>JALGBA010004281.1:862500-1220000 GCA_023970755.1 Azemiops feae | reverse complement strand
CAATTTAATTTAAAACTAGCAGCACAATTGTTCATATTAAATCAAATAAGCAATAAAAGACCTGGGAGATGAAAAATATATTTGCTATTGAAAATATCATGAAGTAGGTGTGCTTCACTGGGACAGAAAGAATTTTTACTGCATTTCCTTCATTAACTACCATATCCCCTTGACGTTGAGCTAATTGTCAAAGTGACCACTAGATGGCTCCACTAACCTGTGACTGACTTGTACCCAACTTCTGTCTATATTCAGTCTCTTTCCTTTTGAAAAGTCCTGCATATTGAGTGCCTTTCCTAGAGTGATTACAGTATCACTGATATATATTGTGTATTTCTTTGAATGCACCCGCCATTCTGTTGCAATCTCATCATTGCACCCTATATTCTGTTGGAAAGTCACTATTCAATTGTTCCCAAATTGATCAAGGAAGAATGTAAATTAAATTAATAATTCCTATTCAAAGGTCCCAGGGTCACGTGATCACCATTTGCAATCTTCCGAGGTAGCCTCTGATAACTAAAGTTAATGATGGGGGGGAGGGGAGCCAGATTTGCTTATCAACTCCATGAGTCATTTAACAATTGCAGTGATTCGATTAACAATCATGGCGAAAAAGGTAATAAAATCAGGCACAACTGACTTAACAACCGCTTTGCTTAGCAACAGAAATTTTAGTTCCAATTGTGATTGCAAATAAAGGACTACTTATAGGTGTTTTGTGACTGGTGTTGCCCATTTGGGCTAGTTTCCCATGTCAGCCATTTTGTGAATGTGCCTACACCACACTATCCAAATTCTAAATCTACCCATCCCCAGGTGCTTATCTCTGGATTATCTACCTATAAGCCCCACCCAATTTGGCCTCCTGAAGTTTTCCAAGCTGGAGAAAGTTACTAGAGCATAATTATAAATTTAGAAGCAAAGACCATCAATTATTATACTAACATAACTGAGTGCGTGAGGTCCTAGTACCATTCCTATAATACTGCATCCAGTTTTGGTCACCACACTATAAAAAAGATGTTGACACTCTAGAAAGAGTGCAGAGAAGAGCAACAAAGATGATTAGGAGACTGGAGGCTAAAACATATGTGGAACGGTTGCAAGAATTGGGCATGGCTAGTTTAGTGAAGAGAAGGATCAGGGGTGACATGATATTTGAGGGGCTGTCCAATATTCCAATATTTGAGGGTCTGTCACAGAGAGGAGGGGGGTCAACCTATTTTCCAAAGCACCTGAAGGCCAGACAAGGAACAGTGGATGAAAACTGATCAAGGAGAGATTCAACCTAGAAATAAGGAGAAATTTTCTGACAGTAAGAACAATCAACCAATGGAACAGACTGCCTTCAGACGTTGTGGGAGCTTCATCACTAGAGGCTTTCAAGAAGAGACTGGACAGCCACTTGTCCGAAATGGTATAGTGTTTCCTGCTTGAGCAGGGGGGTTAGACTCGATGACCTACAAGGTCCCTTCCAACTCTTATTAAGAATACAGCATTGCCTGTTTACTGCTTCTCGCTCCATGGAGCTCCTACTCCTTGTGTCTTTCAACAACTGACTTCACAAAGGGATCCTTGTGAAAGAACCGAGTAGCTCTGGCAATGGTGAAGTGTGCCTGGTTTACAGAAAAGCCGAAATTTTACAAAGCACTTCATTTCCTCCTGCTTAATGGCTTGGAGGTGAGAAAGCTTGCAAGATCAACCCCCGTGCTCCTTGGCCTTTTGCATGTAATTTGCAAATAAGTCGTCTGGGGCTTGTTCTGCAGCAAGGGCGCACAGAGCGGTCTCTCTCATTGATTTTGAAGAGGAAATTATTGGTTCCTTCCTAGGAAACCCTTTCCCCCCCTAAGCTTATCTTTAGATGCTGTTAATCTACAGGCTACCACATTTACAGCTTACCCATGCCCAAAGAAGGATCTCCCTCTGTCGTTTTTCTTTTTCTTTTAAACCCCAGAGCTTTAACATTTAACCTGGTTAACAGTTTGGATTACTTCAAAGGCTTGTTCACCTATGAAATCTTTCCTGAGCTAATGCGAGAGACATGTCTGCTGCTTAGTCTGTGCTTAAAAGCATTTATTTTCCCTCTCCTCCAATTTGGATCAGAGCCCTAGTACTATGTGGGCGTGTCTTTCCTTCCCTTGTTTGTTCTTCTTTTGAGTATGCCTTCCATAACAGTACAGATGGTCCTCAACTTACGACCACAACTGAGCTCAAAATTTCAGTTGCTAAGCAAGACAGTTCTTAAGTACATCATGCCTGATTTTATGATCTTTTTGTCACAGTTCTTAAATGAAACACTACAGTTGTGAAGTTAATAACATATTTAATTTATGACTATTACTTGTTGGTTGTTATATTATGATTGTATCTTATGATTTATGTTTTTATCACTTGGTTGCTTGTATGTATACTGAGAGTTTATGCACCAGAAACAAATTTCTTGTGTGTCCAATCACACTTGGTCAATGAAGAATATTTTATTCTATTCTATTCTAGTCTAGTCTAGTCTAGTCTAGTCTAGTCTAGTCTAGTCCTAGTCTAGTCCTAGTCTAGTCCTAGTCTAGTCTAGTCTGTTAAGTGAATCTGGCTTCCCCATTGACTTTGCTTGTCAGAAGGTTGCAAAAATCGATCACATGACCCTGGACATTGCAACCATCATAAATACAGGCCAGTTCCCAAACATCCAAATTTTCATAACATGACCATGGGGATGCTGCAACAGTCATAAGTGTGAAAAGCAGCCATAAGTCACTTTTTTCAGTGCCGTTGTTACTTCAAATAGTCACAAATCTGAATTTTGATCCCATGACCACGGAGATACTGCAACAGTCGTAAGTGTGAGAAACGGTCATAAGTCATTTTTTTTCAGTGCCGTTGTAACTTTGAACGACCACTAAACAAACTATTATTGTAAGTTTGTCCTGACTTGCTTATTCCATAGAACTCAGTTCCTAGCAAGCAGCCGATGAAAAAAGAAATATACTTTATATACATATATACCTCTTGCCTTTCATATATTCTTATACCTTGCAAGTCCTTTGCAAACTTATACCTTGCAAGTTTTGCAAACTTACCTGTTCTGTGCCTTCCTCACCTTTTCTACCCAAGCTTTCATTTTCCCCTTCCCCTCTATTCAAATACTTTGCATTGAGCTTCAGTCCTTTACATTTTGGGCTGAACCAGAAAGACCCAGGACACTTCCATTGTATGGTCAAGCGTGAAACATCTGCACGTTTTCAGGGAATTAATTTTGAACCTGGCATTCCCAAATCTTTTGCAAGAGGGCGCCACTGGCCTTGATAGAAATTGCTTGCCGGTTTCGACAGCAAGCTTATCTTGATCTTAATTCATGCGTTCCTGTCCTGCATCCTTGTGAAATGGTGGTAAAGCAGGAGAAGGAAACCACGCTGAGGTTTGCAGCAACTGGTAGTGCTGGAGACCAGTTTATCTCCTTAAAAAGGTACATCAAGTTCTCCAGAGGGAGAGGAAGCAGAGAGAGAGATTTGGCTTTCTTAGAAAGCCATTTCGATGCTTGAATTTGGGCCTACCACAGGCCGAATGTTCTGGAAGGGACTATCCAGTCGAGTTAGTTATTGAGCAAGGAAAGGTTATGGAAATAAGGAGGGAAAAAATCAGCCTATCCAAACCTGTCTATTTCTGGGCTATCAAAAGGCCATTCAGGTTGGAGAGCAAAAGTTGTAGGATGCTAATTAGCAATAAAAATCTACTTAATTATTTCCCCCCCAGAAAATATTTAAACAAATAAACAGCACATCTCTAACCCAGTTATGGGTTAACTACATTTTTATGATTATACCCATGTATACGCACACACAATGGCAATTAGTATTTTAATGCTGGTAATATTATTTTTCCATGTTATTTGGTGCAACCATCCTGGAATGGTGTGGGATTTCCAGTGATCTTATCTGCTGTCCAAGCTTCCAACTTTTGCAGCTTCCCCTTGCAAGTCCCTGTGGCTGGTGCTTCACCCAAAGCTCAGCTCTAAGTTCAAGGAAACTATGAATTTAATCAAAAGGAAGTAATTATCTTTTGCTAGGAGGATGTACACACACCATTCTTTTTTGCATTCAGACTTCTACCTTGTAGCCTGCCTATTGCTGGTTTTTCATTAAGTTTTTCTCTTGTTTGGTGCAATTGGTCCACGAAAAGACATAATTTTCTGTTATTTCCTACCTATCTCCTCCCTTTTAACGTTTGTTCACGAGATATGTGAGCCTGTCAGCACAGCAATAACTAGGCTTTGTGTGAAATATATAAATTAGAGAATGGAGGGCTTGGTTGCTAGATTTTCCTAGAGCTTTTAAAGAACCGCTGGATGTGTTTGTGATGTGGCCAGCTAGAAAATGCAATGTTCCTGCAAAAAGTTAATTTAAAAAAGTATACACATTAAGTGCGATGTTCCGAATGACATTCTTTTAAGATGTGGTAAGTGTACAGAATACAGAATAAGTGTACATGCTCTACATGATCCGGCCTTCTTTGGTAACATATACTGAATCTTTATGGTCAAACACATGAACTGAAATGACATGCAAAGCACCAAACATGTCAGCCGTGGGTTGGGTGCACCAGCCAGACTGAGGGATTGGGATATGCCTGTGTCTGTCTATGTTGTAACCATGGAGCTTTGGATCTCAAAATAATTAAATTAATCCAGTTTGATTTCCAAGTTAAAAGGTTTGGAGGGGAGATTTGTGATTGTTGATGCTTATTGTACAATAAAATTGGGTGCCTCTTTCTTGATGTTGCTTCCAGGATTGTGATTCTGAGTTGTAGTACATGATCTGCTTCCTTCCTCACTTGGAAACTAATAAAATCAGTATTTTTTTTCCACCGAGCAACAATAAGGGGAAAAAAATCCCCATGTTGTCCTTCGCTCACTGGCTTTCAACCTAACAGTAAAACATATTTGATACAGTGTCTGCAATCCTCAATTCTTAGCATTCACAGACCTTATAATCACCAATTACAGCACTGTAGGCTAAAGAAAAAAGTCAAACATTTAAAGAAATAATTACCTTGGCGTTAAATGCAACAGTTCCTCGTTTTTTTCCCCCTGCTTCTAAAATGCTTCATTGTAACCATTTTCCATATTGCACAAATTGATGTCTGGGGTTCTTTTGATCCTGAATGTGAATTTTAGACAATAATTTAATAATTGCACAGAACATTTCAATATTCTTTCGGCATGTATGATATACTGAAATGATGTATGAAAATAAGGACTGCATAAAGTAACAAAAATTTCAAGTTACTGAAAAATGTATGAGTCAAATGTGTGTATTTAAAACTCAGGCAATGCAGCATTAATTCTGTAGGCAAGATTTTGAGACTCTTACGCATAGCTAATGACCAACATGTACTGTAATATTTCAAGAATTTTATATTTTTTTGTTAAGTTAGAATATGATCTGAGTAATTTCAGAAGCTAGGCAGTTATATGTTCTATAAAAATGTTACGGCAAACAACGGAATACCCCACTGAATCCATCCAAATGCATCTACAAATATTGTTTGTAGTTATTTACTTTTAACTATTTAACTAAGGAGAATTAAATGCCACTTCAATAGCATTAAATATCAACACTGTAGTATACACTGTTCATAGAAAATTAACAAATTAGTTAGCTGAAATTCTAAAAATTCAGCATTCAGACAAATGTGGCATGACTGTGTCATTCATATGATGTTCTATAAGTTTAATTCTTAATTCTGCACCAAATGTTTGAGGATTTTCAGTGTTTTTATATAGCATACGTTTGTAATCAAGCTACAACTATCTGTTCTATTTTTAAAAATGCTTTTACAATAATTTTACATTATAAATATATAACATCAAAGAAGGAAATTGTATAGTTCTGTTTCTGAAAATTAGTAAAATCCCTGTATCACATTTCAGCTATAATATTCAGCTACCTAAATGTATTTGGAAATTAAAAACTGGGTAAGCTGCTTTGCCAAATTTGTATTTCGTTGATATTTAGAGCATTAAATGAAGCTTAATTTCCATTTAATGCAATAATTTTAAATACTGGATACATTTCTTCTATTTTTCTGCTTTCTTAGTATGTAGAACCTAAAATTCTAATGGGCTGAATATTATTTTGCATAGATTCATAGTTTATTTCTTATATATTTTTTAAAAATCCATATTATAAATCAAGTCTATTTAAGCAGTACTAGATTTAACATTTCTATCTGATTAGATCAAAGAAATTAAAGCATTGCAATGCATCTAATGAAAAATATTTAAACATGAGTTTTTGTTTATTGCAAATTGCTTGCAAAAGTTACATTTCTCAATGGCATGTTTAATTTATACACACTCAATGGTTTGGTTATTAATTTTCTATATTCACTCTATGTAAAAAATATAATTGGTTTTATACATGATTTTAAAATCTAAGGAGATATTCATCAACCCAGATAATACTTATTTTAATAAATAACTCATAGAAACTTACAGCATTTGGTTCTCTTATATATCAACAATTTACCTTTTATAAATTTTAAATGAAATAATTTTGGATATTAAGCCTTGATGTGAAAACACATTATTTGAAAAAGAAATCTAATTTTATTTGCCATTTATATTTATTTTATTTACTATTTTTTCTGAATATTTACTATTTACATTTTTATTTTTATGTAGTTAATATCTCCCTTTAATTTGGTAGTAAGTAATGCTACTAAATGCTTTATTTAACAAAACAGACTTTTATTTTATTTAGATACTGTATTAAAAATATTCAGCATTCTTAATCAGAGCACACGTTATTTTCTATATGATTTTAGTTCTAGGTGATATGCAGAATTTCATCATTTTGGTGCATTACATTTCAAGAACAGTTCATATGTAGTACTGTATATTTTTCTGGTATATAAAATAATTCTAATGATCTCCAAATAATATTATGATTCTTAAATATGCATTAAATATAATTAATTATTTTTCATATTTAAATTATGTTTTTTACATAAGATTTCCTTGCTGTTCATAAAAAGATGATAAATACAGCTTTTTGGCTAAGACAATTGTAGCACTGTTGTTTAGCATACTTTGCATGCAAACCTCTTTAATTATTTTGGTGTAGGATATGTGAATAATATCCTGAATAATATACAGAAATATTACTAATATTTTGCTTTGTACCTAGCAGTCCCAGATAGAACATTATTTTGTAAATTAGTATTAAATCTGAATATGCACAGAATCTTTTACTACAATTTACATAATACTTATAATATCTGCTCCCTGTTATTTAGAATAATAGAATAGCCTAGCTTTCTCAGCAGTTTTTACTAAAAATTCTAATCATGTGTATATTTTTGCATATAATAACTGAATGCAATAATACTAAATAGATTTTTAAAAAGTGTTTGTTTTAATGTGCTTAATTTCCATATAAGTATTGCTTCAACTCCTTTGAATAGTAATTATATTAAAATCACCAATATGCACAATATGGGACATTTAGATTTTGATTTAATCTTTTCAGTATGTTGCAGTGTTATGTTCATACCGGTAACTGGCAGATTTTTTTCCATGGTCCCTTGGATGAGGAAACATACTGTAGCATACTTTTCGCTTCCAAGAGATGGGCTTAAATAAGTGAAAGCCAATTATGGAAGGAAAGCAATTGGTTATTAATAGGACCTTTAAAATCTTATGCATAATCAATGAAAGCACAACATTGCAAAACAGGGGTAAGGTTTAATGTACCAGCCAATGAATATTTTTAAAGGTTTAGTTATACACGTTGTACATTATTTGCATATTCATACATTTTGCAATTCCAGGATCCTGAATTATGCAAGCATAAATTTAATTAAATCTAATCAATTAATTGGTCACCCTATAAACTTCTCTCCACAACTTCTATTTAATGCACCCAGTTTTAAATTCGGGGGGGGGGACTTTTCCCTACAGCTCCCCAAATTTACAGAAGTTTCATATCCAGTCAAATCCTGGAACCTTTTTCATATTCTCTTATACCATATCTTAGGATATCACCGTACCCTAAGTTGGGAAATGCTTATCTCCTATGCCAAATTTTGCTATTTCCCTTCCATTACCTATTTCTAAAGACTTGAAACCTTAAACTGCCCCCACTTCCTGAACTGACCCTTCCCCCACATTTTTCCTACCAACACCTCCAGATTGGAACTGTCTAGATATTTTCTTCTATTCCAAAACCATTCTTTTCCCCTTTCCCTTTTCCTGTTCTGGAACTCTTCCCCCTCCCGTGGAATTTTTAAAATACGGAGGATCCCTTATTTCTTCCCTCCCTATCCCTCATTTCCAACTCCCCCCACCCCCACCCCCACCCCCGGCTTCGATAAGGGCTCCTTTTCAGGCGCGCCCCCTCTCCATCCCCATCTGCTGTTGCTGCCCTGACCATCTTTTATCCTGGTGCTGATGCTGCTGCATCTTTCTCGTTGCCCGGGCAACCGTCGCCGGGAATGGGGAGGGGAGGGGGGAATTGATGGAGAGAATCCGGCGCGCGCCTGGGCTCGCGCTCTGAGTGCTGCCGCCGCCGCCGCCGCCGCCGCTTCTGCTATTGCTGCTGCTTTCCCCCTCAGTCCCTGTGTATCTGGGCTGCCCCCATGCGCGCATGGAGGAGTCAGCTTGCGCCCACCGATGGAAGCAGAGGTAGGTGCAGTCTCTATGCAATCCCCCCCCACCCCGCCTCCTCCTTTCCGTCTCCTTCCCTCTCTCTCCCATTTAAAAATCTTTAAAACTTTGCATATTAATATCTGCACTTTGCATAAATCTCACCCGCTCTTTATTGATTGCAAAATGCTTAATGCAGCAGCTGCTCTGTTGCACACACACGCAGAGAGACACGGCAGTCTATTCCTTTCTCTTCGTCTCTCAAACCGGCAGCTGCAATTGTTCCTTCCAAGAGCTTTCTTTTTTTCCTCTCTCTCTGGCATTTTTTTAATAATTATTTTTTTTTTAGATGGTGGTGTCCGTGGCTCAACCTTTAAGAAAAGGCACAAAAAAAATGCAAACGGGGAAAATAATAACGGACGATACATACATATAAATAAGATATAAAACAATGCATTTAAAAAAAAAAAGGCAGAAATGATGCCGGCGTGGTTTTAAAAGACATTTTTATTCCTAGCAAAAGGGGTGGTGTTTTTTTTTTTGCAATGGTTACCAAAAAAAAAAGGCAATGTGTTTGCTTTCTGTTATTTCCTTTTACAAATGGCTTTGTGCGTTTAGCCAAAGGTCGTTGCTCTTTTTAAAGCTTTTAGTAAAGAAGTGTTGCATGGATTAAAAAATGAAATAAAATCGGAAGACGGAGGAAGAGCTTTAGCGGATTTTCTGTAAATGTCTTTTCGCTCTCGGCAGCGGTAGTTCGGCTTTCTGGGGTACTCTGGCGATGGAAGAAAGAAGGGAGGGGAATTGGAAGGGGACGAGACCCAAGGAGACAGGGCGTTCGTATCTCCGGCGTTTGCGATTTTGAAAAGCGGGCAATTAATGCTCGGTAAATATGTGCTGTTGCAATATTAGGACACCCTCCCTTCCCGTGTGCCCTGTGAATGGTGGGTGCTGGCTTTAATACAAGGGGCGACGATTGAACGGGACTGAGGCTATATGATTTTCGTCTCTTAATAAAACTCAAGTTGGGTAAGAGGAAAAAAGGAAGCTGGAAAGCTTTGGGCTGTCCGGAGATCTGAAGTGTGTGTGTGTGTGGGGGGGGTGCGGGTAAGAAAAAAAATAAAGGGGGGGGAGGTGCAATGGCCGAAGAAGGGAGGGGAAGCAGATAAAATACAAGCAGAAGTGGACTCCTCTTTTGTCCGCGGAAGGGGGGGGGTGTGAGTGAAGAAGAGGAGAGGGAGGAAAGGATGAATGTTATTAATAATTATTAGTAGCCTATGGCAGCTATTGTTAGGAGCAGGAGGTATTGTCAGGAGGGGAGGATAGGAGAGATGGAGGGGTGTAAGGATGGGTGAAGAGGTCAGATCCTGACCGGGCCTGGAAGTGGTGGGGCAGTGGGGTGTAGAGAAGGGAACCCGTATTTAAGGAGAAGGTGGATAGAGGTGATCCTGGGAGCAAATGATGTGGCAGAGGAGAATAACCAGGGAAGAAGATTAAAGAGGGTTGGTAGCTATCAGAAGCTCCAGGACGAAAAGGGATGGAGGGGCGGGGGGGGGGGGGAGACATTACGCTGGGGCTGAAATATCAGGCAGATTAGAGGCGAGTGAACGGAGAAAACCAGAATATAGGGTATATAAGTGGTAATAGGGGAACAGGATTTAACCTCTCTTCCCCCCCAAAAGGAAGGAAGAGGCTGCCTCTTATGATGGGTTGTTAAGTTTCAGCTTTCCTGGCCCCCTGATCCAGATTCTACCCCCCACCCCCACCCCAGTTCCTGCAACTCGAGAGCTGCAGTTTTGCAATCCTTGAAATATTACTTCTTGCATGCTGGAGAGAGAGTTTTTGCTGGGGAAACCTGTCAGCCCCCGTTTGGCTGCTCAAACTCTCGGAACCCGCCAAGGCGGATTTGCATTTCTAAAGTTCTCCTTAGTTACTTGGAGTTCATAGCAATGATTTCCGGGCCTTGAGACAGAGGGGTGCTTATACCTGGTGGCGGTGGTGTCACGTGTGGGCACTTACAGGAGGTTGCCATGGGGAAATTGAATCCCTGTGCCTGTGCTACGAAGACCCCTGCTGAAGAAACCCTCAAGAGGAGGGTCTTGACACATGGCCCCTTCTGATGGGGAGCGTGCGAGACTTCTTGACACTGACTTGCGCTCCCTTCTCGCTTGGGGAATGTACTCATTTCAGACATTACATTTTTTTACTCCTGGCTGCTAAATTGCAGTGTTATTGCTGCATTGTTGGTTAAGGGAGTTACACGACTCTTCGTATGCAGTGCTTGGGAAATAAATGCACGAAGGACAGTTAGGATTGGGAGTATTTCTAAGCCAGGGGAACAAGAGGAAATTACTGAGCCCTGAATTGTGTGTAGGTCTGGGTGTGCGGTGTGTAGGAGGAGGAATGGGCATGTACAGGTAGTCCTCGGCTTACGACTACAATTGAGCCCAAAATTTCTGTTGTTAAGTGAGACGTTTGTTAAGTGAGTTTTGCCCCATTCTGTGATCTTTCTTGCCACAGTTGTTAAGTGAATCACTGCAGTTGATAAGTTAGTAACCCGGTTGTTAAATGAATCTGGCTTCCCTATTGACTTGCCTGTCAGAAGGTCGCAAAAGGGGATCGCATGACCTTGGGGCACAGCAATGGTTATAAGTACAAGCCAGTTGCCAAGCATCTGAATTCTGATCACACAATCATGGGGATGCTACAAAAGTTGTTAACTGTGAAAAATGGTCATAAGTCACTTTTTTCAGTGCCGTTGTAAACTTTGAACAGTTTCTAAATGAACTGCTGTAAGACGGGGACTACCTGTAGTGAAGAGTTTCTATGAATTCGTAAAATTGATCCTGCTATGTTAAATATCCTGATCAAGATCATTTGAGGCTCTCCCTTCAGGAGTGCAAACTGACCCCCTGAGAGAACAGGTTACTATGACAGGCTATCTTTCCTGGTATGGTATGGATTAAATTGCCGTTAATCTCTTTGCTTCCCTTCAAAGTTAAGTGAACCAGTATGAATACATCAAAAGACTGCACACCTTTTATTCCATGGTAATTTTTAAATATTTCTGTTCCGTGCTTTGGTGTCCATACAGAGGTAGGAATGGCCATTGTGTAACAGCTGGATTCATATACTATATCTAAGCCTTAATGAATTTGGTTTTGGCTTGTAGGAATCCAGCATTATGGCTTGACATGTATGAACCCAGCATTGTGACTAGCAAACTATGGTTGATGGTTTAGCATTGAGTGTAAACAAAAGTATTATAGCTTATTCAGCAAACTGCGGTTAAAGCAAGCCATCGCCTTTTTGTGATAAGTGAACCCACTTCTGTGGTACTCTTTCATTGCCTGAATGTTCAACCCAAATACTCTGGGTTAATTAATTTGGAAGAGCTAACATCCCCTGACATGAAACAGAATCCTCATTTCTTGTACAAACATTGACAAAAGGGTAAAAAACAAAAGCTGCACTTTATCTCTTTGACTCGGCCTATAGTAATGTGAGTAAGAGGCAGTGGTTTGCATTACATTCTCTTGCATATGCACACTGAGTATATATGAAAGAGTGATTAAGGCATATTAAGGGGTAAACATCCTGTGGCCTTGAGTTAAGTGTTAATGTAATTGAGCAGGTCCTTTTCTTCACAAGGACTCAAATTCTCCTCCAGAACGGTTGTCCTTTTTCCTGTCTCCTCTGTGGGATGGGTCTTTATAACTGAAAGGTTGCGCTAAAGTTCTGGTGCTGAAGGCGATTTCAAATTTGGGTCTCCTACAACAGATTCCTTGCTAGAAGAGGCCCATTCTTGAAACATTTCCTCTGTATATGCAAAAGTTCTTTTTCATCTTGTGGAAAAAGTATTATGGAGTGATTATCATAGATTGTCAGTGGTGGTCCTTTTGATGGCAGTGGTGTATTTGTGTAAAAAATTGCTAGGATTTTTCATTTTGGGAGGGTTGGAATTAGTCCTTAGGAATCATACTGTTACAGGTAGTCCTCGACTTACAACAGTTCATTTAGTGACTGTTCAAAGTTACAACGGCACTGAAAAAAGTGACTTAACGGCCATTTCCCACACTTACGACCTTTGTAGCAGCCCCACAATCATGTGATCAAAATTCAGATGCTTGGCAACTGGTTCATACTTACGACCGTTTGCTGTGTCCCAAGGTCGTGTGGTCGCCTTTTGCAACCTTTTGACAAGGAAAATCCAGAGGGAAGCCAGATTCACTTAACAACCGCATTACTTATCAATTGCAATGATTCGCTTAACAACTGTGGCCGGAAAGGTGGTAAAATGGGGCAAAACTCACTTAAGAAATGCCTCACTTAACCACAGAAAGTTTGGGCTCAACTGTGGTTGTTACTCGAGGACTACCTGTACTTTCTGTTTAGCCAATCAGGATTCCCCTTTGGTTTCTCAGCCTATGTAAGAATTCCTCATTATGTGTTAGAATCCACTCAGCCACCCTCGTTCTATCTATGACATAGTGGCTGAGGGTTATTAAGAGGTATATAATATCACATCAGAATGAATACAGATGAATACAGATGAATACATAAAGTGAAACCAGTGCCTGTACATTATGGTGATCTTACCTTAATACATAGATGTTTGGCGCAGCTCAGCCTGCTATGAATTAAATGTTTCTCTAGTGCATTTTCCTCCCTCCCTCCCTCCCTCCCTCCCTCCTCCTCCTCCTCCTCCTCTTTTATGAGCCAGCGCCTATACATCTGACACAGTTCCCACTGTGTATTCTATCAATGGGTGGGTAGATGTGATTGCTTGTGTATGTGTGCGTCTTTGTTGGGTGTGCTTCCGTTGTTGTCAAGTGAGACCTCATTTCTCTCGGCAGTGACCTTTTTTTATTGATGCCTGGTGTGTGTGTGTGTGTGTGTGTGTGTGTGTGTGAATGTGTGCACTTGTGTCTTTACCTCTCAGTAACTCTTTCACTACTGCAGGGACTCTGCCCCTGATCCTCCTCTACAGCTCCCCCTACTGGCATGGCCTAGCAGTGAAGCTTGATGGAGCTGGCCTGCCATTTCTCCAGGCAACCTGCTTTTCTGTCCCTCATTTATGCTCCCTTCCCCGACATTTCAACCTTGGTTATATATCACTCTAAAGCTTCTTGCTGTTTACTGAGCAGCAGCTCACTTTTTTTTATCTGAGGGGGTGTATTCAGTTTGGCTCCAACAATGACCAGCTCCTTTTGGCTCAACGTTAGGATGTCTAAGGATCCGCTCACATATTTTGATTCTCTTTCTCTCTCTATCATTGGATCGCTAGACTCTCTTCAAACTGTGTACTGTGTTTTTTCCCCCTGATCAAATACTGTATTTTTTTTAAAGCCTTTTTCTTGCATTCGGACACCTTCCCTTTATTTCCCTCTAATATGTTTTGCTACTTCTTTTCCACGCTCATCGTATTCTTTTTCAGTTTTCCTCTCTTCTCTTCTTTACAGACATTTGTGCCTATTTTCACTTCTCTTTTCCCTTTCCAGGCTCTTCGATAGAACCCCTCCAAATTCTATTCCTTTCTGTCTCCGTGTATTAGCCGTTTTTGTCTATAAACAACCTTTTCCCCCTGAAGTCTACCCTCCCCACCAGAAGTGATATTTCCGTTGGAAGGGGAAAGTATCTCCTTTTCTTCCTCTTTCTTGAAACCCAGAATATGAAATGTGACAGTACAGCAATTCTTAAAAATGAAAATGAACACAAAACAAAACAGCATTTTTCATGTAGGGAATCAGAAGAGAGAGAGAGAGAGAGAGAGACTCTGATTTAAGCTTTGTAGGAGGCAGTGAACCCTACACTAGTCATAAGGAATTTTGCTTGAGTGGAGAATTCTGAGCCACAGTTCTCCAGTGCTACGGCTAAAGCAGCCATTTCCTGGTCAAGAAACTGACCGCCAGCTCCATCTCACCCGACAAAGAGTCCAGGTCATTTATTCCCTGAATGTCACCTGGGGAGTGGGAGAAAGGAAGAGAAAGCAGTCATACCCTCAGCCATCAAACACGCCATCTCCCCCCCCCCCCGCCTTGTCCTACTTTGGTGTCAGTTTCATAGGGAATTAGATGCTTTCCACTACATCCTCAAGCACACCTTTACTATATTTTTTATCTGGGGTGTGGGGGGGGGAATTGTTAGAAGGCCTGCTTCTTTGCCGGTTTGAGCATCTGTTGTATAGGGAGAGAAAGAAAATATATCTGGAGTCATTTATCAGAGAAAAGAGCCCCCTCTCAAACTCAAGTAGAAATGGAAAGGCCAGAAAAAGCAGTGAATTTCTCCGTTCGTCTTGAATCTCCTGAATGGGCGGATGGACGTTTTAAAAGAAAGAATTGAAATTACAGATTCTCTTCTGTCAAAGTACAGAAAGGAAGCCGTACAAAAGAAGCTAAGCATCTTTAAAGAAAAAGGCACACACACCCCTGTAACAATTAACAAGAATCTGTTGTTATCTGTAACAATTTATCTCTTGTGCTATTCGAACTGGCTAAGAGATCCATTTATAAATGCATGTTGAATGGGAGCTAATCAATTTAATTAACACTCTTGACTTATTTTCACATGTACTGTCAAAGTATAAATGGCAAACCCATAAGGATAATTATAAATCTTTCCTGATTTAAAAGGTTTTGAAATGTAGTTAATAAAGATAACTATGCTTGCAAATACATGAAGACGCTTCGCCTACAAACAGAGGATTGATTTGTACACAGTAATTAAAAGTTACAGAACATCCCCATTTTAAAATATTAAGCAGAATCTTTTTCAACCCCGTTACTCCTATATATGTACACACACACACACACACACATAATGCCGTCTGGATTTTTCTTTACAAAGCCTGTCTCCTCTTATCAATATTATTTTATAGATTTTAGGATAGGTACATATAACAGGTGTTTTGCTTCAGATTGGCACAGCTATACAAAAGATCAGTGTTTCGGTGATAATAGAGAGAAATTCTCATTTGAAAGTATGTTTTATTTTGAGTATCTGTAAATGGGTCTGTCAATAGCAGAATCAATTGATGAATTCATTCAACTGTGTCAATAATATCCAGTATCTGTCTCTAGAACACAGTTCAATAAATAGAAAAGGATCGATGTATAAACCTATAAATAATATACATCACTACACCACATCCTTCATTCTCCATTACACCAAGAACACTTCAAAGCACTTACGCCGTGTAAAAGGACTACTGTATTATAAAACAGCTGATCGGGCCCCACTGGCTGCAGATTTTAAAAAGCACTCTAGCCAAAATGAAGTGCTAGGCCAGAAATACCTGTTTTTGAATATTTTTGTATAGATTTGCATAGTCATTTTCAAAGGCAGACAAATTATAAAATTAACTGCTTTCAGTCGCCTACCAAATTGTAGTATCTCTCTGTTCCTCCCCTCCCATTTTTGCTCAGTCTATCGTTCCTCATTACAGCCAAATTAAGCACAGGCCATAATCAGGTAGCCTTGTTCTAAAATAATACTTGAAGATGCAGTTGACACGAAGCAATAGGGAGAACAAGATCTCTTACATTGGCTCAGCTAATCCTCACTCCCCTTCTTTAAAATATACTTTTGAAATAATTGTAGCAGTTGCACAAGCTTGTAAATATGTAATTGTCACAGCTTTGTTTAAATATACAGATACGGATGATTGGTTTTTAAAAGAGATGTATCTATATGGAAAAGCTGCATGCCATATCATTTTAAGCCCCTCTACTGCCAAATACTGTAATTATTCATTAAAGGTACTATAATTAAGATTTATCTAGGGCTCAAACATTTCCTATCCTCTTGGCATGATTCAAATTTATTTGGAAATAATAGCTTTCTGTTATAGTCCAGATGCAGAAGGAGACTGAGGTTTCTATTTTTTGTTTAAAGTCAACCATTGAAATTTGGGACCAGATGCTTGTATGTACAACACATCCAGATATACATATCTTGCCTTCCAATAAATTTCCCAATTAAAATTTGCTTCAGCAGTTGTACTTAAAAATCATCATCAATCGTCTTTCATACCATTCTGAACAGAGGAATTAAAACATTATTTCCCAGAAACGGGCCATCTAACGTGAGCTAGAATGTTTTAGGAGAAGTGTCCTGGGGTTTGGATAACACACTTAAAAACTAAGAAAATGTCAAGGTGATCTGAGAACGGGATAGATTAATGGATGAAATCAAATTCAACAGTAGTGTTTTTGTAGGAGAGCGGCTGGTGTGAAATTTGGATGGACAAAGACCTTTTATAATATAAGGAGGTTTTAGACAAATTCTAGGCATATGAACTTTGGGACTTTGCATTCTCCTTTGCAGAGGTAAATATCACTTCTCTAGTTACAATAATCCTGCAGCCTAACAGTCTGGTACACTTCAGAGAAAGCACAGTCACTCCTTTCTTCACCATGCTGGGCAGGCAACAATCAGGATGTTAAATTTCCCCACAGCTGTGAAGACGGCCACAGCCACCTCATCTTGTAAGAGTGAAATGGCCTCCATGTTCTGAACGACAATGCACATTAATGGAATCCACTGAAAGAAAGAAACAGTTCTGCGCTGTGTGTGTGTGTGTGTGTGTGTGTGTATGGTGTTTGTGTGTGTGTGTACACACACACACACATACACAAATTCACACAAACACCTATGTTTTGGCATTATCCAGTTAACTTTAATTCAGACCGCTCAAACAATTTCGGTTACCTTCTTTGATTTTTGGTTTGGATAGTAAGCTTTCTGAGGTAAAGATGCTATAATTTTTACCATTTTGGCCTAATCACCATACATGTGTGCAGTGCAGGCTGATCCATATCTCTGTCTAGTTTCCCGTTTGCTTCTGAGGGAATGATAACATGATGGGTCCTCTGCGAATCACACCTGGATACTCCATTGTGAGCACACTTACGAAGGGTTTACAGTTGCTTGTCTCACTTGTCTTCAACCCATCTTCTGGACTAGACATAAAAGTGGCCAGGTAGGTATTCATAGATTATGTTACTTTGATCCAGTGACATGACTATTTCAGATGAAATGTATCCATGTTGATAGGGAGATTAAATAAGAATTTTGACAATTAGTTTATATCTTGGTTTGAAAAAAGTAGAATAGATTAAATCCAGGTATTTCAATTTAGTTTTTTCTTGATTTATAATAAATGTTATTGTTTCTTTCCCATAATGTTAGTTTGTATACGCTACTTAACTTAGCTATCATCACATAGCACTGATAATTATCAATACACCCAGCTTTGATCGTCTGGATTCCCTGGTGACCTGTAGCAGAAACTGTTCCAAAACATATCCCATCTCTTGACATTTTCCCCATCCCTATTTTTAATATTGTTAACAGCAAGCCTGACTCCAGACTTATTTTTTCAAGAAGACAGAACCAGAAAAATGTTCTTTTTAATCTTCTGAAAAATCCATAGGCCACTACCTAAGGTAGTATCTTCTGATTTTGCAACGTTTGGATGAATTATAAAATATACTTTGTTTTAAAGCTTTTGAAATCTGCTCATTGCAAATTATATTTGGTTGAAATAAGCCACATATAGTATGCTGCTATTAATAATATTCTATCAAACGTTTCTGTTTTTTCTACTGAATAATTCCGTGTCTTAAATTCCATATCCACATTTAAGATATGCCTGATTATTAAAGAAGCAGTTAAAAAAGGCATGGTGATTTTGTTGTGGACCCTTCCCCTTCCCCTCTATTTCTTCTATTAATTTGTAAAAAGATATTTTTAATACATAGACCAGATTGGAGGGGGGGGGGAACCACTATTTTGTTTTTCAAAAAAGAGACAAGAAATTATAACTCTTTGGAATCTTGCATTTGATATTGAAGATTTTTAATATATATAATTTAAAACATTCGGAATTAGAGCTTACATTATTGTTTTGGAATAAGAAGAGCATTTTTCCATATTCCTTTTGATAGTTGGGCAATAAAGGTGTACTATATTTTTTCACTCAAATCCTTGCAGGCCAATAAATCTGGACTAAATTAGCATTATTTTGAAGTGGATTACTAACTTTGCAAATGGACTAGAACTTGATTTAGCCCAAACTTGATTGTTGACAGAGATAAACCTGTTTCATTTCTTTTTTAAGCAACCCGATTATGAGTGTGGATTTGCTCAAGTGCTTTTTAGCAGTCATTAAATATTTTCAGGTATTTTGAACATGCACTGTTTCAGAGGAGGGCTTCCTAATTAAAGTTTCCAAGAATTATGAAAGGCAGTTTGTTCTCTATTGCTTTTTCAACGTGTTCCAAAGCGAGAGAAAACCATTGTCTTGGGACCGAAAAAGAGGGAGAAAGCTATCATAGGTAAACATGTTCCCAGCGTTTTCAGTCCAGTCAATAATCTGTTGGTACATTTTATTTTCATTTTGTGCTCTTAGTCGAGTAATCAAATAATGAAATGTATAATTCTTTCTCCTCTTCTCTCCCTCCTCCTGGTCTGTTTTTAAGACCGAGCATCCCATTTTTAAATCATTTTTGGAGAATTTTGAATGTAGAATCAGGAATGTCTGTAAATCCCTGTTAGTTCATTTGTAATGAAGGGTGTCTTCTTGGAACACCCCCAGTGTAATTTGAGTTTAGCAAAGTTCCCCATTAGCATCTTGTTTAAGGAGCGCATTGTACGTGAAAGGATTGCTCCTTGTTTTCAGATCTTACAGTTTCTTTGTCTATAAAGCATATACCCCTTATTTTCAGGAAACAACCCCTCAGAAAAGATAAGAGTGAAGCAGAGAGGGTATGTGTGAAAGGGTATAAACAGAAAGCTCGAACTTCTCTGCTGTTGAGATGGGTTGTGGGAATGTAAAGCTTCATCAGAGGAATATGGGCAAGGTAGAACAAGAGATAAGACAATGTGTTATAGCAGCAGCAGCAGCAGCCTGGCGTGTAGAATCCTTGGTAAATGGATAATGCCTCTACCTTATACAGACAGAACAAATGGATTGGCTGATTCCTGTTTTTGTGACAAGCTTACCCTGGGCTTTTAGTTATTATTATTATTATTTTTAAAAATGGTTTAATTCAGGACATGCTGGCTATTTCTTTATCGTATGACAGAGGAGCAATGGCAGAATAACAGAGTTGGAAGGGACGTTGGGGGTCTTCTAGCCCCTGCTCAGACAAAAAAACCTTACCCCATTTCGGACAAATGGTTGTCCAATCTCCTAACAAGGGAAAACTCAGCATGGTCAATTTCCAACGATTGACTTACCATCATTTGTTTAGCTAATTGTTCGAAGTAACAGCTGCACTGAAAAAAAAAATTGACTTATGACCAATCCTCTCACTTATGACCACTGCATCATGCCCATGGTCATGTGATCAAACTTCTGATGCTTGGCAACCAGCATCTATTTACGACTGTTGCAGCCTCCCGTGATTGCTATTTGCGACCTTCCCTGCTGGTTTCCTATAAGCATAGTCTATGGGGAACAGCTGGATTCACTTAACAACCACACGATTCACTTAACAACTGCAGTGATTTGCTTAACTGTGGCAAAAAAAAACAGTCATAAAATTGGGCGTGACTCACTTAACCCTCACCTTGCTTAGCAGTGGAAATTCTGGTCTCGTTTTGTGGTTATAAGTTTAGGACCACCTGTACCTCTTGAATGTCTGCAATTTTATATAGCTGTTAAAATAGAGTTTTCTTTTGGCTCTTGTTGTTTGTTGGAGCAAAGGGGGGGAAAGCCTGTAATTTGCATGAACTGGAAAAGAAAAAAAATATCTTCGTACGTTATAACCAATACCTGCAGCAGGTGGCAGCGCTTGGCTGGCCTTGCCTGGGCCAGAAACTGAGGGTCAAGCCTGAGGGTCAATATGTGAGAGAGAGACCACCAGAAAATGTAGGCTAGACAAAAACTAAAAATAAATTGTAGAGGAGAAAATGATGAACCAGTGCATGGATATGTGCATGTATTCACTGCTTCCTGAAGACCCTTTAAACTTTATTTTAGTTTGCATCATGATGGAGAATGATTGGATGGGAGACCACCCAGAAACCTTAAGAGTTGTAGACTGGGTTATTTAAAAAAAACAAAAAAACAAAAACAAATGAAGGATATAAGCAGTGACCAATCACGTATGTATTGCAACCCAGAAACTGTATGGAAGCATCTATGTAGTCTTTGGGAGCTGAGTTCAAGTTAAGGGGGAACAAGGACCTTCCCCAGAGCCGTTTCTCTTGCCTTGTTTTTTTAAGGTTTGACGAAAGAGAATTTGCTTTTGGTGTTTGCTTCAAGGAAGAAAGGCAATCCAGAGAAACCCATATGGGTGGCATGTTGTATCCTGGCACCTCCTCAATTATGAGGGGATTATCATTGGACTGGCTTCCACGGCAGTCCTTTTAACTAAGGACCCTTTCAAGAGAGAGGTCTCTGAAAGCAGCTCCAGGCTCGCTGCTTCGGCAACACCAGGAGAACTGAGCTGCTTTATCTCTGCCTGGCTGGGCTGTGATGCAGTTTGTTTGGGAGGGAGGTTGTGGTTCTGCTTTCCCTTGGATGGAACTCTTCCCTACTTTTCTCCGGCTTCAGATTCTGGAAAGAGGCAGTTCGCCTGAGGGCTGCGCAGCTGCCCAGACAAAAAGGAACAGGAATTTGGTCAGTTGCCCCTTTCTATAGCACAAGAGGAGTTTGCATGCAAAATCCCTTCCTTCCTTCCTTCCTTCCTTCCTTCCTTCCTTCCTTCCTTCCTTCCTTCCTTCCTTCCTTCCTTCCTTCCTTCCTTTCCCTCCCTCGCTCCCTCCCTCCCTCCCTTCCTTTTCTCTATTTCTCTTATCTCCCTTCCTTCCTTCCTTCCTTACTCCCTCCCTCCCTCCCTCCCTCCCTTCCTTTTCTCTATTTCTCTTATCTCCCTTCCTTCCTTCCTCCTCCCTCCCTCCCTCCCTTCCTTTTCTCTATTTCTCTTATCTCCTTCCCTTCCTTCCTTCCTTCCTTCCCTTTCCTTCCCTCCTCCCTTCCTTTCTCTCTCTTATCTCCATTCCTCCTTTCCTTCCCTTCCTTCGCTCCTCCTCCTTCCTTTTCTCTATTTCTCTTATCCCTTCCTTCTTCCTTCTTCCTTCCTTTCCCTCCCTCCCTCCCTCGCTCCCTCCCTCCCTCCCTTCCTTTTCTCTTTTTCTCTTATCTCCATTCCTTCCCTTCCTTCCTTCCTTCCTTTCCTTCCTTCCTTCCTTCCTTCCTTCCTTCCTTCCTTCCTTCCCTCCCCCTCCCTCCCTCCTTTCCTCTATTTCTCTTATCTTCCTTCCTTCCTTCCTTCCTTCCTTCCTTCCTTCCTTCCTTCCTTCCTTCCTTCCCCTCCCTCGCTCCCTCCCTCATCCATCGGAGTGTTTGTGTTTGCTGCAGGATGTATAGCAGCCCACAGTATGGCTGGGATTTCTGCTCCTCATTCTCAGCATTTCAGTTTGGCAAAAGTAAAGACAATTCCGGATTGCTTCCTAGCTGCTTCTGGGGTGGCGAAATGTAGAATCTCTACGCTGCTGTTTCTCAACCTTGGCTCTTTTCTAAGACTCTCAGAATTCCCCAGCCGTCGTAGAGTGACTTAAGGTTAGACCGCTTTGTGTGATTGGAATGTCCTGGAGATACGGTGCCTTTGGACTTGTAACACATTAAGAGTGCTCACCTGGAAGCATCCATTAGACCTGGGGTCCCCAACTCTCAGGTTGTGGACTGGCAAGCCGGGCCCTGGCAAGCCAGAAATCGGGCCGCCAAACAAGCGAAGCCCCATCCACGGGATGCGGTCCGCACGCGAAACCACACCCCCTCTGGTCCACAGAAAAACCTCTCTCCACGGAACCGGTCCCTGGTGCCCAAAAGGTTGGGGGCATTAGATAGTCTTTTGAAATATAGGGACACCTTTGATTTCAGTGGCGTGCATTTTTCCCCCCAGTTTTGCACTGTTACAGACCTTTTGCTTCCTTTATTGTTTATTGGCTGATGTCACAAAATATGTTAGGTTGAAAAATGAGTTGGCTGGTTTGTGACAGAGGGAGCTGTGCGAACACAGAAAACCCAGAGTCAGAGGGTAAAGACAGCCACTGGGTGTAATCTGGTGGAGCTGCTGCAAGTTTTGAGCTCAGGTGATCTCCAGTTGTTCCCCCCCCCCCCCCAAACCTTGCTGGGTGGAGTTTGGAAGTTTTGTTGATTAAATCATCTGAAGTGAAAACTGTAGCTAATCAAACACGATTTGAAGTCAGCTTGTTTTGAACCATCCCATAGTTAAGCTGTTATCAATAAAAGTAGTATTGGCTCAGACAGTGCAACATGCTGGGGTTAATCCCCTAATAGGAAGCACAGACTTTCTTACGGCTGCAACTGCAGACTCACTGCAGCTTTTTATGCTTAGCTGTGGCTCAGGGTAACAACCACCTTATGGCCATGGTGGATGGCCTTTCTCCATGGCACACTGTATTCATTTATTGTGTAGTTGCTTGCCCTGCAGGGGTGTCTGAAACAAATTCATTGTTAAGTCCCTTGTTTATAAAACAGAAATGCTCAGTTTAATATATGAGGGACATGTTCATATTAAATAAATATCACATTATATAACATACACAGAACTGAACATATGCATGGAATGGTGTGTGTGATTACCTTGGCAATGTATATTTAAAGCTGGTACAGCATGGAAAAGGTTCACAGAAGGCAAGATAGCAAACAATTTTGTAATAGGGTTTCAGAACCAGAAACAGTGGAGAGCATTTGAGAGAAATTGGAACAACTAACCAAGTAGGAGAATTTATCCAGCTCTCTGCTTTCCTAGACTAGGAAAGGACTAGACTTTCTAAGGACCAGGGGTGATGTATCAGCATGTTCCAGTATTTGAGGGCCTGCCACAAAGAAGAGGGGCTCAACCTATTCTCTAAAGCACCTGAAGGCAGGAAAAGAAGCAACGGATGAAAACTAATCAAGGAGAGAAGCAACCTAGAACTAAGGAAGAACTTCCTGAAAATGAAAACAAATAATCAGTGGAACGGCTTGTCTCCAGAAGTTGTGGGTGCTCCAGCATTGGAGGTTTTTAAGAAGAGCTTGGACCAACATTTGTCTGAAATAGTATAGGGTTTCCTGCTTGAGCAGGGGATGGACTAGAAGACCCCCAAGATCCCTTCCAACTCTGCATTTCTGATATTCTGTTCCCCATATTTCTGGCTGGGGGTGGATGTGTCCTTGCATGGTAAACCTCTGGCTTCTGCAAGTATATGTGGATCCTCTAGGAAGCTTGCAACCATGGGCAAATGTAATTATTCACGAGAAGTTTCATGCTGCTGTGAAGGGTGTTGAATCAGGATATTGCAGAGACTGCTGGTCCCCGTCATAACTGTAGGTTTTTGTAGACAAAGAGTATTACTGTTAAACTAGCTTCAGCACTTGTAACGTATATAATAAAAGGAGAGGGAGAGGACATGTTCTTTATAAAAGAGAAAGGAGTTCTCTACAACAGACGTCAGCAGAATATAACTTGTTTCATGGCGTCCAAGGAGAGGAGAGAACTCTACACAATTTCATGGAATGTGGTCTCTTGGGGTAAGTGTGGTTATTTAAAATAAGAAGAGCAAAATGGAAATGAGCTTTTGAGATGGCTTCAGATGTGGAAATTATACACTTGCCTTCATGTAGGCATAGGAATAGTGGGAATCTTAACTGGCAATTTCTCTAGTTGACGCTGTTCTCTTTTAGCCTGCCTCTCAACTAAGCTCTCACTTGCTAACGGGTTGGTTAAATGAAGCTACCTTTTAGTGATAAATTTAAACTTTGAGGGGCATGAGTAGATTGATTAGAACAGTGTTTCTCAACCTGGGGGGAAACCAGGTCTTCTAGGGGTTTGTGGAAGGTCAACAGGATTGGGTCTGTCTGAATCTTGGTCGTTGGACTTCCTGGGTCCCTCCAAGTGACAGTGTTTCACAGAGGTGATCCAGAACATGCCCACCATACCAGATCTGGTGGGATGGGCAGAAACCATCATTGTAATATTCTCGTGCTTACTTCCCTGGCTGTTTTCAGTGGAAACATGGTGGCTTCTAATTCCTACATCTGCTTTATATTTTCTAACAGGATAGGAAATTTGGGTTCTTTTCAAAAGTTGAATCTTTCCACGTAGCTCTCTAGGAGGACAGAAGCAGCTCTTCCGGAGGACATATTATAGGCAACTGTGTTTGCTAAACATTAGATGGACAGTGTTTAATATTTATTTGTTATGTATATGTAGGGGTGTGGGTCTATACATATGTTGTATATATAGTAGGTTAGGTGTGTGTTAAGTATGTGTTCACTTTGAGAGCGGGCAACTAAATTTCATTTTTGATGTGTGCCGTTGTGCCCCCAGTAAAAAAAATAAAAAATGACAATAAAGGTTATCTCTTATCTTATCTTATCTCTGGGTATACCCCTTCCCCAGTTCTTGTTTTGTAATATTTTGATACACAGAGTTCCAATTTTAAATTGTCAGGAAGTTACTGGAATTCTAGAACAATTATTTCACAGTTCAAAACTGCTAAGAACAGGCTCCAGGACACCATACTGCAAAAGGTAGTGTAGAAATGATAAATAGTAATATTGATCTTTCTGTATGTCCCTTAGGACAGTATTATCAGGCCTTCCAGCTATTAAAAGAAATAAACCTCTCTCTATATAGAGATGGTAAATCTACCGTCAGAAAGGGAGTCTCTCATTTTCTAGCTCTCCTTGTTGAGGCCAACAACCTTCTAGGAGACTAAGGGAACACAATTTCAAGGAAAGTCTGATTCAAAGTTTACGAAACCGACTAGCTCTGATAGGGATGAATGTTGGTTTGGTTGGCCAATCAACAAAATAATTTTCACGGCACTTTGGGCTGCAGATCCAGGAAGACCCCACATGCTGAGGAGGTCCCTTTGTAGACTTTCCTAATCAGGTGCTTCCTAGACCCCTAGCTGGGACAAGATTCCTACAGGGGTTTGTAAGGTTAAAATATTAATTTGTTCTCCGCCTCTCTAAAATTAGCAAAAAGGTCACGGATACAAGTCTTCTTTCTTGGAAAATTAGAAGATTCTTCGGTGAGATTTGTACTAGCAGATAATCAGTCCCCAAAACAGCAGGATTGATCTTGACCTGTTACTTTCTACATTGGGGGGTGGGTGGGGGTACCCTATGGACAGCTGACTGCCTGGTTTGTTTGGGCTGTCGAAAACCATCAAATACTTGCAGTTTTGCTCACTGGATACTCAGCTTTAGCACGGTTGTATAAAAGCTTTGCATTGCCAAAAAAAATTATACAGGTAGCCCTTGACTTAAAACAATTTGTTTAGTGACTGTTCGGAGTTACAAGGGGGCACTGTAAAAAGTGACTTACGAGCGTTTTTCACACTTACAACAATTGCGGCATCCCCATGTTCACATGTTCAGAATTCAGGCGTTTGGCAACTAGCGCCTATTTATGACGGTTGCAGTGTCCTGGGGTCAAGAAGGCTCCCGCGGCCTATGGACAGGAGCCAAGGCCTTTCTGGAACAGGTCTCTATCCAGCCCAAATGCAGCGAGAGAGACGCGTGTGGAAAGCTCAAAAGGGCAGTTTCAAGTCAATGGCTTCTCTCCCTGTTGTCTTCTGAGGTTGGTTTTCAGAAGTGCCGTTGTGTGTGTGCTGCTCAGCAGCAGTCAGGACGAATAACCTTTCACAGGCTTGTCCTTGGTGAATTTGTTTACAAAGCCCCCCCCCCTTCCCAATTCCTTTCAAAGCTGTCTAAATTAGTGGCCATCACCATATCTTGTGCTAGTGGTTTCCATAAGTTAATTACATCCTTTGCGAAGGAGCTCTGTCTTTTGGTCTGTCGTGAATCTGTCCTGCTTAATCTCTGAACAAATAGCTCCTGTTTCAAGGCAGAAAGGGAAGACCAAGGAAGAAGTTGGCAAACTGACAAAACGTGTTGCATTCATGGAGGAGGGTGGGGGCAAAGCACAAGTAGTCCTTGACTTACAACAGTTCATTTAGTGACCGTTCGAAGTTGCAAGAGCACTGGAAAAAGTGACTTATGACTGTTTTTTCGCAGTGATGACCCTTGAGCATCCCCATGGTCACGTGATCAAAATTGGCAATCGACTCATATTTTTATGACCGTTCCAGTGTCCCAGAGTCGTGTGAACACCTTTTGAGCAAATGGGAAAGCCAGATTCATTTAGCAACAGTATTACTAACTTAACAACCGCAATCATAAATCACTTTTTCCAGTGCCGTTGTAACTTCAAACGGTCACTAAACGAACAGTTGTACGTTGAGAATTATGTGTACTTGATTAAGAGTCTTTTGCACAGGGCAGAGTATCAAAGAAGGCATTGGGCCCACAAGGGGCACAAATTAATTTGAATTGTGGGACCGGACAGGGGGCATTAACAATCTGATAGATTCAGTCAGCCTGCTACCCCAAGATTCAGATGTTGCAAGCTCTCAATCTTCTCTGCAGGTGCAACGTAGCATTTTCTTTTTCTTTTTTGAAATGTCAGCTGTCCATGTTTTCAGAAGGGTGCATATACATGTTTTAAATAAATCAAGATATAAAAAAGGAATGTGGATGGCTGCACTGGTGATTTAAGGTTCAACCTCCAATTGAATCAGTTGGGAGTAAAATTTGAGGGTGCAAAGCCTGAGCTGTTCGCACGAGAACTGCAGATTTTTAGGTGCTCTAATGGGAGAAATAATGCCTTATTAGACCAGTGAGTAGATAGGAGCTTAGGCTATCTTGGCAACGATAACCGTCCTTTCTGATCAATAATACATAATAAACACGTCATTAAATAATTCATTCGCAGCAAATAATTTCTGTGCCCTGAGGAGAAGAAGAAAAGCCATCTCTTTAATGCCCCACTGGGCCAGCCTTGTGGTTTGCAGTGATTAATTAGTTTTATTTCATAATTAGGCTTTATTCTACTGCCCTGATAGAAAATTCCCTTGCAGAAAAACTAGCTTGAAACCCATGGGGGTTTAATAAGAAAGAAAATAGATCAGTGCTTACCAAATTGGACCTGATGTTTAATTTAGTTTCCTTCCTTCCTTCCTTCCTTCCTTCCTTCCTTCCTTCCTTCCTTCCTTCCTTCCTTCCTTCCTTCCTTCCTTCCTTCCTTCCTCCCTCCCTCCCTCCCTCCCTCCCTCCCTCCCTCCCTCCCATTTGTCTATCCATCCCTTCATTGTAAATAATAATCTCTCATCCACACACAGCACTGTAAAATCTATTTTACAGCCAACTTTGTTGCTATAGTTGGTGTGCACGTATGTATTTGTTTGTTTTGTCTGGAATTTTTAAAAAGGGGGGAGCAGGGAGGTGTGGCAAATTCCACCATGATCATGAAGGTCCCTGGATTGCAGGAGGCCTGGATTTGCATACTTTGGTCCTATCCCAAGTGCACAATTGCAGAGTCCTGATTTGTAGCTTCCCACTATCTATGCCTCCCCTCCCATTGTCCTTTCCTAGAATAAAGCGTTGGGCTATAACTGAGCCTGCTAACTAGATTTCTGGAGCAGATTTTCACAGATTCAGCAATTCCTGACTGAGGATGTTGGGCTGTACAGTTGTTCAGTTTCCCATCCGCATTTATTCTGGTCCAGCAGTTTGAAAGCAAGGGAAGAGAGAAGAAGCTAAGGTTATACTACTGTAGATTTTTATTTCTTTTTTTTCTTTACGGATGTGTGCGTATCCTGCCTGGGTATCCAGTAGAACAGTTTCTCTTCCTTTGACCCTTGTTTGGTCTCTTGTTAGTTTCAGAATGAGTAGTGTTCCTCCTTCTGCCGAAAAAGACATTGGCAAATAGCTGCCATACACAATGAGATATTTATGCACATCAGTAGCATCCCTGTGTGCAGGCATTCAAGTTTGCAAACATTAACAGGGGTATACATTTGAGCACAGCGCCCAGCAAGCGCGCACTTTCCTTGCTTCCTGACTGTTGGCAGATATTTCGGGACAAGCTGCACCTACAACCCAATGTGCTGTTATTTTGCTCAAAACCCTTGGGAGTACATGTGAATGTAAAATACATTTCAAATGTGCAGGCACGCTGCTTTTAAAATAAGACACCATACTAGAAGGTATATTTGCAGACGTGAAGGTTATTTCACCCAGCAACAAAACACTCTTAACTGTTCTTGAAAATGAGACACCCAGGCATGCTTTTATATAGGACTCTGCAATCTTCCTATATCAGGCTAAATCTTCATCTTATTCACCATCTTCTTTCCAAAAATGACCCATGAGAACGCCTTGAGAAGCCCACAAGCCAGATTTCAAGGAGTCTTCTCCTTGGGTCCTCGGCACATGAGTAGATCTTGGCCTAATCTGGGGTTTTCCTTTATCCACTACAATTTGGCTTCAGTGCATTTGACAGTGCAAATTCTATTTCCAGTCAAAAGGCAACTGGACTTTTTTTTCCCCTTGAAGGCGTTCCGCTTCTCATCCAAGAACCTGAGGAAGCTTCTGGGACGAGGAGCAAAACGCCTTCAAGGAAAAAGCAAGTCCAATTGCCTTTTGAAAAAAGCACTTTTGGGACAACCATAACCTGGGTGACTGAGAATCTCCAGGGACCTTGACCTCTTCTGCTTTCTCTTTTTTAATTTGGTTCCTTAAAACTGGAAGACAATTTATATGTTCCTTTATTCTGACTGTAGAAGGGTTGTTTGAAAAAAAAAAAAAAAGAGAGAGGCAACTTGTATATTTTCTTTTCTGGAGAACAGGCATGGCAGGTTTGAATAAACTCACCCCAAACCTGTCTGTCCAATGACTATGATGAGATACGCTGCCTCTTTGACCATTTTCAATCCTGGAAAAAGCAATAATTATTGATGTCTCCAGCCCCAGGGAAACGAATTAAAAACCACTGGAGCAGAATCATTAACATAAATACTGTTACTTACTCCGAATGCATCAAGAGATGTAATTCTCCTTTACTGCACGTTTTATAGCATGGATGAATTTCCTACCTTGGTCTATGGGTGCCGGTTTGTCTGCATCTTCCCAGATGTATGACTTTGGGGATATGTGCTATATTGTTCTGTTTCTCGCTGGTTTGTCCCAGACATGATTCTGTTGTGGTTTTTTCCCCCTCTTTCTCTCTTGCTCATTTTTAGTCCTTGGCATGTTTTGTGGCCAATGGAAATATTAAGCTCCTCTCACCAATCATGTCTCTTAGCCATTATTCCTTGCCTGCCCTTGTGACCTTTACCACGATGGTTTCGAATTCATATTTATGGGGTCATAAAAGGTGAGGGTGGGGGAGGAGTGGCAACACAATGGGATCCAGGGCAAACATGACCCCCACCGTACCCTATACATTACCAGCCATATGGACACTCCAAGCAGTACTTGCAATATATTCTCCGTCCAATCCAACAATATGCAATTGTGGGTCATCTTTAAAGACTCGATCGTGCCTGGAAGTACACAAAGCACCCAATTAATTAAACACGATCAAATGGCTCAGTAGAGTCCCTGCTCTATCTTATCCGTGCATGCTGCTCATGAAAGAAAAAGGGGAGGGGGGGAAACCGGCTCGGAGTTGAAAGAGAGGCTTTGCTACGGTAGGTGTAAAAACGTAGTTGCGGCTGAATGCCGTTGACCTAGTGGCGAGGCCTAGAGGGAGGTTGAAAAAGTCAGGATGGCGGCCACAGTCATGTGACCAGAGCCCCGCCCCCTTTTTTCTGCACACGCCGCGACTTCACAATCCTAGAATCTCCTGAAATAATTTGTGACAGAATGGCCTACTGATTTGAGGTTTCTGCAGTCTGCATCTTGCTCAGAGTCGGCAGAGAAAAAGGGAGAATCAGCCTCTTATTTTTAGAGGCATCAATATTACTGAATAGGTTTGAAGTTTTGTGTGGCTTCTTTAAGCCCCCCCCCCCCACACACACACACTTAGTGTGATGCCTTATTCTTTATATTCGTTGCTCAACGGGAATGAGTCCCTGTTACAAGTAGCCTCAACTTACAACCACAATTGGGACCAGAATTTTTGTTGCTTAAGTAAGACGGTTGTAAAGTAAATTACTCTCCATTTTGCAATGTTTTTTTGCCACGGTTCTTAAATGAAACACTGCAGTTGTTAAGTGAGTCACATGGTCGTTAAGCAAATCTGGCCTCCTCCGTGGACTTTGCTTGTCAGAAGCCAGCTAAGAAGGTCGTAAATGGCAATCGCACGATCCTGGGAGGCTGCACTGATGATGTTACCTAGTTTGGCCGCGAAACATCTGCAAGAAAACCACCAAGCTCAGAAAGCACCAAGAACCCCACAGTTCAACCCTGAGTTACGAATATTCTCTTCTGTCAGTAAATTACTTTGGAACTGAGTATGTAGTAAAGATTTTGCAAATTGGAAAAGTACTTTTTTCTGGTTCAGTTGCTATCTGCCATACATCTAGCACAGATGTGGACTTGAAAATTTGTTCTAAAAGCAAATGCATTCAGGAGGCAGGATGGCTACCTGTGAGGTTAGCTTTTCAGTGCTGGTAGTGATACCTCAGCAACCCAGATTTAAGTTACAACTTTAAACTTTTAAGTATAAATCAGATCACAGTCCCTAAACTTCCCTTTAGTCCCTTGTAATCCTCACATATCTTGATCTCTTTCTAATGTTCTTAAGTCACTTTATATTGAACAGAGTAAGAAAGTGCTCACTCAGAAAGCTGGATCCATGCCCCCATCTTTGCTGTCCTATATTTTCTTGGTTGTAGCTCTATGACAGCGTTTCTCAACTTCGCCAATTTTAAGGCGTGTGGGGTTGAAGCCCACACAACATAAACTTGCCGAGATTGAGGGACACCGCTCTGTGGGAATGAAAACTATTTCCAAAACAAAATCTGGTGTCAGGACTTCGTTCTGGTGGAGACTTAACCTCTGTGGGGCTAAAACTCTGAATTCTCCAGACCAAACGGATGCCTGATAACTGATGTTCCCCCAGATCCTCTTTTGTAGACATGGCGGCCTGCGAAAAGACTCAAAATGCCAGGTTGCATTAAAAAAAACAAACGCCAGATGTTTCTGGATCTCAGGATTCCAGCTCCCAATTTTCATGGAGGCAGGAATGGCCAATGGTTGAAAAACAATCATTTGGACTGCCTAGCTTTGGGATAGAAAATAGTGTTGCAGTTGTGAACCTTTTTAAAACCAGGATGATTAGAGGTGGGCTATTAAGACAAACCAGTTTACCAGGGGTCTCCAGTTTGGGGGCCTTTGGCCCTGAAGAACCAACTGACAATGAGCAGGTGTTCCCTATTTTTCATAGACTGCACGTGGGTCTTTTCCTATATCTGCTAACCCACAGCCCATGTATTTCCCATTGCCCTGTTCCTGTCGATAAGTTAATTGTCCAGGGTCAAGGTTATTGACAGCCTGATTAGTGCCCCTGTCAACTCTCTACTACGCTAATCTAGGCGACCACAGCCTAGAAACACCAGCACATTGATTGGGGGGGGGATTCCCAGTGACCCCCGCACTGACACATTGATCTGGCTCCGGGGAACGGGCGCTCCCGTCAATGCCTCGCAGCAAGGCTTCCTGTCCGAACCATTTCTAGTCAACCCCACACTTAGAAGCCAGTCTGGGAGGAGTCAAGGCTTGCCTTTGTAGCCAAAGGATTTTCTTTTATATATATAAAATATCCAGTGCATCGTCCCTTGCTCTAGCCATTAGGCCACAGCTGCCTCCTCCAAAAGGGCCGAAAGAGCAGCGTCTGATCCACTTGCAACCTCAGTTTGAGACCCAGTTTTGAAGTGGGCCACTCTGGAGCTGCACTGCCTGTATGATGATGATAATAACAACAACAACAACAACAATAATGTTGGAAGGGACCTTGGAGGTTATCTAGTCCAACCCCCTGCTCAACTTAAAGTTGACGAGCTTAAGTTGAGTCTCTTTGATCTCCTTCCCAAATAAGGCCCGGGATAACATAACAGAATAACAGAGTTGGAAGGGACCTTGGAGATCTTCTAGTCCAACCCCCTATTCAGGCAGGAAACCCTATACCATTTCAGACAAATGGCTGTCCAATCTCTTCTTAAAAACCTCCAGTGATGGAGCACCCACAACTTCTGGAGGCAAGTCCTTCCACTGATTAATTATTCTAACTGTCAGGAAATTTCTCCTTAGTTCTAGGTTGCTTTTCTCCTTGATTAGTTTCCATCCGTTGCTTCTTGTCCTGCCTTCTCTTTGGAGAATAGATTGACCCCCTCTTCTTTGTGGCAGCCCCTTAGACATTGGAACACTGCTATCATGTCACCCTTTTTCATTAAACTAGACATACCCAATTCCTGCAATTGTTCCTCATATTTCCTAGCCTCCAGTCCCCCGATCATCCCCATTGCTCTTCTCTGCACTCTTTCTCAACATCTTTATTATATTGTGGCGATCAAAACTGAATGCAATATTCCAAGTGTGATTTTACCAAGGCATTATAAAGTAGTACTAACACTTCACATGATCTTGATTCTGTCTCTCTGTTAATGCAGCCCAGGATTGCATTGGCTTTTTGGCAGCTGCGGCACATGGCTGGCTCATATTTAAATGATTGTCCACTAGGAGTCCAAGATCCCTCTCACAGTTATTACTGTTGAGCCACCTATTCTATATTTGTGCATTTGGTTTTTCTTGTCTAAACGTAAAACCTTACATTGAATTTCATTTTGTTAGATAGGGCCCAGTTTATATGGTCCTGGAGACCTCAAACCCTTTCTTTGCAGCCTCCCCAGGCTGCCTCTGATTGCTCCTACTAAAAATGAGTGGCATCACTGGTCACCATTTTAAGGCAAGGCAAACCAGCATCTGCCTTACGATAGCTTAAGGTGCTTCAAAAAAACCCTCAAGAAATACTTCAAAAACATCTCCCCAAACCTAGGTCAAATGCCAACTTTTCTCAATTTGCATCATGGCTCCTCCTGCTGTGTCCCGCTCCCAGATTTTAAGCATGATGTTCAGCCATCAAAAGCTTCGCCACCCTGATTGAAGGGGCATCCTGATTGTCTCTCTTTTGAGGGGACCCCATCTCTAATACTTAATCTTAGGCCTCTTCCACCTTTTCAGGCATCTCCTACCTGGCCCTTAGCAACTTTAAGACGTTAAACTTTAAAGTCAGGCTGGCTGGGGAATTCTGGGAGTTGACGTCCGCAAGTCTTAAGGCTGCCAAGGTTGGAGACCCCTGTTTTATGGGACTTTGAGCTGCATTAAGACAGGGAAAACCCTCCCATCAGTTCCACTTCCCAGGGCTCACTGTAACCGCTGACTCCCCTCAACATTTCATACCCTCCTGTTTTCCTGGAGCGGCTCTCAATTCTTTTGCTTCTCCTTCAATCCCAGCTGCTCTTGAGAATGAATACTAAGAAGGCACCGGGGCATCTGTTGCTACATCAAATGCGTTCTGCCCGTCCATTTGTTTCAAAATGCTGTCCTAAGCGACGCCCGGCGTTCAGCTTTCCCCCAAATCAGCCCTTCTCCCCCATTTCATTCCCAGGGCCCTTTAGCTGGAGAACAGAGTCAAAGCATCCCTTTTGCAAAATGTTTTTTTTTTCCTGTCCAGGAAGCTAGGCTTCTGATTGACCCAGAATCCTAGATTTTATTCCGTTGTGGCCCCAGAAGGGCGCTCAGAAAAAGACGATCTTAATAACTCTGCAAAGGAAGACAGAGAAAAACCTGCACGGCCTCCTCTCCAAGGAGGTGGAAGATGTAAGAGTTTCTCCCTCTGTCCCCAAATACACGCTTCCTCCAGCTTTCAAGTTCTCCAGCGCAAGTCTGGGGTTCCCCTTATCCCTCCCCCCACCCCACCCCCTGCCATCACTTACACAAATATTGACGCTAATGGCTGTGTAACAGGATGTAGAACATCCCAGCCTTCTAATTGTTGTGACTGGGGATCGGCAGGCCGATTAAACGGCATTGATTTTCTCATACTAACCGCATTGATTTTTAAATTTCCTATTGATTCCTGCCCTAAATCTCTTTAAGCAAAGACTTCACTCCGCAGATGACATCGGCTGATTAGCAGGAACAACTGTGGGTGTGCGCCGTCGCCAGGGGTGGGATGGGGGGGTGGGGGCAAGGGGCAGGGGTGGGTGGGCTAGGTCGATTCTAGAGGGGGGGGCTGAGAATCAGGAGTGCGGAAAGATGAGTGGGCAGAAAAGGGCTACAGGTGGAAAGGAAAGATTTCGGCCTAAGTCACGGAAGCCAAAAGGCATTTTGTGTATTTTGGAATAATGGATGTGAGGGGGTGGGGGGGAGTCACAAGTGCGCTTGTGAATTCTTCTGCTGGTCCATGGCGAAACCGAGAACCACTTTTATTCACACAACAGAGGCCCCTCTCTCCCTTTTTTTCACAGGAGTACTTTGAAATACTTGCTGTAAGGACTGCCCAAAAAAGAAAAGAGAGAAAAAAGATAGAGGAAGATATATTTCTCCTTATCCTTTTCCAAGACTGGTCTTGACAAATTTCCCTGGCTTTTTAGAGTTGAAATATTTATTTCTGAGAATAGCCCTGACTTCAAAAAAAAAAGGCCCTTTGTACCCATTTTTGTGATACCGGGCACGTTTAGCTACGTATAGCTATATCTATATCGGCATGCATACAGGCAGTCCTCAACTTACAGCAGTTCATTTAGTGACCGTTCGAAATTACAACGGCACTGAAAAAGGGGACTTAACAACCGTTTTTCACACGTACGACCGTTGCAGCCATCCCGATGGTCACGTGATCAAAATTCAGAGGCTTGTCAGCTGACTCGTATTTATGACATTTGCAGTGTCCCGGGGTTATGTGATCCCCTTTGGGAACCTCCTGACAAGCAAAGTCAACGGGTAAGCCAGTTTCACTTATTAACCGTGTCACTAGCTTAACCACTGCAGTGACGCACTTAACAACTGTGGCAAGAAAGGGCGTAAAGTGAGGCAAAACTCACTTAACAAATATCTCAGTTAGTAATGTCGGTCTCAGTTGTGGTCACGAGTCGAGGACTGCCTGTAGTTGCTGCAGTGCGTGCGCAGATGTTGCACTTTGGAGTGCCACTTTTTCAGTGGGCACCAGTGTGTCGTCTCCAGTGGCTTTCTTACCCACAACGTGCTCATTTTCCTAACACAGAGTTTTTCTCTCTTCAGGTTCTGGACTGGACTGGAGTGAATGTACTACAGCTGCTACTTCTGCCTCAAAGGTCAGTGATTCTCTAAAGTCTGTTTCTGGGGCCAGTGGGGAACCTGCTGAATTACCCTCCTAAAGAAAAAATAGAGGAAACACCTGCTGTAAAAAAACAAAAAAAAAAAACCCCACATTTTTATTACACTTCTCTTACAGATAGACATATGCAGAAATCTAATACAGGTAGTCCTCGACTTACGCCAGTTCATTTAGTATCCGCTCAAAGTTACAACGGCACTGAAAAAAGGGACCCATGACTGTTCATCACATGACCGTTGCCGCATAGCCATGATCAAAATTCAGACACCTGGCAACTGACTCATATTTATGACGGTTGCAGCATCCCGGGGTATGTGATCACCCTTTGCGACTTTCCGACAAGCAAAGTCAATGGGGAAGCCAGATTCACTTAACAACCGTGTCACTAACGTAACAACTGCAGTGATTCACTTAACAACGGCGGCAAGAAAGGTGGTAAAACGGGGCAAAATTCACTTAAGAAATGTCTCATTTAGCAATATAAATTTTCGACTCAGTGGTGGTCGTAAGACGAGGACTACCTGTTAATGGTTTTCCTGGGGAAAATTGCTGGACGGAAATAACTTGGGGCTGAGAAGCATCTATGGAGAGAAGCATTTCTCTCCAACTGATGCCCTCTGGATATCTTTTGGGCTAAAACTGGATTTTTCTCACAGGGTACGGTCAACATTATATCTATCCGTGATGCACATGAAAACAGATAAAAGTTTTGATTCCACTGTGGCAGCTGCCCTTTTTGACTTTTTTGACTACGCCTGCAGTTGCACACCTCTGGCTACCAGTCTCACCCTTCCCCATCAGCATGGCCATTATATGTGCTTGAGGGTGTTGATCCCTGTAATCAAATCGATTTAGGCAGCTTCAGGTTGGAGAAAAATGACCTAGGAGTTTATGGAATGTATAATCCTTTTTCGACCTACTCCGTCACTCCATGCTGTTGCCTGAGTCAGGTGCCACCATCCCAGCTCCAACCTAGATCAGGTAGTCCTCACCTTACAGCCATTCTTATAGCAGCTCTTTGAAGCCACGACGACACTGAGAAAAGTGACTTACGACAGGTCTTCGCACTTGTGATCCTTGCAGCATCCCCACCATTACGTGATTAAAATTTGGTCGCTTGGCAACCAGCATGCATTCACGAGGGTTGCCGCGTCCCAGGGGCATGCAATCGCCATTTGCAATCTTCTCAGCTGGCTTCCAACAGACAAAGTCAATAGGGGAAGCTGGATTCGCTTAAAGACCGCGATTCACTGAACAACTGCAGTGATTTGCTTAATAGCCGTGGCCAAAAAAAAAAAAAAGATTGTAAAATCAGCTAGGCCTCACTTAACAACCGGTTTAATGAGCAACAGAAATTCTGGTCCCCATTGTTGTCGTAACTCGAGGACTACCAAGAGAGGCTCTCGTAGGATAAAGGGGAAGTGAATTTGGGCCAGAGAAGTGGCAGGCAGTGAAGAATTTAGATATTCTTCAACCACTTTTTCCCTGAAAAATTGGACTGCTCATGCTGGTGGGGGGAATTCTGGGAGTTGAAGTCCACATATCTTAAATTTGCCAAGGTTGAAAACATTGCCCCAGGGGAATAAACCTTAGCATGATCGTGAGGAAAAGCCCTCAGCCTCCTTTCAGTTCTGCCTGTCCTGTGTTCTCCTATCTCATCTTTCAGGTTTTCTTATTATCCCCTCCTTGTCATCAGTAGCACTAGCTGATGCCCTTCTAGAAGCACTCTTAAGCCCGGTGTGCACCAGTGATCCTTTGCCATCCTTCGTATGGATGCTATAGGTTTTTGCATGCTGCAGACACAAAATAAAGACGTAATATTCAATCGTAATATTCAAAGCAGCACTCCCAAGATGTTATAGAGCAGGAGTCTCTAAACCTGGCAACCGTAAGACTTGTGGACTTCAACTCCCAGAATTCCCCAATCAGCATGGCTGGCTGGGGAATTCTGGGAGTTGAAGTCCACAAGTCTTACAGTTGCCAAATTTGGAGACCCCCTATATCAGTGATGGCGAACCTTTTAGAGACCGAGTGCCCAAACTGCAATCCAAAACCCACTTATGTATCGTCGGGTGCCGGGTGGGCGTGGCCCATTGGGTGGGCGTGGCCCACTGGGTGGGCGTGGCTGCGGTGGTAACGGCAGACTGGGTGGGACTAAAAAGTTCAATCAATCAGTTCCAACTTTGCGAGATTTTTTTTTTCCCACAAGAAGTTGAAATTGATCGATTGATTGAACCTTTTTTTTTGCACATGGCGGCGGAGGCCTAAAGCGAAAAGGTTTTATAAAACTCAGCGGAAGGCCTAGGACTGGGGCGACGGCGCGCGTGCCCACAGAGAGGGCTCTGCGTGCCACCTGTGGCACGCATGCCATAGGTTCGCCACCACGGCCCTATATGGAGGAAGCCCTAATGGTTAAACTGCATAAAACTAAAGACTAGACAAGTTCAAAGTGTACGAGGGAAATATTGTGTGAGGGAAATATTAAAAAAACAACAACAACGCCAGCTGAAAAGATAGAAGACATTCTTAACGAAATAAAAATGCAAGGATTTTGGAGAGAGACCCCCTGGAAAACAGTGGACTTCCAGAATTCTTTTTCAGGTCTGCTACAGCTTCTCTACATACACTTTCTGCTAGCAGCTCCAAACATTAAATATGTCCCGGAGCTCAAAATCAGCCTTGTATAACCTGGTAGTGCCCTCCAGATCTGCTGGGTTACAACTCCCCATTGTCCCTTAACATGCTTAATGTCTCCAGAAAGCAACAGGTTGAGGAAGGTTGAACTCAATCGGATCTCCTGCGGGAAATTTTCTTCTGAGGACAGCTGCCATAGTGAGGAAGGCTGTTTAATCCTTTCTTCCTTCCCTAATCCATAACTGCTGTTAGCTATACAGAGGAAAATATATAGGCGCAACCCAGATGAATGTTTTCTCCTTGGCAGCTAACAGCAGCTGCTATCTCGATATGTGATTTGCAGTCTGGAATCAGCATTATCAGGGCGGTTAAGTCTGCTGCCCAAGCCTCAGTTCTAGTAAATCTACCTGTGGCTCCTAGTGGGCAAAAAAAAAAGGAAAAATAGACGTGAAAGATGTTGGGAGTAGTATTAACAGAACTCTGAGGTCATATCTGGTTTGATTGTAAGCAAGAACCCTCGCTATGAGAGAGACAGAGAGAGAGAGAAGGAAGGAGAAAGGGAGGGAGAGAGAGAGACTTGGAGAGAGAGAGAGAGAGAGCGACTTGGAGAGACTTGGAGAGAGAGAGAGAGAGACAGAGAGAGAGAGAGAAGGAAGGAGAAAGAGAGGAAGAGAGAGAGAGAGAAGGAAGGAGAAAGGGAGGGAGAGAGACAGAGAGAGAGAGAAGGAAGGAGGGAGGGAGACAGACAGACAGACAGACAGACAGACTTTTTCTTTCAGCCGGTGATGACTTTGGTTACCTTACAAGGTGGCTTGAGCATCAGGGATGAATCCTTACATTTTAGAGCATGTATTACTAGTCTAGACAAAAGCCACTGTTACTCTTCACAGATTGACTGCACTGCTGAAATTCTCCTTTGCCTTTTCTTCAGAACCACCGTACTATTTCCAAGCCAGAAATAGTGAAGAAGAATCCACGAGAGTAGTGTAGTGGGTTAAGTTTTGGACTAGCCATGACGGTACCTAAGTTTTGGCCCACTCTGTTACGGAAACTCATTGCCTGGCTGAACCTTCTTCTTTCAGCCAATTCTTAGAATGGATGTGCAGGGGAAAGGTTGGAGGAGACAGTGCTATTATCATCATCTTGAACCCCAGGCGGCAGTTTAAAATAGGAATTTAACAAATAAGTGCATGGAAGGAAGCTGGGAGATTGGAGAAACATGGTAGCTTTGACTGGCACGTTAGGACCTGCTTCAACAATACACTCTACGTGGTTAGTTAGATTCAATGGACGATAAAAGAAACCTTGGGTTTCCCAACACTTAAATGCTTGATGCTAGTGTTTCTCTGTGGATGCTTAAAGAAAGGATGGGGTCTGTAGATCAGGTATTACCATAGTTAATCTTCTCAGATTAGCTTAACGTGTGAAGAAGCTACAGTGCTAAATAATGTGATTGAATGATGCATGAAGGAGCTAGGAATTCCAAGTGTGTCTGGATAGTGGTTCCTTTGGTGTCCTGCAGAAGGAAGGCTGAAGAGTCAAGACTCTTTCAAAACAGCAGAAACTTCATTGGACTGGTTGTGATACAGCTTGCTGGGATTTTTGTTGTGTGTACACTTTCTTCCATCGTTGCTTGATGGCCCGAGATTATAAAAAGTGCTATATAAATAACCCCGTCGCCTCATGGCCACCATCCAATTATTTTGCTCAGGTTTGTAATGTCGCTTGTAATTCAAATTGAAGAGCAAGGATTGAGAACAGAACTTCATCTATCCAACCAAACCTTTACAATACAGAGTTTTCTTTGAAGTGGCAAGGAATATGGCCTTGGCCTCCTTTATTGGCCTCTAATCCAGAGTCAGAATAATTGGATAAAATATATTTGTGCATCTAATTCCTACAGAGTATCTGTTTCATTTAGTGGGGCCCCCCGATTCCCTGGTTCTTTAAAATAAAAGCATCATCCTGTTCCACATTTAAAAACCCAGAATTGCCTTTATTGAGTATTTTGCATGCACGGAGAAACAGACCATACAGTTTTGGAAAGTGACATAGATTACCGAGGGGGATTTCCCTGCACACCATCCCTCTGCCCAGTTTTATTGGCCTCTTGAGGAAAAGGTGTGAAGATTTAGGATGATGACTTTGCTAAAAGTAGAAAGGATTGTCCCCAGAGCCTGCTGCTGACATCAGTACCCATGACAGGAATAAAGTAAGGCAAAACACAGAGACCCTGCCACATGTTGAAGGTTTAGCCCAGATGTTTTGCTTCTGTGTTATACAGGCAATGCTTCCTTTGGCACCTTCATTGTTGTCCTTTTGCAGCATTTTTTTTTTTTTAAATATCTCCACTTCTTAGATAAGAAAAGTGCACTGAGGATAGAAATCTTTTTAAATACCTCCCCACTTGCACCCTAAAAAGAAAAAAAAAAGAAAGGAAAAAAATGATGATTTTCCCCTCCTACATTCAGTGATGACACCCTAGTGAGTATTCTGTATCAACAAAGGAAGTCCAGCTTCCATTCTTCTCTCTTTGTTGCCTCAATGCCCTTTTAATTTTATTTTACTTCCTGGAAGAGAAGAGCCATTCTGATTAAATTTATCTCTTTAAAGAAAGGATTACCTCTTCCTTTCAAGGCCCTGTTAAGGTTTTTCTCTGTAACTGCTGGGAAATTAGTAAACAGCATTTAAAAAAATAAAAAAAAAAACCCTGCAGGATTTTAGCAAGGCTCTAGAATTAAGAACCATGATAAGGATCATTCCAGATTTTTTAGCATCTTTTTCAGAGAGTCCACAAAACATCCAATTAGATCATTTTATGGGGGGGGGGAAATCAAATCCTCATTGATGTTGTACACTATTGAGTTACATAGCTCTTTAAACTTCCAAAGTTTTGGAGTGGGGTTAGGTTGCTATTAAGCATAGATTAAGTTTGTGTAGGAAGAGAGCTGAGACTGCATCTTTTTTATTCTAATAGTTGTTTAAAAGGCAAAGAGATAAAAGGTCAGCAATGGGAGGGATGTTGCATATTTCCCAACCTTTAATTCTCAGTGAAAGGGGAAAAAATTCTAAATAAAAGTTAGTATATTATTTAGAACTGTAGAGGCCTTGGATAGGCAAAAACAACAAGAACGCTTTTTCAAGTATCCATTTTACAGGATGGTTTTTAATATTTCAACTCATCTATACACATGTTCTGCGATCATTTTTTTTTTGTCTGATTCTACTAGTTCTAATTTAAACGATTCAGGTAACAGTGGATGTGATGGCTTTAGTTTACTAAGAAAGATCCATGGATAACAGAATAAAAGAGCAGGAAGGAACCTTGGAGATCTTCTAGTCCAACCCCCTACTCAGGCAGGAAACCCTATACCATTTCAGACAAATGGTTGTCCAATCTCTTCTTAAAAACTTCCAGTGTTGGAGCATTCACAGCTTCTGAAGGCGAGTCGTCCCACTGATTAATTGTTCTCACTGTCAGGAAATTTCTCCTTAGTTCCAGGTTGCTTCTCTCCTTGATTAGTTTCCGTCCCTTGGTTCTTGTCCTGCCTTCTGGTGCTTTGGAGAATAGGTTGACTTCCTCTTCTTTGGGGCAACCCCTGAGATAATGGAAGACTGCTATCATGTCACCCCTCGTCCTTCTCTTCATTAGACTAGACATCCCCAATTCCAGCAGCGATTCTTCATCGGTTTCAGCCTCCAGGCCCCTAATCATCTTTGTTGCTAATAATTAGATAATTAGATCGGTTTTTTTTTTTAATTTTCTTTCCCCATCGAAAAACCTGTTGCTGTATCCATCTTTTAGTTGGATGCAAGCATCTAGGAATTTAGTCTGCCCATACAATTCTGGGTAGCAGGAAACATTCTGTCAAGCCCAACAACCACATATGGATAGTGCCTCTTCTTTCATCTTCTAAGAAACAGACAGGATGCGCCATGGAGTGTCTGTAGTTATTATCTACATCTTTTAATTGTGTGGAAAACCGTTTTGCACTCAACTGTCTTTGAACTGCAGCTAGAAAGCTGGGTTAATTAGCACATACACACATGCACACCTCTCTGTGTTCTCTGGAGAAGAATGAAGGCCCAGAGAACAGCATGAATGGGTGCTTTCCCTGAAAAGGACTTTAGCAAAATGTTATCAAGCAGGCCCTAGTTTTGAAACAATTTTAAAACCAGTTTGTGATATAGCATGAAGGAGGAGCAGTTTATGAGAAAAAAAATAGTTGAAAATCCCACTGGCTTTGAGCTCAGCTAAAGAAACTCATTGAACGTCAGGCTATATATATATATATATATTTTAAAAATCCCTCTTTTTATCCATTATTCCATGCCATCTTCCTTTCCAGCTCCGATTTTATCTTCTCCCATGCTTGAATACTGGCTGTAGAAAAAAAAGGGAGTATAAATTGAAAGAATACATAAAGGTAATAGTGAATACTTTGGGCAGCCATTATATTGGAAAGCAGTTATTTTGAACCATTACTTTTACATCTCTCCCCTTCTGGTCTCGGGGATTTGGGGCAGGCTGCATGATATAAAAACACCCCTGTTCAATTTGTGCTTCCCTATTGTGCCTATGCAAGTACACGCTAGTACAGAATGGGTGGGGACTGAAAAAAATACACATCCACCGTAATTTCTAAAGAACAGAGTATTTCTGTTCGTCTTGGGCTGAAAGGGAAGAAGGAGAAGAAGGTGTCTGGAGATCAGAGAGAAAAGCATTTTTTTTCACAGGCCACCCTCGTCTGGGAAGAAGCATTTTGAATCTTGTTAAAAGGTTAGGAAGTGGGACAACACAATTCTCAAGGTACATTTAAATTACACGTATGGGCTGTGGCACTTTCACTGGTTGAAGTGGCCCTAGTGAAAACAGCACACTTCTTATTAGGTGACCCTGCTTTGTACGGTTCTTCCTTTTTTTCTTTTTCTTTTTTTTTTGTAGGGTAGGTGGCAGATTTGTGATAACTCAGCTCCTCTTTCCAGCAGTGATTTATTATTAGCGTGTACAGACCTTTCTTTTCTCTCTGGAAGCAGGAATGGAACGCGGCTACAGCCTCTCTTTCCCCCGGATTCTTCTTCCGATGAAGTCAAACGCAAATCCGTTTTGGCTTTTGTTATAATATAGGGGGAACATCTCTTACAATGGGTTGGGATTGTGTAAGTGTGTCCTGTGTGTCGCTTGGTGACCTAGGCACGGGGGAGAGGGGAAAAAAAAAAGAGAAGAAACATATTAAACCCTCCCAAGACACCCACCACATACTTTAAGGCTATCGGCAGTTAATTTTTGACCTCCACAGGGTGGTCCTGAATCAAGTAATTGCCCCCCTCCTCTTTCTGCTATTTTCTCTCCCCTCTTTCCCCCCCCCCTTTGCCCTATACATATTCATCTATTTGCCCCACCATCAATCTGATCTCTTTCTATATCTCACAATATATATATACACACCCCTCTCTCCTTCTCCCTGTCAGTAATATATTTCCATCCCATTTTCTGTCCATCCACCATCAACCCTCACTCTTCCTTTTTATATATTGGGTCCGGCATTCTTTCTGTCTTCCCTACCACACTCACTATATGACACCCCTCGGTGGTCCCCTGTCTTAGTCTCCTTGGTCTACTTTCCAGGATGTGGGGAGGGACGGGTGTGTGTGTGTGTGTGTGGAGGAGGAGGAGGAGTGGGTGTCAAACGATGCACAAAAGGGGAGCTCACACATAGCTTTGGCGGTTTCCTTTGGGCCCCTGGTTGGAAATATGCTGCTGATCAGGAGTTGCAAAATTAGAGTAAGGTCCACCACCTTTGTCCGGGGGAATAAACTGGAGAAGCCAGGAAGAGGAAATATTAGGATCTTTGCAGAGGGAGCAATTGTGAGCAGCCTTAGGTTTGGGGGATGGGCCCCCGGGCCCTCCATGTTCCGGTGAAAACCCGGTGGGTTTAACGCAGAAAGAAAGGATTGGGGAGTGAAAGGAGGAAAGGAGTAGTAGAGGGCGGAAGAGGCGAGGGATCCTGCTTCCCTCTCCCAAACCGTGAAAAACAGAAAGTGGCTCTAGGTCTTATTTCGACGAGTCCCGCGGGCGGTGGCGGGTCGGGGCAAAGAACTGAGTGCCCGGATCGAGGAGACTCGAAGGCTCCGTCCTTGGTGGCCGCTTCGGGGAAGCCACCGCGGCCCTCCGGCCGGTGTGGAGCCGCTCCTGGCCTCCCTTGACCCCGAAGGGGGAAGGGAGGGAGGGAGGGCACTCGTCCGCCCGGGGCGGCGGCGACAGCGGCGACCTGTCCCCCGGGTGTCCTTTCTGGGGGGTCCAGGCCCTGCCTGGGCGTGGAGGAACCGGACGGCGCGGCGAACGGAGAGCTCGCCCTGGATCCGGAGGAGTTGCCCGGCCTGGCTTTCTCTCCTCCAGAGAAACCAAGCCGGGCAAACGACGGGGCCATTCCGGGAGAGGCGAAGGCGGCGTGAACTCTGCAACGAAAGTGGGAGAAAGCCAAAGGCCGGCTGGGTGGAAGCCGGTGGCGGGGAAGAATTATGGCTTGCAAACCCCCACCCCCACCCCGCCTAATTATGTATCCTGGGGGCTGGGGAGGGGGGTGGGGGAACTGGAAGGTCACCCCTTTATTATCGCGGTGCTTTGCAGTGATTATCCGTGTAAATCTCTCCCGTAATAATAAACCTGGAAAGAGCCGCTATTGGCGGCGGCGGGGGGTGGGGGGGTGTTGGAGGTGACACGTTAATTTAAGGAAGCCGGAGGAGAAACTCCGCGGCGATTTAAGGCAGCTTATTTTTAGCGCCACCAAAGCGGAGTTTGACCCGCAAGAAGGTGTCAGGTGTGTGTGTGTGTCTGTGCGCGCGCGCGCGCGTGTCGGTGTTAATTTTTGAAGACGGAAGGGCAGGCCAAAGAAAGATTATTTGCTGGGAGAGGGGTGGCGGGTTTCCCCCCCCCTGTAATTCTCCCTTTCCCCAATTCTTCTGCTTCCCCTCCTCTTTTTCTACACCCACAGTAAAGCTTACACCTCAGGAGTAATTGCTTTTGTCTGGGTAAGGACCGTACTTGTGCAAAGAGTGAAGAAAGAAAAAGAAAAAAAAAGGGGGGGAGTATATTGGAAGCGGAGGACCCCGTGTGTGTATGGGGGGGGGGACTGAGAGGGACGGCAAGTCGCTTGCTTGGATGTCATCTGTCAAAGCGGGGGTGGTTGGAAGGCGAGAGGGAGGGGGCGAGGGGGGGGGAGAAGCGCGCGCGAGATAACGGAGAAGACAATAAAGTGGGAATCGCGGGCGGCGAGTGGTGGGAGGGGGCCAGGCGGAGAGGAGAGAGGAGAAATTCGGACCAGGCTAAAGGGGGGGGGGCAGTGTTCTCTGAACGGGGGCAAGACAAACACGCATTCACAGGCATTGTGGCGGGGGGGGGGGTGCCCGCGCGATCGGCGCTTCACATTCGCGCACGCATGCATGCTCTTCTCCACCTCCCCTTCCTTTGCCCCTCTCCTTTTTTTTTTGTTTTGCAAAAGCCTTAAAATGATCCGCACGGTCCCGGTCCCGGTCGAGTGACCAAACCCCGCACGGCCCTTACCAGGCGGACACGCACGCACGCACACACACACACACACACGCACTTGTCTGGCTCCAGACCCATGCACGCACGTGTGTAAGTGCCGAAAGCGGAGCGTTGTTGGAGGGAGAGAAGGGCGAGCTCTGTCCCGTTCCCACCCCCCTCTCCCACCCACCCACCCACCCACCCACACCTCCCCCGCGCCGGTTGTCACTCTCGGGAGAGCGTCCCCCGTCCGGCGTGTGTCTCCCCCACCCCGCGCCCGGCTCCCTTTGCCGCTCGCCTGCCCCCCCATCCTTATCTCTCTCTCTCTCTCTCTCTCTCTCTATCTATCTATCTATCTATCTCTATCTTTATATTATTTTTTTTCCCTCCGTGGGGTTATGCGGAGTGTCACTCACAGGTCCTCGCAATGTTCATCCCACTGCCGGTCCCCTTGGTCTTCCAAAGATCCGCCGGCCCGGAGCACGGATGGCGCCTCAAATCGCCGCTCGCCCTGCGCTCTGCAAACGGTAAGGAGGCAAGCGAGAGGAAGGAAGCCGGGCGAGAGAGAGGGAAGGGGGAGAGACCCCCAAAGAGGGCGCGGGACCCCCGGCCCGGCTGCCAAGCCCAGCCGAGGGCAGTGAAAGGCGCCCCCAACTCTTCCTGCCCGGCCGCCGAAGAGGAGGCGAGAGAGAGGGAAGGAGGGGAAAGCGGAAAGCGGCGAGGGGCGAGCGGGTTTTTATTCAGGCGGTATTGATCCGGAGTGTCACTGCTCCGTATCGAACCTCCGGCGCCGGCATCCTGCGGTCGATAGACGGAGGGGGTGGGGGGCAGAGGGGGTGGATGGTAGCGGCGGCAGCAGCAGCAGCAGCGGGAAGAGGCGGAAGAGCCAGCCGACGGCCGAAGGCGCCGACGGCGCGGGCGCCGGTCGGAAGAGGACCGGGCAAACGCGGGGATGGGGAGGGAAGCCCTTCTCTGGCTGGCGGGCAGGGAGGGAGGGGGGGGCGGGAGAACCGGCTGGCTCCTGTCCCTCCCCCGCCCCAGCCGTCGCGGTCCCAGCAGCAGAGCAGCCTTAGAAGTGCAATCGCGATGGTTTCCTTCTCCTTAAAAGAGCTTCCCGCATTCCCCCCCCCCCCCGCTCCAACTGTTTCTGCCAGGTTGGAAACAAACCAAGGTTTTGACTGCTGGGGGATCGGGAGGGGGGGGGATTGGAAATTTGGAGGAGGGGGAGAATTTTCCGGGACCAGGGGGAATTGGGGGGGGGGCAGAGGTAAGCGATAGAGAGGAGAGACACTTGTGAGATCCTAGCAGAAACCCCAAGGCCTCTCCCCCCCCAATTCTCATCTGTCTCAGCACATCAAAATTCCGCCGCCCCCCCCCTATACCTGGTTGGAATTTCAGGTACAACCTCCATCATGCAGTTAGTCTGATCCAGTAATTTCTGTTGTAAGTTGTCAGTGGTGCCCCATCTCTCCACCCAGAGCACACCCGCTCTGTTTAATCATGTTTAGTTTACCTGTTCCTGTTTAAACCTGAGCAAGTTCTTTCCATGTTAATGATCCTCACAGAGCCCTCCTCTAGCTACTTGGAAGTGAATTCTAGACTTGTGAACCTCTGTTCTTGGTCTCCATGGAGTTTTCTAGGTGGGGGCAATAAATATGCCTGTTGGCTTGGGCTTTAAGAAAAAACAACAACAGCAAACCCTTATTTCCCCCACCCCAAATTGCAGACCGTTTTCTGGGCTTCCTGCTCTCCCCAATTTTCAAGCATTCAGCCGCCAATCTGGGGGTTTAATCTCCCCACACTTGGTAGGAAATTGCTCTGCTTCCTTTTGTTTAGCTGCTTCAAAACATTATGCTCACCACCTCCTCCTCCTCCTCCTCCTCCTCCTCCTCCTCTTCCTCACTCCCATCATTCATAGAGATCTAGGTGGTTATTAAACAGATGCTTGTGGTCCTGTACCTCCCCAATACGCAACTACGGGCACTGAAGTCAAAAGATAAACAGAGTGGGTTGGTGAGGCCAACCCTGCAGGGGAGGATAGTTGTTGGGGACTAGTGGTTAGAGCAAAAAGCCACAGGGCTGATTTATTTGGGAGCTGGAGTCCCTTGAATCTATGAAAGACATTTTTAAGCGACCTTGGGGAAAATGTATCTTCTGTCTCTTAAAGATTATGAGATTGGATGGGGCCCGGATGGATGCAGCATGCCAGAACTGGCATTCATTGTCGTTGGCTTCTCTGGTTCTACTGCTCTTTTTATCTCCTGCTTCCCAAAGTTAAGAGGAGAACCAGGCGTTTGGATAACGGATGCTTCTACTATTACCCAGCTGATCCTGGGAGAGTCATCTTTCCTCATAGATTGGACAGATGAGATTTAGGAGTTGCTGGGAATGGGGAAGGGTCAGAAATAGGGGCAGTGGGACATCCGTGGGTGAGCCCGGAAAGAACCCTAAGAAAGTGCAAAGGCAGGCTGGGATGTGATCTGGGCAAATAAAAACCAAGAGACGATTGCAGAATCTGCTCTTGACACGTTCCTCCTCCTCCTCCTCCTCCTCCTCCTCCTCCTCCTCCTCGGCTGGCGGGGTGGGGGGGTTCAGAGAAGTGGCTGCAGAGCTGGCCCTCTGTGTGCACCCCTCCCCCAGCACTGCTGCAGCCAGCTTGGTGTGGAAATTGTATTGGTGTCAAGCCCAGTCCGTGCTAATGAACCTGGAGGTCTGGGAAGTGAAGCTTGTTCAGAAGCAGAAATCGATTTTCCAGCCTGTAGTAACTGCCCCCCCTCCACCCCCACATCCTCTCTCTCTCTCTCTCTCTCCCTCTCTCTCTCCCTGGACAGAGCAGTAAATGTGTGTGTGTATACCCGCACATGTATGAAGGTCTGTGTCCTTGGTGCTTTCTTAGGTAGGGCTGGAAATGGGAGATCCCAAAACCCAATCAAGCTCTGAAGTTGTTGTAATGAGGTGTGTAGGAAACATGGGAGGTGAGGAGAGGCATAAAATGACTGTGACTTTGGGTTTGTGGGTTCTTTTTATTTGGGGGATCATTGTTCACATTACACGCAGAAGGCAAAGGATAAATCCCAATCAGGAGGGCAATTGAGATTCTCAAAATGTGAGGAGGACCAGGTAGCTTTTGGTTTGGGGAACATATCTGGGGAAATCGGTCTGAAACTCAGGTCCAAATGGCCAACCAGATACGCTGAGACTGGGGATATATCTATCACTCTGTCCTCTCTTGTGTTGCTGTGTGTGGGTGTGCGTGTATGTGCGCACTCACTGGTGTGTATATATTTACAGGGATCTTTGTCACTGATACCTCATAAGATTGTGTCTCCTCAAATGTTGCATAGTTGCTTTATGCTGTGATTCATAGGTGGTTTTCCCCCCATCCTTTTAAAAGTGTTATTAAAGGAAGATTTGTTTTTCTTTCCCCTCATCTTTAATTTCAATGAAAATCCGTAGTATTTTTTTTTAAAAAAAAAGAAACAACAGTTGATAGATTTAAAAATCCACATACTAAAATGCCCTTTTCGATGCTGTATTTTAAAACTTCAGGTGTTCATAATTGGATAATGCTTTTATTGCCTGGTTTACTAATAGGATAAGGTAGAAAAGCTTTTAAGTTAGACAAACCTGCACTTCAAATTGTTTTTAGTATCTGTCTTTGTACATTAAATGGCCAAAATATGAGAGTGTGAGAAGAACGAAGGTATTGCAGTGGAAAATAAAACAATCCCTGTGTCCATTGCAAAAGGATAAAAATTTAAAAGACCACCTTCTATAGACCTTCATCAGACTAACACCGTGCCTCTAAAATGCTCCCTAAATGCACAGTTTTAGATTTGAGCAACCATGCCTATTGGCAGCTGTTGAGATTTAAATTTGAATTTCACTTCTACATTTTTCATTTGACTAAACTTTGATTTGGGTTCCACAGCTTTGCATCGGAAATCTTGTTTACTTTGCTTTGAGGACTGATTAAAATCAAAACATGCCTCTATCTGGGGGAAAGAAATTCTGAACATAAGTTACATTTTGAATTCCTTTCTACTCAGTTGACACTAGCAAGTAATATATTTGCTAATAACGCGCCGAGTCTTTTATAAGCATGAAACCTTTCTGAATTTGAAGGACAAATTTCCGAACGCAGAGAGAAATTGGGTGAACACGCCTTGCTTGGGATTTTGCTATGCTGTTTTATAATGAAATATAAACTTTACATTCTACACAATGCTTTATGAGAGGCTCCTGGTACTTAGAAGCTATAAAGTACACCAGAGCCAGCTGAACAGTTCAAAGACATGGTGATAACATTTGCTTCGCACCACCATTTCCATGGTATGACTGCCACATGATCAAACAGTGGATGCTTTATACTTCCTGAATTCACATATGAATGCTCAGGGAACAGTTGTGATACTGAGTTTACACAACACACTAAGTCCTAGATCTGGGTGAGGAGAACACAGCCACCATGTTCGGTGCTCAAAGAAATGAAACATATTATAGTTAATGATGGTCTATTTTTTATAGCAATGTCTCCCGAAACCTCTCTTTTTCTTCCTAGCATTTTCGTGCAAGTGCAAGGTCTGCTTTTTTCTGATCAGCCAAGTGTTGATCTGTTTGGTTGCTATAGGAATCGACTGACAGGCTTGTCACTGGAGCCTGATGTCATGGTCTGAGAGAGAGGGACTGGCCCAAAGTCACCCAGGCAGGTTTCATGCCTAAGATGGGACTAGAATTCACCATCTCCTAGTTTCAAGCCTGTTGCCTTAACCACTAGACCAAACTGGCTCTTCAACCAAATGTCGATCTATTTGATTACGACAAGAATTGACCCACCGGTTTGTTGCCCAAAGCTGATCTTGGGTACATTTCCCCAAACTTTACAACCCCAATTAACTTAACCAGAAGCATTGTGTGAATTGAACCCAGAAGCGTCTTAAACCACGAGAAGGATTCATTGAATTATAATTTCATACCTTGATAGGCCAATCGCACCACTGGAAAGCCACGATCTCTACCCCATGCATATTTTTACCTACAACTTGGCCAAGAAAGCTGTTGCTAGGATGATGATTAGTGCTCTGCTGCCTCAGATCCACAAGCTGTTAGCACAGAAACATTCTGTACCTGTGTGCGTGTGCATACCTTGCAAGTGTGAGTTACTATTGGTGCTAGCTCTTGGCGCAATCTTTGGCATGGTAGGGATAGGGCTGGATGTCCAAGCAATGGAGTTAAAAAGAAAGGATTTGGTTAATATATGGAGGACATATAGTTTGGTCAGGGGACATAGCTATATAAGTTGGGTTTTTTTATGGAAAACAAAGAAGAATTGGCTACATTTTAATAACTGTATTGTTCAGCCTTGGGCTTCTGAGGATGAAGAAACAAGAGAGGATCATTCCTAAGGGTTCTCTAGCTTTGCTCCAGAAATGAAATGTTGCTGGGATTGACCAGTTGGCCCCAGTGTAAGAGGGTGGCGGTCCTTTATACAGATCAAGGAACAGTCCTGGGTGAAAAATCTAGGGATCTCTTCCTTCTGCTAGCACAGCTGGGGGCCAATGTATTCGTCCCTTCCAGCCTTCTTGAGTGAGGAGACCTCCAGGGGCTTTCTTGCGGCCACTGCACACATGAGTGTGCTCCTGTTGGGTCATGGCCTGGTTGATTCCAGGCAACGTGGACTCCCAAGAGGCCGGCTAGGGAGTTTGGGCGATCGGGAGCCATGTAGGGGTATTTCCATAAAGTGGCTGCCGAGAGGCCAGCTCTCCTTTGCAAAGCTCCCTGCCTCTTCCCCCTCCTCCCCTGCCGCCTCCTGCCGCCTCCTCCCCCCCCCTTCTCCTTTCGTTGCCTCTGCTTTTTCCCTTAAATAATAATCATAAAAAGGTCAGCGGCAGGAGAGCTGCACACCCTGATTGGCCAAGCTCTGGGCCCTTTGTTCCAGCCGAGCCTCCGGGCACAGCCACGCGCCAGGGTCAGCAGGATTGGGGGGAGGAAAGGGGAGGAGGACAGTCTTCCCAAGGGACTGGCCTTGGTGATGGTGCAGAGAGGGGGTCAGTGCTGAAGCTGGTGTGTGTGTGTGTGTGTATGAAGCAGGGGAATGAGGGCAGGGTAGAAAATCCTTCTCTTACCGAGGCAGCTTTTCCAAGTCTCTACAACCTTCAACCCTTGCTCGCCTCTTTCCGTCCCTGGCTCCAGCTTCCTCCATCCATATGGATGATGCCCCTTTTTGCCACCATTGATGTGGTCCAGATGTCACTAGAAATGGCGTGGGCCAGGATGTAAGCCAGTGCCGACAAAGGGTTGCCTCTGATCCTCCCCAGACATACCAAGCAGGCAACTTGGACACTTTTGACTCTTAGCTTGAAGTGTTTAGTCCTTCTGGCCTATGTTATCCCTCCTCCTCCTCCTGTATTGCCTTCCTACCCTGTGTTTCTCATCCTGTCTGCCTCCCTTATTGCCTTTTTTCTTTCTCCACCTGTCCATTTCATACCCTGGACCTTTCTTTATCATGCTTCGCTTCCCAAAACACCTCATGCATGATGGCCAACTGTTTCCCCACTAGAGAATAAAAGAATAACAGAGTTGGAAGGGACCATGGAGGCCGTCTAGTCCAACCTCCTACTCGGGCAGGAAATCCCATACCATTTTAGACAAACGATTGTCGAGTCTCTTCTTGAAAACCTCCAGTGTTGGAGCACCCACATCTTCTGGAGTCCACCGATTAATTGTTCCCACTGTCAGGAAATTTCTCCTTAGTTCTGGGTTGCTTCTCTCCTTGATTACTTTCCATCCATTGCTTTTTCTCCTGCCTAGTTCTAGCAGAGTCCTGATAGAAATCAAAGCTTTCTGGATATCTCCTTTTTCAGAGTTCCCAGGATTTACACCGAGCCCTTGAGTAGGCAATGTTGAGAATTTTGTATGAGAGTTGCCAATTAACCGAGGAAAGATGGAAGCTATGAGGCAGCAACTGTTGTGAAATCCCCAAGAGCAAATGCTTGTTGGTTCTTCTGCCTTCCCTTCAAATCCTCCCCACTGCCTTCAGTTTTGCTGACTACACATCTTTCTCAGTGCCAGGAATCCCTTTTGATCTCAGTATCTGCTTTTCCCATCTAGCTAACCCCTGCACTTTTCTGCTGTCTGATTTTGGTCCTTCTTTGGAGTTTTAAGACTCCAAATTTACCCTCTGTGTTTTTAAAAAAACATGTCCACTTCCCCCTCGCAATTAAACACCAAGTGGGTTCATTTTGGTTAGCAAAGGTAAAATGGCTGCTTTCCTGATGTGAACAGTGGCCAAACAGAATTGTCTCAAGGCTCCCGAGTGTGAAAGGAGAGGCTGGCGGGGAGGAAAGGATCTTGAGTTTGAGATCAAACCATCATTGCCAAGTTGTACCCGATTGCCCATATTCATGGCTAGCTAAAGCGGGATAAGCTACTTACCTGTCTGCTGTATGCTGTTCCCCCCCCCCCCGGTCCCAGCAATAGGTAAAAGGCTAACAGTGATTTACTTCAGGAAGGTGTCTAATGAAACTGCCTCAGGTTTCAGGCCATTTGTTTTTGTTTATACCAGGGGTAGGCAACCTTGGCTCTTTTATGACTCGTGGACTTCAACTCCCAGAATTCCTCAGCCAGCATGGGGGAACTATGGCCCCTTCATGACTTGAGGACTTCAACTCCCAGAATTCCTGAGCCAGCCATGCTGAGGGAAAAGGGAGAGGTTTCCATGCTGAGCCATGCTGGCTCAGGAATTCTGGGAGTTGAAGTCCACGAGTCATAAAAGAGCCAAGGTTGCCTACCCCTGGCTTATACAAACCAGTGGTAAGAAGCTGTTAAATACAAACTGTTTCTTCTCTAGAAAGCCCCAAGGAGCTTCCAGATGGGTGTAAACTACAGTTTCCATCACCCAAGGCCTATACCAGCATCTGGATTCCTTTGCTGAGCTGGAAGTTAGAATTAGTGAACTAAATCTTGGTCTAGTGATGAAGGCGCCAGGCTAGAAATCAGGAGACTGAGTTCTAATCCCGTTTTTAGGCATGAAAGCTGACTGAGTGACTTTGAGCCAATCACCAGGAGACAGTGAGTTCTAATCCTGCCTCAGCCTTGAAAGCCAGCCAAGCCATTCACTCTCTCAGTCCAACTCACCTCACAGAATTGTTCCGGTGGGTAAAATAGGAAGAGGAAAGAGTTTCAGGCATGTTCATTGCCTTGAATTAGGTATAAAAACGATAAAGGTGGGATAAAAAGCTAAAAAAAAAATTGCCAATGTCTTCTCTATGATTCTGTGCCGGCTGTGGATGACGGGAGCTGTATTTCAAGAACATCTGGGTGCATCCACATAACAAAGGCTGTAATACTGTAGAGATTTCCTAACTAGTTGTTCAAGACAGATGCTGAAAGCTTATCAGAAAGAAAAATGCAAACTCACTCCCGGCACACAGATATTTGCAAATCATCCTGGGGTGTACGATCCCTATCGGTTCCAGTGAATGTTATTCACCCATTGCATCTTTCAGTATGTGCACTGCAGTCGTGTAATGAAGTCCATGGGATTTTCATGCAGAACGCCTATACCCCTGTCCTCGGAATAGGAATTCGTCTGAATGGCTGTAGAAAATTATTTATTTGATTTGTATGGCCACCCACCTCACCTAAGCAATTGGGATAGGCTCACAACAAGTAAAAAAACAAGTTAAAAACCAACATACCAACTTATAAAAAATGGTCTACAATTAATTTAAAAAACCGTAACATTAGTAGTGGAATTCATTCTGTATCAGTTCAGTACAGCTACTGTCAGAGCTCCCCACATTCTGTTTGGCCACTGTTCACATCTACAAGTGGCTATCTTTGTTTGCTATTTCTTGTGGCCAAGCCTGGCTGTATCAGTTGGCTAAAATGGGATTGGATAGCTAGCAGATCAGCATATAACGATGTGATGTGAATCAAGCCATCACATTAGTATGATTTATTCTCTGAATATAGCCTGTTATTGTATGTGAACAGTCCAATTATGTTTAACCCAAGTATTGAGTTGGGCATTTTGTATAAACGTAGCTTTTCTCTTTTATAAGCAAAACGTAAGGATAATACCTTAAATCAAAGGTGTGATGGTGGGTAGTTAGGGAACCATATGTACAGACTTTTATGCTGGAGCTGTTTTGTGTATGCAGGGGTACAAATTATATAGTGAGTGTACCTTTTAAGTTGCTGGTGATATAAGTAATAGTTTATAGATTGCATCTAATCCAGCCTTGATGATAACACTATCTGTTCGTACACCCTTTTACGTTTTTCTCGTTGCAAACAAGCATGGTACTCTCCTCCTGTTTGCATTTTCATCCAGCCCTCCTTGCATGAGACACCATATGCATGATTTTGAGTCTCTGACAACTATTCTGGTTGTGCCTATTAGAATAAATATCTGTGGAGATTCACAGTCATCCAGGTCATGGTTGTCCAAAAAGTGCTTTTTCAAGAGGCAACTGGACTTTCTTTGCTTTTCCTTGAAGACATTTCACTTCTCATCCAAGAAGCTTCTTCAGTTCTGACTCAACTCAACTCAGAAAGAGTGCTAACGACTAGATGACCGCAAGGAATGTAAATCCTTCCATTCTCCACCATTCAGTCAGAACTGAAGAAGCTTCTTGGATGAGAAGTGAAGCGTCTTCAAGGAAAAACAAAGAAAGTTGCCTTTTGAAAAAGCACCTTTGGGCCTATTAGAATAGCGAAAACTTTAACCGAGATAAATGTTAAGGAAAACAATGGCACACGTGAAACCAGCCCAAATGAGAAAAAGCAGGTAGAAAAACTATATCTCTAGATGGGTGTTTTGGCCTTAGAGGAAGGCATTAGCAAAATAATTCTTCAGTGGAATTTGCAGGGGACCATGAAGATGGGCTGCCTGGCTGAGGAACATAGTTTACAGTTTTCAAAATGTCTCTAAATGCTTCCTTGAGCCAAGGAATTAGGTCTCAGATCAGAGACTGGAAGCTGTGGTGGGGAAGAATGCCCCATCGTTAATGCTGTGTATCTCTGGAGGAAGGTCTTACATACTAATAGCACCTACTAAGGATACAATGCAAGAAAAAGGAAATGGTTGCCCACATCCCTTTTTAATGGCTTTCTGATTGCTGAATATTGTCTTCCCAGTTTGCCACCAGTAAGAGGTTAGGAACAGATGAAAACTAATACAGGTAGTCCTCGACTTATGTCCACAGTTGGGACCAGAATTTCCGCTGCTGCGCAAGGCAGTTGTTAAGTGACTTGTGCCGGATTTTACAACCTTTATTGCCACAGTTGTTAAGCAACTGCCTGCAGTTGTTAAATGAATCCCGCAGTCATTAAGCAAGCTTGATTTCAACACTTTGCTCCTGCTTTGTTCTAGCTTCAGTTTATTTATTTCTTTGTTTATTTAAATTTAGCGCCTGGTTGGGTCATGTTATAAATAGGAAATATAAAAGACAGTAAAAAGAGAAGAAGAAAAAATCATGAAACATCCCAAAAGTCCAGGAAAAGCACAAGGACGAATATAACAATAACTCTTTTTGTTACTATTATACAGCTCTTTAAGAGCAGGTCAAAGTTGCTAAGTGGAATATAAATACTGAAGCATGAGATCATCCCTGATTGTAGTTTCTGTCACCTAAGGGACACAATACAGGTAGTCCTCAACTTACAACATTTCATTTAGTGACCTTTCGAAGTTACGACGGTGCTGAAAAGAGTGACTTGTGACCATTTTTCACACTTAACGACTGTTGCAGCACCCCCATGGTCACCTGATCAAAATTCAGACGCTTGGCAACTGGCTCAGATTTATGACGGTCGCAGTGTCCCGGGGTCAACGTGATCCGCTTTTGCGACCTTCTGACAAACAAAAGTCAATGGGGAAGCCGGTTTCAGTAGTAATGACAGGGTTACTAATTTAGCACCTGCAGTGATTCACTTAACAACTGTGTCAGGAACGGTCGTCAAATGGGACAAAGCTTGCTTCACAAATGTCTCCCTTAACGACAGACATTTTGGGCTCATTGTAGTCATACGTTGAGGACTACCAGTACCAAAAGAAAGAGGAAGATGGAGAAGGGAAGGAGAAGGAGACAAGCATAGTCTGCCTCTAGCTTCATTGCTTGTTTCTTGGCTGAATGGTGATGCTGGTTTGTTTTCTCCTTCCTGAGAGACTGTTTATTTATTTATTTATCTATCAAACTGGAGATGCCCCCCTCAGAGCAACTGACTGTATCTTCCGTTGCTCCTGGTGTGACCAAAAGTGATGTCTTTCCACTCCACATCCACAGTTAGGGTTAGGAAATGACTTTTATTAGAGGTGGCATCTTGTTCTTGCTCCAAGGATCTTCAAAGCAAGGGAAAAACGTGTGCAAGTTCCCTCTTCATATACTATTTGTCACCACTTTTCCATCCAACCACCACTTCCAAAGCACTTTCCATAACATGTGGAGATCCCAAAGATGCTTTTTTCACGAGGCAGCTGGACGTTCTTGTCTTTCTTTGAAGACGTTTCGCTTCTCATCCAAGAAGCTTCTGAGAGCTGAAGAAGCTTCTTGGATGAGAAGCGAAACGTCTTCAAGGAAAAACAAGAAAGTCCAGTTGCCTCGTGAAAAAAGCATCTTTGGGATAACTATGACCTGGATGACTGAGAATCTCCATTAACGTGTGGAGAATAACCCATTTCACAAGCAATGGCATGAGTGTGGCCAGGATTAAAATTGTGAAGTGCTTTGTTTCTTGACCATCCCGCGTAAATAGTGAATAAACAGCAATGTTAGCTATACCAACTTTTGTAATTGCTTGGTGTTGTAATCAAATGGGAACAGGTCATTTTGGAGAAGAATGCAGGTTGTGAGGTCTGATGCCAGACATGCGGTGGTGCAAACAGGTGGCTACTCGCAGTCAAGCAACAAAGACTATTTATAACGGTGTGGAATCTCCATAGTAACTTTCAGCCAAATCCTCTGTATATTTATTCAAAATAAAGCTTGACCGGTGGAATGGAAAAGATTCTTAAGTAAGCACACAAAAGATTGCAGACTGGACCCTACATGTTATGAAAGTGATGAATGCCTTATAGAATAGTGTAGAGCGGAAATATATTTTCAGAGCGAAATAGACATATTGACAGGTTTTACTCTTCATCAGTTCCCTCTAAAACAGCCCCCACCATATTTAGCCCACCTTTCTCCATCTACCCACACACATGCCCAACCGCCCCCCCCCCCCCAGGCTGGAAGTAAAGAGCAGGACCACTTTTAACTCCCTTGCAAAAGTGGCCCTTTTTAATTTCAGCAAATGTAGTTTAAATGCCAGGTATTTGCCAAGGTGAAATCTTTCAGTGGTTGGGTTCAGGCAACCTGCTTATTTCTGATGACCCCCCCCCCCCCCTGATTTTGCACAGTATAGAATATCAAAGTAACTTTATTGGTTCATAAAATACTGTATGTTAAGACAAAAAAAAATGTTTGTGAACTCAGCTTATCAATTTTAAACTCGGTTGCAAAGCCCTTAAATCTTCTCCAAATATACATCTGTATTCAGAGACATTAAAAAAAATAGCTTAGGTGGGAAGGACAAAGGACGATGAGAGGATGGAGGGAAGAAGCTGTAGCCAAGAGAGAGAAGGGAAGTATTTTTCACAAGCTGTGGTGGAGGGATATGTACAAGTGTGGAATGGGAAAAAAAAAAACCCTTGAGATTTTCTATCTGACCTGTTAAATTGAAACAGCAAGGATTTATTTAGGTTTTTTTTTTATTCATTTAAAACATACCCTGGGCCTTTCCATCAAAGGAGACCCTCAAGGCAGCTTACAAAAAACCTAAAACAACCCAGTGTAAAATCGCATAAATATGCAAGTAAAAAAAAACATAAAATGCTACTTGGTGACAAACAACGTCCAAGGAACATACGTTGGTTTTAAATGCTGTTTAAATGGGTATTTTTTTAAAAATTGCATTTCCCAACTAGAAAGCCAACCATGGGGAAGGCCCAGGAGGATATGGAAACTCTGGGTATGCTGGAGGCAAGAAACGTCTCTAGCTGGCCTTCCCTAAAGTTGGAAGGCTTTGTGGCTGAATAATTAAAACGTCTCCCATTCTTATATGTAACTGCTTGTCCTCCCCTGTCCTCCACACCGTTCGGATTTATCTGAGTGTGAATGCAATGGAAGCATAATGATTGAACAACGTGGAGAAATTTGATTGCTGTCACCCTGAGCCAAGGAAAAAAAAATGACACAGATTTCCCCAATCTGGTGCCCTGCAGATGCATCCGATACCAAGAGTCAGGCTAGTTAGGGATTTGGGAATTGGTAACTTGGTCAGATTTAGAGGGCATTTGCTGGAGGAAACCTGCTCTGGATGAAAGAACAAAAAGACAAAAGACGTGGTTGTGGCCCCTCAACATTTCTGCGGCATCAAGTCCAAGCAAATTGCCTTTTTTAGTCTGTTCCACTCTGCAGTAAATCAGGCCAGGGTCGCTGCACGGAAGCTGGCCCTGAGATTCATTACGTTTTGTTAAATGTCTGTATCATTAATAGTGCCAGATCATTAAAAGAAAGAAAAATGAAACAGTCTTCGCTTTGAAAACTGCAGAAATAGAAAGTGCATTATATTAATTGTTGTTTTTGTGAGGGCTTTGCTTGTTTATTCTTTGCATGGGGAAACATGGCTATCAACTCCTACTCACTCAAAAAATCACACTGGGTGACCTTGAGCCAATCTCAAGCTAAGTCCCCTAATAGGTTGTTATCCAGGATTGGATGGGAGAAACCGAAGTAAACCAGGTCACCAGGGATACCCAACCTTGGCAACTTTAAGACTTGTGGACGTCAACTCCCAGAGTTGGCTGGGGAATTCTGGGAGTTGAAGTCCACAAGGCTTAAAGTTGCCAAGGTTGGACACCCCTGCAGGCCACATCCCTTGGCAAAAGATAGATATTATCTATCTGGTGGTGGCAAAAAAAAACCCTACCTTTTTGATACTACACAGAAGCTTAGACCATAATTCTTTGGAAGGAAAAGACTAGAGGCTTGAAATGTAGCATATCAACATTTATTTGAGTATGGTAAAGGCTCCTGTGTGCCTGGTTCGCTTAGTAGTTGAAGCAATTAAGCGATGTCCGAAGAGCCGTTGTCTCTTGTATAGGCCAGTATTTCTCAACCTTGATGTCTTTAAGACGAGTGGACTTCCAACTCCCAGAATTCCCTAGCTAGCATGCTGAGAATATTGGGAGTTGAAGTCCACATGTCTTAAAGTTGAGAAACATTGCTGTAGGCCAGGGGTCCTCAAACCTGGCCACTTTAAGACTTGTGGACTTCAACACCCAGAATTCCCCAGCCAGCCATGGCTGGCTGGGGAATTCTGGGAGTTGAAGTCCACAAATCTTAAAGTGGCCAAGTTTGAGGACCCCTGGTGTAGGCGAAGGGGCAGGGAAGGAAATGTCTGCAGATGGCTACATCTTTGGATTTCGGTTTGCCTATCCTAGCTGAGAACATAGAGCTCTGAAAACCAAGGAAATGACGTACTTGACATTTCCATCGTAAGAAGCGAATCCTAAACTGATGTGGTGAGAGATTGGAGGCCATTATAGATAGTTCTCAACCGCCGTTTGTTTATTGACCATTCAAAATTACAACCACACTGAAAAAAGTGACTTACGACCCTTGCAGCATCCCCATGGACACGTGATTGAAATTCAGGCTCTTGGCAACTGGCATGTATTCATGAGAATTGCCCTGTCCTGGGCCATTTGACTACCATTTGTAACTTTGCCAGCCAGCTTCCGACATGCAAAGTCAGTGGGGGAAGCCAAATTTGCTCAATGACTGCATGACTCACTTAACTGCAGGGATTCACTTACCAATTGTGGAAAAAGAGGTCATGAAATGGGGCAAAACTCACTTAACAACAGAACTTGCTTAACAACAGAAATCTTGGGCTCAGTTGTGGTTGTAAGTCAAGGACTACCTACCTGTATGCAGAATTACGGAGCTCAGAAACCTTTCTTGGTGAATCTCTCCATCCAGGAGTTCAGGAACCCTTCTAGATGATTCCATCCAGGAAAGAAAGACATATTTTAGCTGGGAACAGAGTAAGAGATGACTGGAGGATTTGCCATAAACCAGCAGTGGTTTCTTACTTCGAATGTTCATGACCGGCAAACGTTTCTCTCTTTCCCTCCCATCCTCAGGCTGCTGCAGTTCTGATTCTCAGTAACTGAGATGTAGATTTAGACTTGTCTGGGCTGATCATCCCCATCTAGGTTGCTGCAAATAACTCTCTGTGTCCACTGAAATCTCTTTTTCCTGCCTGGTGATTATAAGCATCTATTTAAAAAATATATATATGGTTGCGTAAACTGTGTATTGGTCCAAGGGCTGGCTTACAGATTTTTATTTTTAAAAAGCAAAGAGCCAAATTGAACCCAGAGAGAGTTTTTGGGAAATTGCATCTCACCCTTTTCCTAGTGCAGGACAAAGAGAGGAAAGGGGGGGGGGGGAAGAGAGAAAGAAAATGTAAAGTGAGTGATCAGGCCAAGATTTGGCAAGCAAGCACATTTTAGTCCCTCTCTCTCCTCATTATTTAATGAGGTCGGAAGTGAAGCTCCTTAATGAAGTTTAACAGGATTTTAATTACCAGCAACTCAGTGGAGACCAACTTCCAGCAAGGTGATGGGGGTGCATCTCCCTTGCTAGTTGTAGAAAAAGCTGCCAGGAGAGAATTTGGGATAGGAAGCAAATCATGTTCTTTTCAGAAAGCTGCTTCGGTCCTCATCACAACTTCCATTTTATGGGTCTCTCCAAAGCAGCGTTTCTCAACCTTTGGCCATTTTAAGATGTGTGGACTTCCAACTCCTGGAATTCTGGCTAGCTGGGGAATTCTGGAAGCTGAAGTCCACACAGCTTAAGGTTGCCAAGGCTGAGAAATATTGCTCTAAAGGCACCTGGCATTCAGATTGGCTTGGACAAGATGGGATAGATCAAGGCTTTTCAACCTTTTTACCGATTGTACCACTTTTAGGATATGGCAATATTCGAGTACCACCTAGCAAGGTGTCAAAAACTTGGTGACAAAAAAAAAACCTGTTCAAAGTTGCAATTGGACTGAAATGACTTATGACCATTTTTCACACTTATGACCATTGCAGCAACAGGGTCATGTGATTTATATTTGGATGCTTGGCAACTGATTCATATTTATGATGGTCACAGTGTCCCAGGGTCATGTGATCCCCTTCTGCAACCTTTTGACAAGCAAAGTCAATGGCAGAGCTGCTGGTGGCCAAGTGCTAAGGCAGGACTTCCCTCCCTCCCTCCTTCCCTGCCTCCCTTTTTCTCATTCCCATCCCTTCTGAAGGAAGAATTTGAACCCCCCCATATTTTCCCTCTTCCATATATTGATCAAACAAGGAAAGCCTCCAGAGACAGAAAGACAAGCTGCTGAGTGAACTAGCTTAAAAAGGCACTTCCCCTTTAAGAATTAGCTACTGGCTAGAAAGGAAAGTAAGGAGCCCAGCTGGCACTTAAAGAAAAAAAAAAATGTAAGTACTGGCTGCCGGCTAAGGCAGCCTCCCCAAATGGCTCCATTCATAAGTAAAATCTGCAGCTCCAGAGGACTCTCTCACTGTAAGTCCTTGCCTGTGCTGGCTCTTTCCCTTCCCCACCACACTTGGCTAGGCAGGGCTGCGTACCACCTGCCACTCATTAATGTACCACAGGTTGAAAAGCCCTGGGATAGAGAAGCTGTGGAGAAGTAGGCTTTAACTTCATGGTGGATAATAGGTGAGGCCCTCCTTTTGCTCTGGTGCAACACCTGTATGTATAAAGATTGCAGTCGAAGTTTGATTGCAGTCAGAGATAAATGTTAAGGAGAGTTTCAGAGTCTACAGCAGGGGTGTCAAACTCGCAACGTGACGTATCGCAACTTTTTTTCCATTGCCGGCAATGGGGTGGGCGTGGTTTCACCATGAAGCATCCGGCCCGCGGGCTGGCAGTTTGACACCCCTGGTCTACAGTCAGGTCATTTCCACCTGTCAGTTCTGGTGGAAATGACAACTTTTAAGACCAGCCCAGAGTACTGAATTCATTCTCCCTTGGTCCAAATTAGAAGAATTCCCCTCAGCTTCAGTTTTATAGTTTAATAACATAGGGAGGCATATTCTGTCATAAAACTACACCTGTTCCAGACAAATCCTATTAAAGTTGAAGTGTTTGTTTTGTAATAAATGGATCACGGTTACGTTGAAACTGAATGTTTTATCATGGTACAAATGACAAGGACATGAGAATCAGGATTCAAACGCGTTATAATTAAAGAACATTTGAACTGAATGATCTTAATCCTACCTAGCAGGTAGTACTGGAAATTCTAAATTCATCTACATCTTTGTGGTGATTTTTGACACTTGGAAGATGATGATCTGTTGTATTATATTCAGAACTGGTTTGTCCTTGTTGAAAAAAAAAAGCTTTATTATAAGCATGTCCTTGCTCTACACTCTTCAAGCAGATGATTCAAAATGAAGAATATAAATACAAAAGAGTGAAATGCTAAAAGCAAATAAAAAGATGGGATGAGACATAAAGAAAACACAACAAAGAATTTTTAAGACCTCTTTCTTGTGATGCTTAACTTCTCTTGGTTTTTGCGGTGCCAATATATCCAGAGAAAGCTAGTCTGGTGAAGTAGTTAAAGTACGAAGCTGGCAACCGGGAGACCATGAGTTCTAGTCCAGTCTTAGGCACAAAGATTGTTGGGTGACCTGGAGCCAGTCCTTCTCTCTTGGCGGTAGGAAGGAGGCGAGGACAAACCACTAATTTTTGCCAAGAAACCAAGGGACTAATCCAGGAATGAGCCCTGACTTGAAGGCCCAGGAGAAACAAATTACTGTATATCCAGAGGTTCTGTCTGAACTTCATCCTTGGCGACTTCCTGAAAGTAAGGGTTTCTTCCTTTGCTCACAACATAGAGACATGAGGGATCACCTGGCAGAGGTGGGGAGACATAGGCTAACCCCCTTGGTTATAGGAGGAGTTGTTACCATGACCCCCCTCCCTACTCCTGACCCCCTGAGGGTACAGCATCCTCACCTCACAGCGTGACTCCTAGCAGCCGACGCAGGCCTGATGGACAGGTCTGGCAATTGGGCAAATTGTATGAAGGGGGAGTAGGAATTGCAAGCAGATTGAGAGGACCACTGGATTGGTTTCCAACCCAGAAACTCGCCCTCACAAGCACCCTGGATATTTGGAGCTTTCCAATCCTGTCCGTGGTTCTCCAAAGTGAGTTGAAAGCCGTAGCCAGATGGGGAATAAATGCATTTTCCTGCCACGCCAAACGGCTGCACTTATACAAATGCTGGATGAGGCTAAAATGAGGTTGAGTCATTTGTGTTCAGCGTGTGGTGGGAAGCCATCCATTCTTAGACTGCTGTAGAATCGGGCTGTCACATTCAACCATAACATGGTTTAGTGATTTGGGTAGAGCCTGGGTAGGGAACACAGTCAGCAAATGTGCTTTGTTGAGTTAAGCAAAATTTAAAGTGTGTTGTCAGAGCCCAGCCAGGGTCTCCTTGAGTACCCCTGAAGACAAGTGCTAGTATTGAGAAGAGAGAGACAAGGGTTAGACGTTACAGTCCGTATGTTTTAATCCTGACAAGGTAGCAAAATTGGGAGGCTACTGGCAGAGAGAAGACAACAGACACTTGAACCGTGAGCCCTAACTTCCCAGCCGCTTCTCTCAGCCAAGCCCAGCTTAAATAAAACGTAAGCGCAAAATGTGTAGTCTTGAATGGCTTTTATTGATTTCCATAATGCTGTGCCTGAAAACTCCTGTGGGGTGTTCCCTAGTTGAAAGGAGCCAACAGGTGGTAGCGAGGGCTCGGTGACCCATTTCTCCCGAGTATGTTTATATAATGTCTTTATCTTCTGTTTTCCACCACTATGGATGACCGAGAATAAATTAATGGCCTCATACGTAGCATGACGCCACTGCACAAATGACGTGAATTAAATAACGATGTGATAAATGTGCACGATGACATCATGAGTTGGGTGACATCTTGCTTCCCACACTCCCCAGGGGCACCCATAAGCTGCCTTAGCCAGCCCCCTCCTGCCACAAGTAAGTGATAGGCAACTGAGAAGGTGAAAAAAAATAATAATTCGATTTTTAAAACAACGAGTCTTTGTTACTCCAAGGGGCTGCCATTCCTTTTAATTTTTAATTTATTTAATTTGTTTATAAAATGTATCGGGCGCCCCTCTTATCACAGGGTAACTCTGGGTGGGCGATGCAGTGGAGGCACTGTGATGCGATCGTTGGCATGATCTTGCTTTGAATCCCGAATAGGAGAAAAGAAGGAGGAAGCTTTGATTGAAAACGTATTTGGGGTACCAATGTAAACCCCAGGGAAAGTGTGAATAACTTTATTTCTTTATACTGATTTATACGGCTGCTCATCTCACCAACACAACAGTTATTACAAGTGTTTGTTTAGAGACCGTTTGAAGTTACAACGGCACTAAAAAAAAAAAAGTGACGACGACCATTTTCCACACTTACGACCGTTGCAGCATCCCCATGGTCGTGTGATCAAAATTCAGACGCTAGGCAACTGACCCGTATTTATGACAGTTGCGGTATCCTTGGGTCGTGTGATAAACTTTTGCAACCTTCTGACAAGCCAAGTTTCACTTAACAACCGTGTTATTAACTGCAGAGATTCACTTAACAACTGTGGCAAGGGCAAAACTCACTTGTCTCACGTAGCAAGAGAAATTTTGGGCTTCATTGCGGTCATAAGTCGAGGACTACCTGTGTACAGTTCTACGTGCCAGTGCGATGTCGTGATGAAGGTCTCAGAGCAGAAACGGAGAAACGCCAGTTAAAATCTCAGCTGTGAAATCTCACTTGGTGACATTCTGCACCCCAACCTCCTTTACGGGGCTGTTCTGGGACGAAAACTGGAGGGGAAAAAACGTTGCCTTGAGCTCTCCTGAAGGAAAGGTATAGAATCTAAATCTTAAGATGATAGTGATGATTTCTTGTACACTAATTGGACAGTAATAAAAACAGTCCAGGAAGAGCTGGGGAAACGTATCTGCGGTCCATGCAGAGAGATCTTTCGGGGAACTTTGGAACATGAGGTTGAGTTGGAAGGAGAGTGAGAAAAGTGGGCTGGCTGGAATTGGGGCCGTCGAAATCATTCGATGAGATAAAGTCAATAGGCAGGAAGAGGTCAGAAGCGACAGGTTGTTGGGAAAATGGGTGGGCGGACTGGATCTTGGTGACGCTGGATGCCGGAGCTTCACCAAGTGGAATTTGCCCATCTCGGTGGCCTCTGGGGACCACTTCTCCCCGTCCCGAATACAGGTAGTCCTCGCCTTAACGACCACAATTGAGGCCCAGAATTTCTGCTGCTAGCAACTGAGACAGTTGCTAAGTGAGTTTTGCCCCGTTTTATCACCTTTCTTTCCACCGTTGTTAAGTGAATCGCCGCAGTTGTTAAGTTAGTAACATGGTTGTGAATCCAGGTTCCCCACTGACTCTGCTCGTCAGAAGGTCGCAAAAGGGGATCTCAGGACCCTGGGATGCTGCAGCCATCATAAATTCGAATCAGTTGCCAAGCACCTGGCTTTTGACCGTGTGACCCCGGGGGATGCAGCGACGGTCGTTAAGTGTAAAAAACGATCCTCAGTCGCTTTTTTTAGCGCCGTTGCAACTTCAGACGGTCACTAAAGCAAACTGTTGTAAGTCAGGGACTACCTGTATTCCGAAGCCTCCATCGTCTTCCCTGCAGCTGCTCCAGCGTGATTAAGTAACCTTGCGATGTAGTCGCCGAGATATTTTGGTGCCTCAGGTTCGACATCCTGATCGCACCCCTTCCTTCCCTGGGGTTACAGTGCCATTATAAATTAAACAATCACCGTCTGCTGCCCTTTAACACAACTGAATGCATTAGGCAATGGCCTCGCTCGGCCTAAATGGCTTCTCAAGAGGACCAGACTCAAACCAGCCTGCCCAGGCCTGTTCTCCACACCCTGGTTGCTTGGGGATGATGATGCCCGTTGCATGCCCGGAAGGAGCAGAGGTTTCTCCTGAGGAAGGACAGTGCTGATTTGGGGAGCCAGCCGGCGTTGGGCTGAGGGGTACAACTCTGCGTCTCCGGGTTGGATGGAAGCTGGGGATGGGAGAAGCAGGGAGGAAGAATCGGGGTGCAGTTTCCCCCACCCGTCCGCCGTAGGCATTTTGGTGACCTTGGCCGGGTTCCTGTACCTGTACAGGGGTGGCGGTTACTGATTTCTTTGTCAATGGCTACAAAGGCTAGCGAGGAAGGCTTGGGGGGTTATCTCTTGGTTCTCTACTGTGTGCTTTAATTTAATGGGGCTGGGGGCGAGGTGGGGGGAGTTGGGTGAAAGGAAAGAAACCCAGCTGTTCCCCCAGGTTTTGTTGCTGTTATTGCTTTTAAAAAATTATTATTACTATTATAGCTTTGGCAAGGCATGCTGAGAACTGCGAAATTGTGACACAGAGAGAGAGAGAGAGAGAGACCAGACAGGGTGGGTATGTCACCTCCCCCCATTCCAAGCAAACCCCCCCCCCAAGTCTGCTGCAACGCAGAAACCAGGGAATGGAATAGGAAAGAAAATGAAATGCGTCTGAAGCGAGGAGAAGGGAGAATTCGCTGGGTGGAAAGGTGTGGGGGGGGGAGGGCGAGAGAGAGAGAGAGCCAGCAAGTGAACGAGAGGCCTGGCCCTGCCGTAGCTAGCAGCCCCCCTCTCTCTCCCCCCGCACAGTATCGATCGGGCAGCCGTGGCTTGAAACCATTTTCATTGTCAGGCGCTTGGGCTGACGGATGCCCCCCCCCCACAAAGCGCAGCCGCTGGGGGATGGAAAGGGATGCTGCAGCTCGGGGGGCCGACTCCCCACGCCCCATTATATTAATCCTATTTATCATCCTGGCTTCAGTTTTATCCTTCCCAAATAATATCTCACTGAGAATTCCAGGGTCCCCCCTCTGTATTTCTCTTTCTCCCCTGTCCTTATCCATTTCTCCCCCCCCCCGTTCGTTGAGTAGAAGCATTGTTCACTGTAAGGTGCGCCCCTCCCCATCTGCCCTTCCTGTGTTTCTGAAATTCCCCTTTATCGTGGGGGGCACGCTCCAGATCCCTTAAGGTAAATTAGTTGCCTCCTTAGAGCATATTAAGCATCCTTCCTTACTTCCGAGCACAGCTATTCACGAGTGGTGAAGAGGTTGGGACATGCAGTTGCCCACACAACTACACGGGGGGGGGGGGGAAGAGAGAGGGAGGGGGAGAGAGAGAGAGAGAGAGAGAGAGAGACTGACTGACTGACTGTTTCAGTGCTTCAGTTCCTATATGATCCTAATCAAGTCTGGAGACTGCAAGTATGAAGCCAGGAAATAATTCATTGTAAAATTAACCTGAAGGCTAGTGTTAGAAGATGCAGAGATGTTCTCTAAAGCCACCATGCATGATGATATGATGGAGTGTTTTACAGTACTAATCCTGCCCTGTGTGAGAATGAATATGTAACTTGACTGAAGATTTATGGTGCTGAATCTGTGCGTAGATTTTCAGGGGTAGATTGCGCCGTGCTTCCAGACCTGGGTGAAAAAAAGGAGCACCAAGTGGAGTGCCGAAGCTTTGTGACGACTGGAAATAAATAAAAAAAAAATGTTGGGAGACAGTAAAAAAATGGAGGTTTTGTAAAAGCAAGTTTGGGACTTGAGAAGAAAAAGGGAAACGCTCAAGTATTGTCCATGTGGAGACAAGAGCTTGTGTCCCGTAGTGTCATTTTTACAATCCGGTGGTACACACCGTGTGGAGATAACAACTATTTACAGCTCATTTGTGTTGTGATTAAGCTTAGACAGAAATGAAAAGACAGGATAAGCATTGTATTGTCAGCTCACCTTTTTCTCCATCTTCAGAAAAGTTCTCAGCATGGATTGTTTTAACGAGATAACAATACGGTCTTCAAATAACTCAGGAAATTTACATCCTTACAGAGGAACAGGGGGTTAGCGTGCCACCTCACCTTTGAGCCGGAAAGCATTTGTGTGAATTGACTCTGAAACATGCTTCTCCTTTCGCACAGTGTTTTTGTGTGAAAATTCTGAATCTTTACTGATTGACTTTGCAAGATTTATAATTTGTCTCAATATTGGTAAACTCTAAGCAAAATAAATAACAAACCAAATGTAAACTGTAAAAATAATGTTGTAAAAAAAAATATCCATAGGATTCCGTGCCTCTTTTTCCTCATTCAACATGATGTCCGGTTAAATTCGGACACCTGCCTTCCAGTGTGATGTACGCTTCCCCAATTTCATACCCCATTCGTTCATTCATTCTCCCGTGAATGTATTGTAAACAGGTGGCCCTTTTGAGTTCCCTCCTTCATTTGCAGCGGTGCCGATGACATCGTCAAAACATTTTTTTTTTTAACTTGGCAATTATTCCTTTGCACACAAAGACCATGTCTGTGTCTGGCACTCTCCCAGCTCCACAGACACCGTCCCACCGACACGTCGTCAAATCACGTTGTTACTTTTACCGCGAGAAAGAAGGTACAAAAATTATTTCTGTTCACTCCCTACGAACACAAATGTGGTAGATTGCTCTCTCTCTCTCTCTCTCTCTCACACACACACACAGACACCATTTCTGTACTTACAAAAAACATTTGCCTGGTGGTACTTTTCACCACATTTTAAAAGCACATCACAATGAGGAAAAATACTTTCCTCCCTTAAAAAAAAAAAAAAAAAGGAAAAAGAAGCTGTTGAGGATTTGTGCGAATAGGCACGGCATTGACAAACAACTCAGTGTTCTGAATATAATACTGGAAAAATGTGGGATTGTTACATCTTAAGATTCTTTTTTGTAAAATGGAATTTATTGTAGGTGTTTGAGCCCCCAATCTTCCCCAATCCATTGTGTCTTCATGGGTGAGATTTTAGGGGTGTCTCACCAGGAATGAGTCACTGTCATGTATTCACTTTGGTCATTTCTAGAACTGGGTACCGATAGGCGGAGTTGGAGACCCCTCTGATCCAAGCAATTTTGGAGGAGGAACGGGCTGCGGTTTATTCTTTGGTAAGGGGAAAAGCACTTAGACCACGTTTAGACTCGATGTTTATTACTGAGCCGAGCACTGAAACAAGAGTGCCAATTCTGGATTCTGATTAATGTCAAATTATCTCTGTTTCACCGTCGTCACATATATCCCCCCCCCATACAAACATAGCCTTAGAATTTGTCTCTCCGAGGAGTCAGTGTTCGTTATTTGTTATTCCTCTAGTTTTAAAATAAACAGAGCATTTCGGAGACCCTGGGAAAAAAAAAGGAGACATGTTCTTTATAATTATTGACAAGGTGCAAACGGAAAGAGCAAGCAGAGGGAGATTAAAAAAAAAAATCTAATAAATGTCATTTATACACACATGGCAACTTGATGACCCCTTTTCTTTCTTCGGTCTTTCGCTACTATATAAAAATATTGCAAAAAGGAGAGAAAGGATCAAAAGCATTTTTACAAAGAGAAGAACGGGAGAGACTCTGGGAAAAGCCAAAGAAAGCCTCAAACACAAATGAGCTTTTCTCCACTTAGTTAAACTCCTTTTCAAAAAGCTGCTCTGGTTTTTCATGCATCACGGTCCTTCCATGTAATGAAGCTGGAGTTTTTTGAGGAGAAATCAGAAGCTCTAGCACCTTACAATCCAGAGCGTGTGAAGGAACCCTAGATTAATTTGAGGGGGATTGCTTGACACAGAACAGGCGTCTCCCAGATGTTAGGCATACGCAAGGCAGAATATAAGGAAGACCATTTATGTTTATTACAAGAAGAGGCTAACATGGGTGTCAAAAGGTAACATGTGCATACAGGTTGTCCTCGACTTACAGGCATTCACTTAGGGATTTATTCAAAGTTAACAACAGCACTGAAAAAAGTGACTTGTGACCACTTTTCATGCTTTCGACCGTTGCAGCATCCCCAGGGTCATGCGATCAAAATTCGGCTGCTTGGCAACTGGTTCATATTTAGGACCGTTGCAATGTCCTGGGGTCATGTGATCCCCTTTTTGTGACCTTCTGACAAGCAGAGTCAAAGGGGAAGCCAGATTCATTTAACAGTCAAGTGATTCACTTAACAGCTGTGGCAAGAAAGGTTGTAAAACGGGGCGAAATTCACTTAACTCTCTCGCTTAAGCAATAGAAATTCTGGACTCTATTGTGGTCGTAAGTGGAGGACGGCCTGTATAAACGCATAACGTACGAGTGTGTATGTGTGTGCCAAATGTGTGTGGAAAAAGTTGGGAACTAATGTGAGTGCAAATGCAAAAAAACCATGCATATGTGTGCAAAATGAAGCATTTTGCATAAGGTATACTCACTCAAGTGTAATATCAAGATGCATATATTTCCTTCCTTGTTTGCTTTGTCTCCTGAGCCCTGAAAATCCTGATGAGCTTGATGGTAAGACTCTTCAAGTTCTACAAGTCCTTTTGAATTTATCTTGGTTGCAATAAGGTCTAGAAATCTGCTTTTTTGTTTGTGGAGCATCTACAGAACAATGGACATTTCTATGCAGCATTCCTGGCCAATTTTTTACTGGCTGAAATTAATCACTAACTATAGTTGAGATTAGTTTTATGTCCTGCACAAATGGGTGGGTCAAATGTGTGGCTTTGCAACTTAGCAGGCTCCAAGATCTGTTGCAGCTGGAATCATCACTGCTGGTTTATTGCCAAAATAATATTTTTTAATATTCATCTGTACCCTGACATGGAAAGCTTGCATCAGTTGTCCTGAAACTGATGTACTCCTGATGTTTGCATTGCAGTTCCCTCATCCTCAAACAGCAGGACCAACACACCTGCAGTGCACCACACACAACATCAAGTCTATTGAAATATTACAATTTATGAAAATATTACAATTTATGAAAAAAACGTGAAGATGTCTTTCTCCCATCACTCCTCTTTAACAGCCCAAGAGCTTTTTTATAGGCCCACAATTCTAGCTAAAATACTCCTAATTGCCAATTATATTCTCTTTTATCATCACGATAACCATGTCTCCCTTTTGAAATAGTTACATCTCTGTGATTTGATTTTCCACATCCTCTTCAGCATCTCCTTCCATAAGATCTTCCATGAACATCTTAACCTTCTCTTTTCCTGAATACTTTCTTCCAGGTTAATTCTCTCTTTATCTTTGCTGTTGCACAATCCCCATAACAAACCCTTTTGATTCCCCTTCCTCTCTAAAGCTTTTAGGCAGAGACACTTGTCTTCTCTGTGCTGCATCTAAAACTGACCAACTTGGTGGTCCTACCTGCTTGAATGTAGTGTGGGTCACTCAGTCATTTAAAATATGGGGTGGTCCTTTTATAGTCATTACACCTCAAAACAGTTGGGATTCTGTCTTTGGTACTACATCAGAATAACAGAATAAGAGAGTTGGAAGGAACCTTGGAGATCTTCTAGTCCAACCCCCTACCCTATACTGTTTCAGGCAAATGGCTGCCCAATCTCTTCTTAAAAACTTCCAGTGTTGAAGCATTCACAACTTCTGGAGGCAAGTAGTTCCACTGATTAATTGTTCTAACTGTCAAGAAATTTCTCCTTAGTTCTAGGTTGCTTCTCTCCTTGATTAGTTTCCATCCATTGCTTCTTGTCCTGGCTTCAGGCGCACTGGAGAATAGCTTGACTCCCTCTTCCTTGTGGCAGCCCCTTAGATACTGGATCCTTTGGCTCCATGTGGATCATATCCTATCATCAATGCCACTTGATATTATTGTTATTCATGATTTGTGCCTAAGGGCCAGAAATTAATGTTGTCTCCAGGCTGTCATCTCCTGCCTGTAAGGCTCACCAGTTCTGCCCTTATTGTCAGTGGAAACTCTTCCAGACTAAATAGTTTTTGGTGTTACCTAGTCAGGCAATTCTTCTGCATTCTTAATGTATGTGCTCAAATGCAGATATTCCTGTGATAAGAATGCAGAGGCCAAAGATAAGCTCTATTTAGTTAATCTAGGTTAAGTTGACATTCCCCCCCAATCTGCTAGAATTGCAGTTTCTAGTATTTCTGCCCCTGAAACAACCAGAAAAAATATGGAGAAAAGAGCCTCAAAAATAAACAGGAGGCTAGAAAAATTCTACTCTGGAGACATTTGATAATATCTTAAAAACAGAAGAGGGATCATAATAAAAGCTTATACAAATTTTGCATAGTGTGGGAAAAATGAACGTGTTTACCTTTTCTCCTCTCATAACAGACTCTTCAGCGGAAATTGAATAGTGAAAGGTTCAGGACACACAAAGGCACTTGTTTTCGCAATATACAGCCACAGAGTTAACCTATAGAATCTCATAGGAATACGTTGGTGAGAATTGCTAGCTTCTGAGGCTTTAAATATAGGAGAAATAGAATATTCACGGACAATAAAGTGATTGTCATTGGCTAATCAGGATGGCCAGATCTACTTCCTGGATCAGTGCAAAATGTCCCTCGATGAGTCCATTGGCCACAAGTCCTTGTAGATTCCTACTACTTTGGTCACCATGGGAACAGATGATAGTGTGGAGCAGGGGTAGGCAACCTTGGCTCTTTTATGACTCGTGGACTTCAACTCCCAGAATTCCTGAGCCAGCCATGCTGAGGGGAAAGGGAGAGGTTTCCAAGCTGAGCCGTGCTGGCTCAGGAATTCTGGGAGTTGAAGTCCACGAGTCATAAAAGAGCCAAGGTGGCCTACCCCTGGTGTGCAGCATCTCCCTCATCTGACCCGGGAAGGTTTTGCCCAGATTCTCATGTAGCCACCTGAGGGAGTGGTGAACGATAACACCCCGTTGTAAAAAGATTCTATAAATTGGCATGAAGGGAAATCAAAATAGCTAAGGAAACTTTGTCAGATCCAGCTGCAGTGGTTTACCTGGTTAATTTTGGCTACTGCTATAGCTCAACAGTCCCCAGCCTTTGTGGCTTGGCAGCCCAGCTGGGGGGGGGGAGAGGGGAACTGGGCCGTGAAAGCAGCAGGCCGCCGCGCACATATGCAGCTCAACTTGCATGAGCAGCAGGCTGCTACACACATGTGCTCAAGTGCCCACTGGACCGCCGCTCACACAGGTTGAACTGTGTGCACGTGTATGCTCCGGCCAGCCACTCACACGTCTCAATTCCAAATAGGCCGCGGCCCGGTAATGGGCCACGGCCCGGGGTTGGGGATCCCTGCTATAGATGCAAGGATGTCATGTTCAGTCTCCAGCAGTATCTCCATGGTTGGGCTGACAAAAAAGTCACGTTTAAGAATCTGGGGAGTGCTTCCAGCCATTGTGGAGCTGAGGCTAGTCATCTTCATACTATAAAGGCCTGGAAATTAGTGTCACCATTTCCATTTGTGGTTGAGATGATGAGCATTACCATCTGTCCCATTTGGAGGGCTTTGGGCTGGGAAAAGTGTATGTCCCGAACGAGATGAATTTTCCTGCGACTTAATACGGGGTACCATAAAGAGGGGCGTGTAAGCAGCTGAATCTTTTAGATATCTGCAGACTTCATTTCCAGAAGAATATTGACGAATTGGAGAGCATTAAGAATCGGGCAACAAAGATGACTCAAAAGTACTTTAGGGCATGCACTATATGGGGACAAGCTGAAGGACCTTGGGATCTTCAATCAGACACATAGATTCAGCAGAAACTGGGACAGAAAAGTCATGTTTAAATACATATAAAGGGATGGCTCCAGGGAAGATGGTCATGAACTGTTGTCCCAAAGGTGCTTTTTCAAGAGGCAACTGGACTTTCTTGTTTTTTTTTCTTTAAAGACATTTTGCTTCTCATCCAAGAAGTTTCTTCAGCTCTGAATGTTTATAGCTGAAGAAGCTACTTGGATGAGAAGCGAAATGTCTTCAAAGAAAAACAAGAAAGTTCAGTTGCCTCTTGAAAAAGCACCTTTGGGACAACCATGACCTGGATGACCAAGAATCTCCACAGACATGGCCATGAACTGTTTTTCATGGCCTCAGAAACTTGCACCGTGAATAACAGGTATCAGTTGCAGCTACCTAGACTTCATTTCAATACCAGGTAAAGCATCCTGATGGCAAAATCTGCTCAACACTGCGAGACTGTTTCCAAATTGTGGCTCTCTCATCTCTAGAGGTTTTTAAGAAGAGGTTGGGCAGCCACCCCTCATGGTGAGTTGAAGTGCTTTTCTTGCATAAGGTAGAGAGTTGACTAGTGGATCTTTGTGGTTCTTTCCAACTCGATAATTCCGTGGTTCTGTGAGAAGAGAGAGAAACTAGGAACCAGGAGGAAGGTTAAGCAAGAATTCCTACCAATGGGATTCCCCGATCACCAGAGTTTCTAATAGAAAATCAGCTTTGCAGCTGAGTGAGAATAAATTGGCTCGGCTGCCAAACATAGACAGCAAAATAGGATTGCACCAGTACAAAGCTCATTTGGAAGCTGAAGACCCCCCCCTCCCACCCCCTGTGTATTTTGTTTTGCTGCTTGGGTTCTTATTTTTTTCATTTCATGTTATTTTTAACATGAATCTCCCACCCTTCTATTCACAGTGACTTTGAGCAGAAATGCCAAGGCCTGAGCTTGCATTATTCTAGAGTCACTTTGATGAGAGATGGGTGGTGTAGAAAGTTAATAAATAAATACATAAATAATTCTGCATGCAAAGTCACAAGTCAGCCAGTGAGCTATCGACACTGGTATAGATTCGGTGAAAGTCTCATCCAGGCAGGTGGCTTTATAACTTTACAATGTGTAGGGGACTCGTGAGAAGAGCTCCCTTGCTTATGGACTAGCCGTTTAGGTGAGAAGGGTGGGGGGATGGTAGTGTGGGGGTCTTCTGAATCTAAAAGAGTGTTAACCTTTTAGCTTCCCTCCTATCTGGTCAAGAGACTAACTTATTTCAGCCCTGAGAGGATCCTTTCCCCCCCCCCCCTTTAAAAAGTGAGGAGCTACAGTGCAGCTCTTTGGAAAAGTGGATTTGGGTGAGAATCATGGAATGAAAAGTTTGGAAGAAGACACTTAGGCTGTGACATCCAACTTGCAGCTTCGTGCAGGAATCGTTCTTGAAGAAACTCCCAACGGCAGAGACTTCTAGAGTTAGTTGGCCAAAAGGGGTTTTGCATGCTACTCTTAAAATAATGAAATACTTATCAGCTTTTGGGCTTTTTTCTCTCCTCACATTTCCAGGTCCTGGCCACTCACTGATGACCACTGTGGTGGAGTTAGAATTGTCTACCTCAGGGGTATCTAAGCTTGGCAAGTTTAAGACTTTTGGACTTCGCGACTCCCAGAATTCCTCAGCCAGCCATGCTGTTGAAGTCCACCAGTCTTAAACTTGCCAAGCATGGATACCCCTGAACTGCCTTTAGTCAAGGGTCAGCTTCTCATGCAGGAGAGAGCCCATTTGCCAAATGCCCATTGTGATGCATAACCCTTCAAAAGTGCCCAGAGTTTTCTTTTTCATGTTGATAACCCTTAAATCTACAGCGGGATGCATATTTTTTTCCTCCCTTTTCTTTAGGCATGATTACTTTACCTCTGACTCCATCTCAGATGCGCGAGAGCATAGTGAGGTTGTTTACGGGTTCAGTGCTATGTTCTGCACATGCTTAAAAGTGACCTTTTTTTCACACAGGCTCTGATGTTCTCTCACAAAATAAATCTGTCAACAAAACTGTGGGCAGACTTCAGCCACAAAAACCTAGTGTGACGATGAACTGGTTACATAGGTATAAAAAGAGGACCGTCTTAAGACTAATAAGAAGACTGCCTAACTTGCATTAATAGCTTCTTGTTGACATATGGATAGGAAGACAAGGGCCTGGGGATTGGAGAAGGGAGAGTTGGTGCTGCAATTTGCAGCATCTGAGCAGGCTTTAAAGTTAGGATTAGGCCACATTCAGGCAAGCTAAAGCATCGTTTAGTGGTTTAGGGGGAAAGACTAAACCACATTGAATCTTGGAATCCTGCCCTTCTCAAAGGTGCTTTTTCAAAAGGCAACTGGACTTTATTTTTCCTTGAAGACTTTCGCTTCTCATCCAAGAAGCTTCTTCAGTTTTGAATTGAAGCTTCAAAACTGAAGAAGCTTCTTGGATGAGAAGCGAAACATCTTCAAGGAAAAATATACGTCCAGTTGCCTTTTGAAAAAGCATCTTTGGGACAACTGTGACTTGGATGGCTGAGACTCTCCCTCAGCATCCCTGCCTGTCCTTTCTTCTCTGGCACGGCCGCCAAGATGCGTTGGGAAACGTGTCACCTGCCTTTCACATTTACCATATTGTCAGAAGCTGACAAACGATGCCCATCTTAATTAAGAATCGTGGAAACAACGACTTTTAAACCACGCTTGGTGAAAGTGGTTACTTTCAGCCGAGCCTCGTTAAGATTAATCACAATCTCAGTTTGGGTGGCACGCTGAATTGTGCTTAACGCTCAGTGGAAGCAGAAACGGTGTCAAGAGGAGCAAAGAAGCCTGTTGTGGATCCAAAGCAAAAATTGAACAGCAATCTCACCTGGAGCAGATCTTGACATGTCTTCCCTTAGAGCCGGAGTGGGGAACTATGGGCCCCGTTATGACCTGTGGACATCCACTCCCAGAATTCCTGAGCCAGCATGGAGTCCACAGGTCATAAAGGGTCCATGGTTCCCCACTCCTGCCTTAGAGGGAAATATATCGGGGAAACCCAAAGGTGCTTTTTCAAAAGGCAACTGGACGTCCTTTGTTTTTCCTTGAAGACGTTTCACTTCTCATCCAAGAAGATTCTTCAGTTTCTGAAGCTTGGGTGAGAAGTGAAACGTCTTCCGGGAAAAGCAAAGAAAGTCCACCTGCCTTTTGAAAGAGCACCTGTGGGACAACCACGACCTGGATGACTGAGAAGCTCCGTAGACATATATTGGGGAAATTACGAAAATCCCAAAGTGCTGAGCCAAATTCCTCAGCAAGCTTCTGTGCGTTCCTAGGCTTGAATTTTGAAGTTTGGGCCTGGATCCTTAGGTGAAATCCAGGAGCACTTTTAAGGAGGGCCAGATGTTTCAACACCTGGAGCAAAACTTAAGGAACTTTTGCACCGGTTTAAATGAGAAGTGCAGTCCTTTTAAGTCCTTGTGGACTGTATTGGAAAAACTCATTTCTCCTTACAGGCAAGGGAAGACACAAAGATTCTGTACTTTGTCCCCCCTTCCGCCTCTTTTCAAACTTGTCCTGCCATCCTGCCCCCCCCCCCAACATTCTCTCTACCTCCCCCCCCTCCCGCTCTTTCCCTCTCCTGCCCACCCTGCTCCTTGGTCCCCTGGGAGCGCACTCTAATAATGTATTTGATCGACTGGCGGCCGCGGACAAGCGATTATTGTCTTGTAGGGAGTCAAAAGTATTGATCGGGGGAGAAATATGAGCAGCGCGATGGAGCCGGCTCGTCACATACAATAACCACAGCCCCGGGGGAGCGCCCGCGACACCGGCCGTCTCCTCTCATTACCGCCTGCCTCAGCCAGCAATGGGAACAGGGAGACGGGCTGGGCAGGGTGCCTGCCTCTTGGACCTTCCTACTGACCTGTAGGCCTATTGCTATTCTAGCCACAGGTTCCTCATATACAGCACTGGGGAGGGCGGGGAGGAAACATGGCCAGTTGTTTAATGAATCTCCCCCCTTTCGCCCAAGACACAGCTCTGCTCTATGCCTTACTCAGTGCTTCCAACCTGTAGCTAAGTCACCAGGCAAATACCGAACAGAAAGACGTATTTTGAGCGGCCAGCAATTCCGAATGGTGAAGGGAAGATCCGTGCAGATGCACACGGAGAAGGCGTCACCGCAAGGCCGAGGAAGACGTGGCTGAGATCACGTTCCCAAACGGCTCCGTGTCTAATTCCCTTCCTCTGTAACTTGGATAGTCAACTCAAGCAGCTTTCTCTGCACTTTGGGGATGTTGGGTCATTGCACAAGAGTCCCAAAAACTTTGGGTGAGATTTATTTTTAGTCTGCCGCTAGGAAAGCAGCAAGGCTGATCTCAGCATGGGGTCTGTCTTCACAGCAAAGTTTTAAAATAAGCGTTGGAAGAGTTCAGCTGTTAGATCCTAGATTGTTCTCTCAAAATAGAGCTAGGTGGCCATCAGTGGCTTATATTGCAATCCTAGACATCTGATTAAGACATTAATCTTAGAAGGATTTGTTTCCAGGTAAGTATTTTAAAATTGGGCTGCTAAAACCAAAATTGGTTTGGTTTGGTCTTTCTTTCTTTCTTTCTTTCTTTCTTTCTTTCTTTCTTTCTTTCTTTCTTTCTTTCTTTCTTTCTTTCTTTCTTTCTTTCTTTCTTTCTTCCTTCCTTCCTTCCTTCCTTCCTTCCTTCCTTCCTTCCTTCCTTCCTTCCTTCCTTCCTTCCTTCCTTCCTTCCTTCCTTCCTGTCTTTCTGTCTTTCCCCTGTAGAGATCAGCAGTGACCAATTTTACAGGCCTAAATGGACCAGAAACATTTTTGAAGAATGATATAATTCCCATTTCACAGATAGCGGACTGAGGTGATTAAACTGAAATATATAAATATAGGAAGCTATCTCATGAGAAGACCAATAAGAGTTCCTTCCCAAGTTTGCAAGCTTTAAATCTTTAAACAGGAAGACGTGGGCATTGGGAGAAAGGACTACTCATTGTTTTCCTCAGGACAACATATGTTTTATGCAAGATGGATTATTACTGATTCTGTAGCTTGGTAAATTTCCCTGTTACTGAGTTAAACTGCTCTCCATCCACTCTTGAGTCAGCAGAAAATTATAGCCTAATACAATTTGAGGTTTCCATTGCAGATCCCCATCCTGCCTCTGTCGCCTCTGTCGCCAGGCGCATCAGTCACTTGACTTCCTTTCAGGTTAATGGGACATAAAGCCTCACAAATTTTAGACACCTTGAGGCTGCCCTTGACTAATGTTGGAAGAGAAGAAAAACAACACTGGTACTTGCTAAGGACAACTTAAAACTGGATTATCATGGGTTGGGGACAACAGCAGGGCAATATCACAGGGACACAGCAGGAAAGATTTCACCAGGTGTGAGTGGTTAAAGTCCCTTAGTCTGAATGCTGTGGGCATAGATAGCAGATCTGCCTAGACGTGAGCAGCTGTACATGTGAGCCCCCAGTTGCCAACTTCAGTAGAAAATTCAGCTTTGTATAAGTCCACTACTATATGTGCCACACTGAGATGTGACAATGGGTGTGCACAAGCTAGTGGACTTGGCCTTGTGATACCCTTCAGATGCACCTCTGAATTGTCCCAATTGCTTTTTCAAACGGCAACTGGATTTCTTTGTTGTTGTTTTTCCTGGAAGACATTTCGCTTTTCATCCAAGAAGCTTCTTCAATTCTCTGAAGAAGCTTCTTGGATGAGAAGTGAAATGTCTTCAAGGAAAACAAACAAACAAAGAAATCCAGTCGCCGTTTGAAAAAGCACCTTTGGGACAACCATGAAAACCTCCATAGATACCCTCTGAATTGGGTTACATCTGCAATGTGGTTGTTTCCCAGATAGGCTTTTTGTGCATTTTGTGGGTTCATTCTGAATAGGACAACCGAATGCTCCCAACTAGAAGCACTTCTGTTCCTACATGTAGTAGGGGAGATCAGGAGTAAAATTTAGTGAATACCGTGTCTGATGTTGAGAATAGACATGATGATCATAAGTCTGCTGCTACTGGCATGGTGTTGCTGTCTCTCGACTGTGGTGGATTGTGTGGCCACAGGTGAGTTGGAGAATTTGTGGCGTTCTGCTTCCCCCAAGTGTTGAGTGGACAAAAATGCAAGTCTAACCACTAACATACAGCTGTTCTCAATGGCCGTCTTACAGACGGTAAAGACTGGGCCGACTTATCGGAACTTAGCTCCAAACCACGTTTTAGATGCTGGAGATCAGCCCTAACGTGTATGAAGTCATAAAATGTTCCACGGACCGTGAACAGAGAGCTTTTCTCCAGCCCAGCTAGATTCTTCCAACTTGATCTTTCAGATTTCCTGCGCTGAAATTTCCCCAGATACAAAGACAGGTGAACAATTCTCTTCTATATACTATAAATATGTTAGAACTAACAGAGCTGGATCCATTTTGGGTCCTCTGCTATGAGTTGTGTGGTTCCCTGCAAGGAAGATACTCATTTGCAGATTTTTGTATAAGCGATGGGGATGGAGTTACTAGGGCCGCTAATACAGAGTCTGAGGTGAGAGTGGTTGGGTTCATGCGCCATGCTAAGTCGTGAGGGTTGTTGAATAAGCCACAGTGACTGGACCCACATAAGCCAAGCCATAAACCTGATTTATATACTACACCAGCTGGGTTTGCACAACACACTAAGCCAGGGTCAAACAGATCAAGGTGTGCGTGCTAGGCTAGGCCAGGGATAGGCAACCTTGGCTCTTTTATGACTCGTGGACTTCAACTCCCAGAATTCCTGAGCCAGCCATGCTGAGGGGAAAGGGAGAGGTTTCCATGCTGAGCCATGCTGGCTCAGGAATTCTGGGAGTTGAAGTCCATGAATCATGAAGGGGCCATAGTTCCCCCATGCTGGCTCAGGAATTCTGGGAGTTGAAGTCCACGAGTCATAAAAGAGCCAAGGTTGCCTACCCCTGGGCTAGGCTATTGGGACCACCATTTCCACTGCTAAGAAAGTGGGTTGTTAAGCCAGTTGTTCCTGATTTGGCAACCTTTTTTTGCCACAAAAAAAAGATCCTGTCATTAAGCGAACACGCCTTCCCCCGTTGACTTTGCTTCTCAAAAGCCCTCTTGGAAGGTGAACACATGCTGCAATTGTCATAAATACATGCCAGTTGCCGGGGGCCTGAATTTTGATCATGGGATCATGGGGATGCCACAACGGTCACGAGTCCAAGGACCGGTTCCAGTGCTGTTACAACTTCAGACGGTTGCTAAATGAATGGCTGTAAGTTGAGGACTACCTATAGTCCACAACATGCTAAGAGCAGTCCCTGAACCGTAAAATGCCCAACCACATTTTAGCCTGAAGACACGTTCTATAGATCCTGGGTCACGCCGATCCTTTGAACTCAACTAACTGAGCTTTGGACGCAGCAGACTGAAGCATGGGCACCTGTGGGTACCATGGCAATTGCACACGTATATATATATATATTTGCTGTGCGGCAGTCCTTGCAGTGTTCTTTGCTCCCCACCCCACACACACACACACACACCCTGCCATGTCTTCTTCCTCCCAGCTGCTTCCTGCCACATTCACTGTTCTTGCTTCTCAAGCGCCCGGGGACTCCCCAGATCTGCCCCTAGCTTTAGAGGCCCTTCCTTGTCCTGCCACCTGCTTTTTCCTCTCTGGAACAAGTACCATCCGTCACTGGCAGGCAGGGCCCTTTGGGGCTGTCTCTTCCACATCAGAAGAATTATCGCCATGGTGAACCTGGGCCTGTGGGCAACAGGTAAGCGATAAGGGGTGGTACTGCAACTTGGAGGCATCTCAGTTCTCTCCTTCTCCCCCCCTCTCACTCATGTATTGACAGCTTCTTCTGGAGATTTTCTTTGATGCCAATAAAAAGCTGAATATAGGATGGGCTGGCGAAAGGCAGGGGTGTGTTATAGGACCGAAGCAGTGTTGCCTATTCTGGCTGCTCCTCCTCCTGCTGTGTCCAAAGCTCAGGGGGGCCCTTAGTTGGGTTCAAAGGATCGGCATGACGCAGGATCTATAGAACATGTATATCGGCTAAACTGTGGTTGGGCTCGTGATTGCCCTGTCTTAAGCTTCAAGGCTCATTGAAACAAACCCTGATCTACAGACAAATAAATAATGGAGTGTCCCGGCAAATTTTGACTGCCTCCCATCCTGAAGGGAGAGAGGGGAGAATGCTAGTAAACGTAAGATCGTGGGGAGGGGCGGGGTGGGAACAGGGATAGGAAGTGGATGTAAGGGAAATTGCACCACGCAGTAATGCCGTAGGAGGAGAGGACTTGGGAAGAGTGGAGCAACTTTACCCTGAAGATCTGCTAGAGGTAAAGCCAAGAGGAAAGCTTACCCACATAGCAGGGGGCAAGCTATAATCTACTAGATCCCTATTGAAATCACTGGATCCTCTGGTTGGAAAAGGATAGTCCAACGAGGAGCACCGCCAAGGGTTTGACCAGCTTGTAAACCAGCCGCTGTCCCTGTGCTTTAAAGAGCGTTTGTTTCAGTACACAATCATGGTTCCTTTCCTTGCTGTGAGGTTTTGCTGCTCATCTCTGCAGATGTAGAAGTTTGTTAAGGGCACATCATCGGCAAGTCAGATGTTGGTCTCCAGGCACGCTGCCTCGTAGGAAACCGTGCATGGCGTTTTGCAAGAGCAATCAGACTGCTAAGCAGAAGGCAGGGTTTGCCGTTTGAGAGATAGTCGTTTTAGTAGGCTTTTCCTGGTGCGCAACGTCTATTTGGGGAGGCAGGCAACGCTGGAGTTTTCTGGAAAGTAGATGAGAGCTACCTCCTTTTTCCCACAGGCCACTCCAGTGTTTTTATTCCCAGCTTTTTCTGTAACTGGGCAGCCATAGGAAGCCAGGCAGGGGTTGAAGGAACTAGGACCGGCGGTGAAGAGGAGGGGAAGGAGGAGCTCTGCCCGGAGCTGCCAAGGCGAGGGGGGCTGGTTTTGGGGCTTCTGTTTTTAGTTCGAGTTTCAGTAAATTGGAGGCTTTTTTTAAACTATCTAAAAATGTGAAAGGGAAGCAGAAGTGAAAGCCGACAAAGAGTGGCCAGCAGTTTGGAGAGAGGGGGGGGAGGCGGGAATAACAAACTGGCCAGCACTTCCTGTATTTTCTGAAAGCCCCCTTAAAAAGCAAAACCCACCCGATTACAGCTTTTCCAACGTACGGTGTATTCCACCAAGAATAACCCAGACCCCGTCTCCACAATACTAAATACTCTGGATGTCATCGCAGAAGTTGCCACTTTCTTTTACCCTCTCTGCTCGTCATTTGGGACACCCGCTCGATTTTCAGACATGTTAAACAGTGGAAGTTTTTCCCCATCTGGACCTTTTAAAAGAATGGAGGAAATTTCACTGGGTCTATGCCTATGTCAGACCAGTTGCTGCTAAAGGCTCAGGAGCAGAGCAGAAACGACATAGTAAAAGCAGCGGATCTGAATTAGAGACAGTCCTTGAGCCCAAAATGTCTGTTGTTAAGGGAGACATTTGTTAAATGGCTTTTGCCCCGTTTTACGACCTTTCTTGCCACAGTCGTAAAGTGAATCACTGCAGGTGTTAAGTTAGTAACAAGGTTGTTAAGTGAATCTGGCCTCTCCCCATTGACTTTGCTTGTCAGAAGGTCGCAAAAGGTAATCATATAACGCCAGGACACTGCAACGGTCATAAATATGAACAAGTTTTGATCACGTGACTATGGTGATGCTGCAGTTGCCGTAAGTGTGACAAATGGCCATAAGTCACTTTTTTCAGTGCCATTGTAACTTTGAATGGCCACTAAATGAACTGTTATAAGTCAAGGACTATCTATATTTCTGAATCTGAATATATCTTGGATCGCTCTACACAGGTTCAGCCCAGTGACCAACCCTAACCTACCATTTGCTTATTTAAATGATGTGGGGGTCCTTCTTTAGAGAAAAACTTACAACATATGAAAATGCAAATAATGCTCATAGTTAAGGGATAAAAGTGTGACAAATAATAACATAGGAAGGAAATCCACAATATGGGCAACCGTAGCACAAAAATAATGACATTCATTTTTAACTGAAAGCAGTGGCTGCTGACCTTCCTCAATCCAATCAACATCCTTCTAATGAGACAATGAGCTGTCTTGTCTTTTTTTAATCCAGGAAGACCGAGGTTGAACTATGCTATGGGAATTCCAGAATGCAAGGGGAAAACATATAGCTGGCGTTAACTTTTGCTGCATTTCTGTTTTTTAAAATTTAGTACATTGACTTTTAATAGTGCTGTATTGCAGACTAGTGAAAAATGAACAAAAGATTCAGACACATCCTAAATGCAGCATTCTAATACTGAGCCGTACTTAACAGAATAACATCATTTGACGGCGCTTCTGACAACGAATAAAGAATCTGCACTATTGGGTCCTGCTCAGAGCAGGTAGCAGCTGTAGCAGAATAAAAGAATAACAGAGTTGAAAGGGACCTTGGAGGTCTTCTAGCCCATCCCCCTGCTCAAGCAGAAGATCCCATACCATTTCAGGCAAATCTTTGTCCAATCTCTTCTTAAAAAACCTCCATTGTTGGAGCACTTCTGGAGGCAGGTTGTTCCATTGATTAATTGTTCTCACTGTCAGGAAATTCCTCCTTAGATCTAGGTTGCTTCTCTCCTTGGTTAGTTTCCACCTATTGCTTCTTGTCCTGCCTTCAGGTTCTTTGGAGAACAGGTTGACCCCCTCTTCTTTGTGGCAGCCCCCTTAGATATTGGGACACTGCTATCAGTGTTCTCCAATCAAGAATCAAGAATTAGTTCTCCATTAGTTTTCTGCGTATCAAGAAAAGCTTCCGCCTGTTGAACATCTGCATGTTTCAGAAATCTTGTTAGAGGCAAACGAACAAACACACAGTTCCAGATGAAAATTTGCTTAAGAAAATCCACTGCTGGGTGCTTTTATCCCAAATGATCCTGAGAGACACGCTTGGATTTCTTTCAGCTCTGAAAAAATTAATAGTCAAGGGCGCTGCCGATGAAAAGAGGAATTGAACTTGAAAACAGGCTCCATTCTATTTTGACTGTGCATTAAACAATATTCACACCTAAGAGGTATTTTCATATCTCTCATAAAAACCTCCCGTTCAGCTTTTATTCAGTCTCAAAATCCAATTTGATTCTTATGTACATAAAACCTCTCTATTATCTTTGATCACAGATTATAGATTGACATTTCTGGGGGGGTTTTTTTTCGCCAGCTGTTATCGTACCTATGATCACTCCCGTATTACCAAACGCTTGCAGCAATAAATGCCAGCTGTGCAGATTGTGGTGGATATATGAGAATGCCATTTGCCCAGCATTACGTACACTGTGTCTTTTGTGTGGGCTTGACAGAAAGAAACTGGGGTATGAACTTTTACCTTCACTATAGCAGGAAAAAGCTCTCTGTTTGCTATCTCTCTGTTGGTGTCAGTTAAAAAGATAGCAAATATAATTCCTTGTGTTGCTGAAGTTCATTTACTGGGGGGATTCATTTCTCCCAACAGCCAACTCTTAATTTAGTCAGAGTGGCATCAACTTTGCACAAAAAAAATATATCAAAAAGCTTTGGGAACTACGGTGCCAGATTGGCCGAATTACATTAAAAAAATGGGGTGACCTGGGGAATCGAGGTAGGATTCTGACAGGGAGAAGAGCAGAAATGTCCCCACATATCAGCTGCTAGCTTTCCGAAGAGAAGTGAAATGGAAAACCAGACCGGAAAAGGAATAAATCTGAATATCTTAGAATACAGGTAGTCCTCGACTTACGGACGCAACGGTGCCCAAAATTTCCGTTGTTAAGCAAGACAGTTGTTAAGCGGGTTTCGCCCCATTTTACGACCTTTCTTGCCACAGTTGTTAAGTTGAATCAGGGCAGCTGTTCAGTTAGTAAGAAGGTTGTTAAGTGAATCTGGCTTTGTCAGAAAGTCACAAAAGGGGATCACGTGACCCTGGGACACTGTGACTGTCATAAATAGGAGTCAGTTGCCAAGCTTCTGAATTTTGATCACGTGACCACGGGGATGCTGTGACGGTCGTAAGTGTGAAAAATGGTCACAAATGACTTTTTTCGGCGCTGCTATAATTTGAACAGTCACTATAAAAGAACTGTTGTAAGGCGAGGACTACCTGTACTCAGGGCAGAGTGGGCTCTGGTTAAGAATAGTTTTATCTAACAACCTTTAGTTGCAAATCTCAACCTTTAGCTGCAAGTTATGAAAATATTTTGCTTTTTGTTGTTGTTGTTGTTGCATGGTATAACCTGAAAACTAGTATACCGTAGAAGGCGGTGGGGTGGGGTGGAGAGTAGGAATGGCATTATCTCCTAAAGATGGCTTTTGGGTACGAAGTAGATGAAAGAAATGTAATGGGAGATGCTGAAAAAGATTGGTTCTTTCTTTACTGCTGTGTTTTTAATAGGTGCATGTTTGGCTAAATCGGTTGGACTTACCCTTCTCATTATATGAAGGTAAAATCAGCGGTGACCCTGGTTGAACTCCTGCTCTGATGTCCAATTTTTAAAAAGTGATAGCTTTCAGTGTTTGCTTATAGACCGAGTGGGATTCTGACTGGCGTTGAATGAATGGGAAAACACAGAGAAGCATTTATCACATTGAACAAGTGACCTTCCTTCCTTCCTTCCTTCCTTCCTTCCTTCCTTCCTTCCTTCCTTCCTTCCTTCCTTCCTTCCTCCCTCCCTCCTTCCCTTCCCTTCCCTTCTTTCCTTCCTTCCTTCCTTCCTTCCTTCCTCCCTCCCTCCCTCCTTCCCTCCTTCCTTCCTCACTCCCTCCTTCCCTTCCTCCGTTCCTCCCTGACTATCCTTCTTCCCTCCCTCCCTCACTATCCTTCCTTCTCTCGCTTCCTCCTTCCTTCCTCCCTCCCTCCCTCCTTCCCTTCTTCCTTCCTCACTCCCTCTCTCCTTCCCTTCCTCTGTTCCTCCCTCATTATCCTTCTTCCCTCCCTCCCTCCCTCCCTCCTTCCTTTCGTCCCTCACTATCCTTCCTTCCCTAACTTCTTCCTTCCTCCCTCCCTCCTTCCCTTCTCTCCCTCCCTCCCTCCCTCCCTCTCTCCTTCCCTTCCCTTCCCCCCCCTCCCTCCTCCATTGTGCTAGGTTTAAAAAAGTGGTTATGAAACTATAAAAATGGAAGAACATCTTTGATGGAAAGAGTGAATTGTCTTGGCTGATGATGACGTCACAATACTAACCCATAGATTCTTTTGCCTCTAATGGATCTTGAACAGACGTTTGCTGGATTCTACTGGTAGGACGGTGTCCTTTTCCAACCCTGGTTCTACTCTACTACAATGCATAGTTTAGATTAGGCTACAGCAGGTCATTTAGCACGCAGCGTATTAATATCTAAAACAGATTCTAACGGCTAAGAAATCCAAGCTGCCGGATAACCAGAGTTGGCCACCTCCAGCATCTGCTGCCAAGAGACCATCGTCTCACTTTATCTGCTGAAAGGACCGGCCGTAGGAATAATATCAACAACCAGCTAGCATAATTCCTTGAAAAGAAATCACTAAACAAAGCTTCACAAAGTCCACGATAGGGGCTTTTATCTCTACCCACTGAGATGAGCAGACTTCGTGTAAAAAGAGGCTTATTTGGTACAAATTCCCTGCCTCAGAAGGGGAATAAACCTGGTTCTCAACCATGGAAGCATCCTGTCAGGTTAGTTTCCTCAACACAGGGTATAATGGGAGAAGATGTTTTTAGGACAAGGATCTCCAAACTTGGCAACTGTAAGACTTGTGGACTTCAACTCTCAGAATCGCTCAGCCAGCTTCTGAGAGTTGAAGTCCACAAGTCTTGTTTAAAGTTGCCGAGTTTGGAGACCCCTGCTTTAGAAAGAGCAAAGATGTTATCAGGGCCAAGGTTCTCTGGATTAAGTAACCAGATATCTCAAGGAAAAACCCCAAGTAAGACTTGAAGCAACAACCTCATCCTTGTGTTTCCTCTCCATCAATAATCTTAGTGCCATTTGACAAAGCTAATAGGCAGTGACATAACTTTCCTTCTCCAGGGCGGTCTTAATCCTCTCTTAAAGTCAGTGGTTGTGACCCTGATCGCACAACCACAGGTTCCTGGAAAGAGAAGTTGCCCTAGGAAGATAGCAGGCGGGGCTTTCTAGAATAGAACGTGCCCATTTAGTCCTGATATATGGAGAGGGCCTGTTTGAGGGGTTCCCCTTCTTTACAAAATCTATGGGGTGTGAACCAGACAACAAGCCTTCCAGTGCTGGCCCCCATGTTTGGGGTACTCTCCTGCCAAAGCTGTGGATGATCCCAGTCCCTGCTTGCATTTTTTCCACAAACAACTGAGAATTATTTGGTTTGAGCATCTTTTGATTTGGGTGACTTCTGAAGCCACCGGATGTTATTTTATTTATGGAAGTTTTGTATTATTTTCTTGCATTGTTATCTGCCCACCATGGAAGAGGTGTTTAGATATTGAAATAAATAAATAAATAAATAGAAGAAAGAAAGAGAGAGAGAGAGAGAGAGAGAGAGAGAGAGAGAGAGAGAGAGAGAGAGAGAGAAAGAAAGAAAGAAAGAAAGAAAGAAAGAAAGAAAGAGAGAAAAAGAAAGAAAGAAAGAGAAAGGTTGAAGGAAGGAATAAAGGAAGGGAAGGGAGGGAGGAAGGAAGAAAATAGAAAGAAAGAAAGAGAAAAAGAAAGAAAGAAAGGTGTGAAGGAAGGGAAGGGAGGGAGGGAGGGAGGGAGGAAGGAAGAAAGAAAAAGAAAAAGAAAGAAAGAAAGAAAGAAAGAAAGGTGTGAAGGAAGGAATAAGGGAGGGAGGGAGGAAGAAAGAAAGAAAAAAGAAAAAAGAAAAAGAAAAAGAAAGAAAAAGAAAGAAAGAAAAGAAAAAGAAAAAGATTAACACATTCTTGACAAAGTTACGGGTATCCTAAGTGATCCGCAATAATTTAGATAATTGCTGCATAGCAGCAAAATCTATGGGGGTCTTCCATATTTCTGTTTAGCCCTTGCAAAATATACCTTCATTTCTGTTTGTTCCTTTTTCCTATTTATCCATCCATGCATTCATTTGCCCAAATGTTTTAGAACATTTAACCTTTTAAATATCTGTTGCAACGGGCTCAGCAAAACATTTGGATTTAGGTGAGGGTCTCTAATGGGGATAAGAGAAAGAGGTCTCCTTTGTTCCAGGCAGGAATATACGGTGTAGCCTAGATCTCTCAGGGATTTTTTCCAGTTGCTTTGCTGAATTACAGTTTTCATTAAAAGAAAACCAAGATTAAACCATTTTATTTCTCGGAGGAGATTTAGGAAAAAAAAATATGCAGGCAATAATCTTCCTACTTTTTTTTTTTTTTAATATAGCTACCCATCTCACACCAGTGACTCTAGGCAGCTTACAAAGATTAAAACACTTGAGAACTCACGAGCAATAGTTTGGGAAGTTTCAAAGTTATGGGGTGTTAGAATAATTTGACATCTATGAGGCATTTATTTTCGGATTTTATACGGTTTGGATTCTGCAGTGTCACATTGAAATGTACAAATGGGAGAACCTGACAATGTGAGGCATCATTGCTGGCTTCTCTCCATTTCTCAGTTTTCCATTTGTTGGTTCGGTGCGAGTCCTGTTACATAGATTTGGCACATACTACAGGCGTGGTGGCGCAGTGGTTAGAATGCAGTATTGCAGGCAAACTGTGCCCTAAGCCAGGAGTTCGATCCTGACCGGCTCAAGGTTGACTCAGCCTTCCATCCTTCCGAGGTCGGTAAAATGAGGACCCAGATTGTTGGGGGGACAACATGCTGACTCTGTAAACCGCTTAGAGAGGGCTGTAAAAGCACTATGGGGCAGTACAGGTAACCTTCGACTTACGACCACAGTTGAGCCCAAAATTTCCGTTGCTAAGGGAGACACTTGCTAAGTCAATTTTGCCCCATTTCACGACCTTTCTTGCCACAGTTGTTAACAACCACTCCAGTTGTTCAAGTTTTGTCACAGAGTTGTTCAGTGACTCTGGCTTCCCCGTTGACTTCGCTTGTCACTAGGTCACAAAAGGGGATCACATGACCCTGGGACATGGCAACCGTCGTAAATACGAGTCAGTTGCCAACTGACTCTGAATTTTGATCACGTGACCGTGGGGAAAGCTGCAATGGCCACCAGTGTGAAAAGTGGTTATAAATCCCTTTTTTTCAGTCCCCTTGTAACTAAATGACCGGTCACTAAATGAACTGTTGTTAAGTCGAAGACTACCTGTAGATAGGTCCCTGTTGGCCCTGCCTTTATAGTCTGGTTCAATCCACTCACCTGCGTTGTCCTTTCCGTTTTTTGTCCCTTCCTTCTTTTTTTCTCCTCACAGAAGTAAGAATGTCTAAGCCCTTGGAACTGGAGAAGATGCGCCTGGAGCTGCAAGAAGACCACACAGGTGAGTTGGCTTGATGGGAAGGCTGAGAATGTACCTATTCATTCACAGGAAGGCCTCTTGCGGAGGCTGGTTGAAATGAGAAGGCACCTCTCCCTGCAGTCGCTGCAGCGGTGGCCTCTTTGAAGCTCATTCGTTTTCTTCCTCCTTTTAAATTTAAAAATACAGAATGCAAGTGAATGAATAAAGAAAGACAATTCCTGCAGGGTCACCCTCCCTTCTTCCGTGGGAGAGCCTTAATAGAAAAGTCAAGTCCTGAACCAAGAAATTGGCTTTTTTGTTTTGTTTATGTACATAATTTTTCCCTAGTCATCTTCCAAGATATAAAGGAGCCATCAGGCCTAATAAATAGTGTTAATATACTCCTGAGACAACTCAGTGCTACTGTATTGCGTTAGCCAGTTTGGGCCGTGAATCAGAATTCGTATCCGAAGCAGTGGACGAAGGGGAACAAGAGAAAACGATGAAGAGTGGGGGGAGGACTCTTTGGTGCACTGAGAAACAAAGCAGTGGGGGGGGGGACTATTAAAAGTTGCTGTTCTGGGAAAGATAAGGAAGTAAGCAAAGGAGAATGGCCCAAGTAGAAGCATCAGGCAATGTTTAGTATAAAATATTGTTATTCAGAAGAAAGGGCAAGCAAAGAACACGCTGGCTTGATAACATCAAATCTGGGGCAAAGTTGGACATCCAACAATTGAAAGAAGCTATTCTTGACAGGGTAGCATGGAGAGCACTTGCCTATAAAGCCACCAAGAGTCGGATACGACTTAAATGGTTAAAATCAAGCCAACCAACTAATTGTTATTCATTGGTTTGGGTGCCCCTTCAGCCGTTGAAGCAGTGATGAAAAATCTGCCTCTGGGCCACCATCACCAATAAATAAAATAAAAAATAATAAAATGAGGGGCTGCCACAAAGAAGAGGGGGAGGGGGTGTCAACCTATTTTCCAAAGCACCTGAAGGCAGGACAAGAAACAATGGATGGAAACTAATCAAGGAGAGAAGCCACCTGCAATTAAGGAGAAACTTCCTAAAAGTGAGGACAATTAACCGGTGAAACGGCTTGCCTTCAGACGTTGTGAATGCTTCATCACTGGAGGTTTTTCAGAAGAGACTGGACAGCCACTTGTCTGAAATGGCATAGGGTCTCCTGTTTGAGCAAAGGGTTGGATTAAAAGACCTCCAAGATCCCTTCCAGCTCTGTCTTGATTGAAGTTAATAAGGCAGTTCCGCTCCCTTGGGCAGTCCCATTCTCCGGTCCGTGGCCCAGACCCGATGATTTCACATATTGATATAACGCTGCAATTTTGTAGAAACACCTTCACCAAAAATGGAATTCTTCCAGTCACTGTAAGCAGCAGAGGTAGGCGTAGAGATGTGAGAAAGAAACAAATGGATCAGCTTCTGAGGATCTCTTATGGAGATTGGGAGACGGGTGGATTGTTCAGATCAGGCTGGGGATTCTTGAGGGTCCCTATTTTAGTATGGACCCTGTGTGATGAGTTTAACTTTTTTGCTTCTAGATACAGAAAGAAATGGACCTGACACAAACCATCAGGTGAGAACATTTGGGCAGAAGCAGTGGGATTAAGGAAGTATTTATATCTTGAGGTGGGCCACAGATTGTCAGTGCTGATGTTGCATCATGTTCTTCCTTCTAGACTCAGCAGAGCAAATCTTCCCCGTTCTCCCCATCCCCAACCATCACGGGCACCAAGGTAGGTCCCACCTTTTATCTGCCTATCTGCAGATCCACTAGGTCAGGGGTAGGCAACCTTGGCTCTTTTATGACTCGTGGACTTCAACTCCCAGAATTCCTGAGCCAGCCATGCTAAGGGGACTAGAACTCACAGTTTCCTGGTTTCTAGCATTGTGCCTTAACCGCTAAACCAGGGGTAGGCAACCTTGGCTCTTTTATGACTTGTGTGGACTTCAACTCCCAGAATTCCTGAGCCAGCCATGCTGAGGAGAAAGGGAGAGGTTTCCAAGCTGAGCCATGCTGACTCAGGAATTCTGGGAGTTGAAGTCCACGAGTCATAAAAGAGCCAAGGTTGCCTACCCCTGCACTAGGTGATGTCATTTCTTCTCAGAATTCCAAATGCTTCTTAACCTTGAGTACTTTCACACGGGTGGACTCCAACTCCCAGAATTCCTCACCAGCATTTCTGGCTAGGGAATTCTGGGAGTTGAAGTCCACATCACTTAAGGTTGCCAAGGCTGAGAAACATTGCTCTAAAGGCATCTGGCATTCAGACCGGCTTGGACTGACTTGGGGTCAGAAGCTGTGTTGAGGTGGGCTTTAACTTCAGTCCAGGACCGAGGAAAATGGTGGATTCTTGGGGACGAGATAATAGGAGTGGTCACCTTTTGTTCTGGGGAATTCTGGGAGTTGAAGTCCACCCATCTTCAAGTTGCCAGGGTTGAGAAGCACTGGTCTAGGCTAATGCTTTAAAACTGTAACTGTGCACTAAGTGTTTATGAAAGAAATATCTTTATGAACAAACATCGTATTTGTCAATGGTTATATACATAATCTTTTAAAGTCTTGGAGGTATGATGAAAGGGGAGGTCATAGCCCATAATTCAGCACCCCAGTTTTTAAATTGCCGGTCTGGGGTCTGTTAAGCTTTGAAATAAGACAAAAATCTTTGAAGCTTGCTTGAATGATGCTATGACAAAACTATAATATCTCTCTCTCTCTCTCTCTCTCTCTCTCTCTCTCTCTCTCTCTCTCTCTCTCTCTCTCTCTCTCTCTCTCTGTGTTTACTGGATTAATCACTTGCATTTTGATTAACTGATTGCACAGAAAAAATTTGCATATTGCCCAAACCACAATCTGTTCCCTTTTTTTCTCTCTCTCTTTTTTTTGTGTGACATAGAATTAGGTAACTTCAACAGCTCAGCTCTTCACATAATTTTAAAAGTTGCACTTTCTGCAATATTGCAAATAATTCTGGGTCTGGCCCTTCAGGCTGCTCCCCTGGAAATCCTGAAACTCCCCCTCCCAAACGAGGGCCAGAGCCGGACATTGTAGGTCAAAATCACGCTTACAAAGAAAGACCCCAATGGGAAGCGCGCAGCGCTTTTGTTATCAGCTTGATAGGAACTTGTGAATCAAGGCTTGGTTTAAGGGGGGGAATTCCCTGCGCCCCAACCCTGGCAGCAAAACAGGAAGCCAAGTGACGATAAATCATCTTGCACTGGTCAGTGGGCGGGATGTGAATGTACTGTACTGCATTGTTTCTCATCCCTACAAAGAACCCCCCTACTAAATTTCCGCAGTGTAGCAGAGATTTAAGTTGCGGGGTTTGGATCCCCTTGCTTGGATTTTGGCTGAAATTTAGAGGATTTTGGCTGAAATTTAGAGTCTCCACTGAATCGCCCTTTTTGCCCCTGCTGGGACAGAGGGCTGAATCCATCCAGTGCAAGGTCCTTCTGACAGCTACCCCATTTCCTTTCTTGAGCCTGGGTTCCAGTGAGACAGAACTATTCACTTCAGATGAGGGTTTTAAAAAAAAAATAAGAAAAGAGCCATCTGTCCTGCTAATAATGGAGTTTGGGCACAGGAAGAAAACAGTAGGGTCAGAAAGATGAATGTTTATGCGGAGCTGGAAAGCAAAATTGCCTTTATAGGTAGTCCTTGACTTTACAACCACAACTGAACCCCAAATTTCCGTTGCTAAGTGAAACATTTGTGAAGCAATTTTGCCCCATGTTATGACCTTTCTTCCCATAGTTGTTAAGGGAATCATTGCAGTTGTGAAGTTAGCAACACGGTTGTTAAGTGAATCTGGCTTCCCCATTGACTTGGCTTGTCACAAGGTCCTAAAATGTGATGACGTGACCTCAGGACACTGCGACCGTCATAAATAGGAGTCAGTTGCCAGGCATCCGAATTTTAATCACGTGACCATGGGGGAGGCTGCAACGGTCGTAAGTGTGAAAAGGGTCATGTCACTTTTTTTCAGTGCCATTGTAACTGTCGTAAGTCGAGGACTATCTGTATTATGGTTGGTCCCGCAGTCAGCCAGATGTTTAGACTGGATTTGGCATTTTTATCTACCGATCAAGTCCTTCCCAAGGACCTGGGAGAGGCAGATGTGGATGGTTGATGATGTTTGAAGTCATCGTGGCAGGAGGTCAGCTGCCTTTCGCAATTGACCGAGGGTGATTGTGTCAATGCCGAGGGTGTTCAAGTGGTGCTCCAGATATTTTATAATTGCATGCAAGGTGCCTATTAACTATTACTCTATGTGGGTAATCTACAGTTAGATTCACAGTCTGGTGGTGGGAACTCAACAATTCAATAAGGAATAATAGTTAGTTAATAATTAATTGATCATTCAGCTCAAGATTATTATTATTATTATTCCCTTCCAGATCAAAGCTGAAGACTCTGCAGAAATGCCTCCAGCTCCAGCGTCAGCCCCAGCCCCAGCCCCAGCCCCAGCCCCTCAACCTCAGCAGCCGCACCTACCCCAGGCTCAGCTCATGTTAGCAGGCAGCCAACTTGCTGGGGTAAGTGCAGCAGGCAGAACAATACTGAAACCTCTCGAATTATTTCTACCCCGAGTGTCAAAGGTTGAGGAAAGTGGAGGTTGCAATCCACGCTGGCAAGTTCAAGCATTCACTGTAGGATTAGATCATACAATACGTGCAACCAGCCCTTTCTGCTAAAAGGAGAATGTCCATGCTGAGTATACCTCAATAGTTTATTGTTATCTAGACATTACTTAAATAGATGTTTATACAAGTACGATATCCTCGACTTACAGCCACAGTTGTTCCCGCAATTGCTGTTATGAAGTGAGACATTTATTAAATGAGTTTTGCCCCATTTTGCCCCACTTTTCTTGCCTACAGTGGTTAAGGGAATCGCTGCAAGTTGGTAAGTTAGTAACACGGATGTTAAGTGAATCTGGCTTCGCTGTTGACTTTTCTTGTCAGAAGGTCACAAAAGGGGATCACGTGATCCCGGGACACTGCAACCGTCAAAAAAGACGAGCCAGTTGCCAAGCGTCTGAATTTTGGGATCACGAGACTGTGGGGATGCTGCAACAGTCATAAGTGGGAAAAATCAGTCATCTGAATCCCCTTTTTCAGTGCCGTTGTAACTGGTCACTAAACAAAGAGCAATAGCCCTTAGACTTATATACCGCTTCACAGTGCTCTACAGCCTTCTCTAAGCGGGTTACAGCGTCAGCCTATTTGCCCCCAACAATCTGGGTCCTCATTTTACCCACCTCGGAAGGATGGAAGGCTGAGTCCAACCTTGAGCCGGTCAGGATCGAACTGCCGAACTGCAGCCGGGACTCAGCAGAAGTAGCCTGCAGTACTGCATTCTAACAAATGGCTGTAAGTCAAGGACTACTTGTAATCCCCAAACACCTGGTCTATATCACACCGGGAGAGGTTGTCTGACCTACACAAGGAAGGGAAAGAAATGGGTAGTCTTGGAGCCCCTCGTTCTCTTCAGTTGCGCTCTCGTGGGACGGATGGAGGCTGGGGAAGCAGATGGAGCTGACTCAGCCTCTGACCCCGGGGTTGCTGGAGAAAGAGATACAATTCCACCCTGCCTGGTGAAACTCGGCTGATGCTTCCCTCTCATTCGCAACCCTCCCCATCCCTCCTGTGCCTTTCCCAGTGGACAAGGAGGAATCCAACAGGTACACCTGTCCTTGAACCTCCACACGTGACAATGAGCAGCACCGCCCTCTTCTCTCCGTGTCGTGCGCGAGCCGAGTCTCTGTCCAGAGAAGAACTGCCTGGCTGTCTATCTGAGTAGCTTTCTGGCTCTTTGCTGAGAACAGGGGATGTAGTTGACTAACTTGCTCCTTCCTTCCTTCCTTCCTTCCTTCCTTCCTTCCTTCCTTCCTTCCTTCCTTCCTTCCTTCCTTCCTTCCTTCCTTCCTTCCTTCCTTCTCTCTGACCCTTCCTTCCTCCCTTCCCTTTTTTCTCTCCTTCCTTCCTTCCTTCCTTCCTGCCTTCCTTCCTTCCTCCCTTCCTTCCTTCCTTCCTTCCTTCCTTCTTTCTTTTCTTCTTTTTTTTCTTTTTTTGTCTTTCTTATTTTTGTTTTCTCCTTTTTTTTCCCTCCTCCCTCCCTCCCTGTCTCACTCCATTCCCTTCCTTCTTCCTTCCTTCACTCCTTCCTTCCTCCCTCCCTCCTCCCTCCCTCCCTCCCTCTCCTTCTTTTCTCACATCCATTTCCTTCCTTCTTCCTTCCTTCCTTCTTCCTTCCTTCCTTCCGTCCTTCCTTCCTTCTCTCTGACCCTTCCTTCCCCCTTCCCTTTTTTCTCTCCTTCCTTCCTTCCTTCCTTCTTTCCTTCCTTCCTTTCCTTCCTTCCTTCCCGTCCCTCCCTCCCTCCCTCCCCTCCATCCCTATCTTTTCTCACTCCTTTCCTTCCTTACCTTCCTTCCTTCCTTCCTTCCTTCCTTCCTCCCTCCCTCCCTCCCCTCCCTCCCTCTCCTCACCTGTCTCTTCGCCTCTGCTTGCTGCCCCGATCTGCTGCCCCCTCTCTCGTGCAGCTCACTGCCCTGATGCCTCCAGCAGCATCTGCTCCTGCAGGCAGTCACAAGCACAGCTTTTGGCAGCTGCTGTGCACAGTCTAACCGCTGCTGGCCGGCTGCCAAACCGTCCGGCCTCCTCTCAGCAAACTGGTCTGAACTGCCAGCACCACAGAGCCACCCCAGACCCCCCGCTGGCCTTGTCCAACCAATCGCTCACCCGGCACAGGTAATGGCTTGTGCACGTATCAGGAGCTTGCGGGGCCGGCCACAAGGGCTTCTCTACTTGCCAGCCTCACCTCCCTTGGAAGGGGAGGAGGTATGTTTTCAGAGGGAAAACTGCTCCTTCCTCCGGTGGGCCCTGATAACAGGGCTGGCCGTTGCACTGTCCATTGAAACTGGTCCCCCTAGTCATGGGAACTCCTGGGAGCCCTGGTTCAAAGGGATAAAAGTGCTTGGTGGTCTCCGGGCAGTATATGTTTCTCAGGAATTCTCCAGAAGTTCAACCGCGTTGAAAATAGAGTATCTCTGCGGTGTGGCGGAGAGGTTTCCTTCCGCCTATTTCTCCTCCCTGTTTATTTTTCTTCTATGATATCCAAGCAGCTGCTAGCTCCCACAGTTAGTCCTTTCCCAGGGCAACCCACTTCCATCCCCCTGCACAGTTTACCGGCTGCCACAGGCCCAGCAGGGACAGCAAGTGAGAATATAACCTTTGTTCTTTTTTTAAAAAAAATCATCCCCCCTTTATTATTTTAATAAATAATTTGAGGTGGCAGACATACCTACCTCTACCTCTGCTAGTTGGCTTTCAGTGACTAGAACTCACCGTCTCCTGGTGATTGGCCCCAAAGTCACCCTGTCAACTTTCACGCCTAAGGCGGGACTAGAACTCACCGTCTCCTGGTGATTGGCCCCAAAGTCACCCTGTCAACTTTCACGCCTGAGGCGGGACTAGAACTCACCGTCTCCTGGTGATTGGCCCCAAAGTCACCCTGTCAACTTTCACGCCTAAGGCGGGACTAGAACTCACCGTCTCCTGGTGATTGGCCCCAAAGTCACCCTGTCAACTTTCACACCTAAGGCGGGACTAGAACTCACCGTCTCCTGGTGATTGCCCCCAAAGTCACCCTGTCAACTTTCACGCCTAAGGCGGGACTAGAACTCACCGTTTCCTGGTGATTGGCCCCAGAGTCACCCTGTCAACTTTCACGCCTAAGGCGGGACTAGAACTCACCGTCTCCTGGTGATTGGCCCCAAAGTCACCCAACTGGCTTTCACGCTTAAGGCGGCACTAAATTTTAAGCTGTTGCTGCTGATCACTTAACTGGGCCGTAATTTGGCCCAGAAAGGACCAAAATACGTTGGGTCTTTTCAGAGATTAAACCGAGTCTTTTCCTCCCTCACTTCCCCACAGGGCTGCTTCCGACACCAAATTTATTTCAGCTACCTCAGCAAAATCCAGGGAGCCTCCTGCCGAACCAGCCTCGTGCAGGACTCCCAGCACAGGTGAGCAAGGAAGGAAAGAAAAAAAAAGCCTCCTCTGTGTAAAACGCTCCTTGAGGTAAAGAAGGAAATAAACACCACCCAAATATTTTGGTTTGCCCTCTTTTTGCTCTGCTTAGATGATCAGGCGGGTTCATTTTCTCCAGGATTAAATTAGTTGCAAGCGTTTAAGCCCTGAATCTCAGTGAGCAAATAACATCCATTCCTAACCCGCCAAACACCGAAAGAAATAAACGGTTTTTGCAGCTCACGAAGGGAGGGAAGCGCCTCCCGTCTTAGCCCAGGCATCGCATTGGCTATTAAATAAATCAGTTTGTTGTTGTTAGTTGCGAAGTCGTGTCCGACCCATTACAACCCCATGGACAACGTTCCTCCAGGCCTTCCTGTCCTCTACCATCTTCTGGAGTCCATTTAAGCTCATGCCTACTGCTTCAGTGACTCCATCCAGCAACCTCCTTCTCTGTCGTCCCCTTCTTCTATTGCCCTCAATCTTCCCCACCATCAGGCTCTTCTCCAGTGAGTCCTTCCTTCTCATTAGGTGGCCAAAGTACTTGAGTTTCAACTTCAGGATCTGGCCTTCTAAAGAGCAGTCAGGGTTGATCTCCTCTAGGACTGACCGGTTTGATCGCCTTGCAGTCCAGGGGACTCGCAGGAGTCTTCTCCAGCACCATAGTTCAAAGGCCTCAATTCTTTGTGTTCAGCCTTTCTTATGGTCCAACTTTCACAGCCATACATTGCAACTGGGGAAACCATGGCCTTGACTATACGCACTTTTGTTGGCAAGGTGACGTCTCTGCTTTTTAGTATGCTGTCTAGATTTGCCATAGCTTTCCTCCCCAGGAGCAAGCGTCTTTTAATTTCTTGGCTGCAGTCCCCATCAGTTATAATAAACAGTTAGTGAGATTATTTTTCCACTTGAGTTTGGTAATACAGTCTGCCTGGACTTATGTTTGGTCCTTCTGGGTCTCTTGGATTCCCATTTTTTTTTTTTAATTTCTTCCTCTTCGCCAGCAGGTGACTCGGCCTGGCCTCCCCGAGTCCCACCTCACTCACTCACAGCCGCCCAAATGCCTGGAGACCCCTTCGCACCCCGAGGAGCCCAGCGACCTGGAGGAGCTGGAACAGTTCGCCCGCACCTTCAAACAACGGCGCATCAAGCTGGGCTTCACGCAGGTACCGCTCGGAACGCTTGGCTCGGTTGAGGAAGAGTAAGATGTAGCTCTGCCTGATGAAAGAAGAAGAGTTGTGTGTGGAGTGGAAATATATTTGCAGGGAATTGTGGAATACACACACAGCCTTGGCATTCTCTCGGTAATTGCTTCTCTCCCTTTTCTTCCTTCCATCCTTCCCAGGGCGATGTGGGGTTGGCTATGGGGAAGCTTTATGGGAATGACTTCAGCCAAACGACCATCTCGCGCTTTGAGGCACTGAACCTCAGCTTCAAGAACATGTGCAAACTCAAACCTCTTCTGGAGAAATGGCTGAATGACGCTGGTAAGGAAAGACGGTGGAGTGTGATAAAGCTGAGCAACGCTCGGGATGACCCGCCTGGGAGTGGGAGAAGGGAGGTTTGTTAAGAATGCCAGAGAAGAAAAGAGAGTTTGGTCAAGGAGGTTATTCTGAAAGTTGCAATGAAGATAACAGGCAAGACCCAGCTGCATTCACACGTAAGCTATTGCTCCAGTTTGGGTCACCACAATGTAAAAAAAGACGTTGAGGATCTGGAAAGAGTGCAGAGAAGAGCAACAAAGGTGATTAGGGGGCTGGGGGCTGAAACATATGAAGAACCATTGCAGGAATTGGATATGTCTAATCTAGTGAAAAGAAGGACTAGGGGGGACATGATAGCCGTGTTCCAATATCTCAGGGGCTGCCACAAAGAAGAGGGAGGTCAACCTATTTTCCAAAGCACCAGAAGGCAAGACAAGAAATAATGGTTGGAAACTCATGAAGGAGAGAAACAATCTAGAGCCAAAGAGAAATTTCCTGATAGTAAGAACAATCAACCAGTGGAACGGCTTGCCTGCAGAAGTTGTGGGTGCTCCATTACTGGAGGATTTTAAGAAGAGACTGGACAGCCACCTGTCTGAAATGGTATAGGGTCTCCTGCTTGAGCAGGGGGTTGGACTAGAAGACCTCCAAGGTCCCTTCCAACTCTGTTATTGCACTTTTTTTTTTAGTTTGGGCTTTCCTGCCGTTGGTAGCCCATGTAAACAAGCTTACCATGCGGTGTGAAGCCAGCGAATTGTAGCTCATTCGGAAACCATAGTTTAGCGTGCTGTAGGGGCCAAGCAACAGCCTTCACGGTCTGAGGGTGCGAGAAAGGAAGATGGGGTAGCACAAAACAAGCAGGTCTGAGCGGTGGGGTTTATGGCACTACAAGGAGCTTATTACCTTCCAGTGAGAAACCTCGTTCCCGTTTGCTCCATCAGCAAAGGATGCAGTCATAACGCACACAGCTACAGTTAGGTGGAAGAGAAAAGGGATGCCATTTCTGGAGAGGAGGAAGGTTGAGGAAAGCAGGCAGTTGGAAAGAGAGAGATGGAAAGAGGAGGGGTCGAGTCAGAGAGGTGGGGTGCCCCGTGAGTGTTACTCAAGAGGTGCATAAATGTTTGTCCTCCACATGTTGCAGAGACAATGTCTGTGGACTCCACGCTTCCCAGCCCCAACCAGCTGAGCAGCCCCAACCTGGGTTTTGACGGGCTGCCGGGCCGACGTCGTAAGAAACGGACCAGCATTGAGACCAATGTCCGCTTTGCATTGGAAAAAAGCTTTCTAGCGGTAAAAGCCCTCCCCTCCAGAGCAAGCCTAACCCTTCCCTCATCCCTTCCCTCTTCAAATCAATAGGCGTTGCGCCGTGCAGTGGAGAAGAAACTTAAGTAAAGTTTTCACCCGTGCCGCTTCCTTTAATGCTTCCACTTGAAGTGGGCCGTTTAAAATTGCTTTCCTATACAGGTGGTCCTCGACTTGCAGCAGTTCGTTTCGTGGCCATTCAAAGTCACCAAAGGGACTTGTGACCGTTTTTCACACTTGCGACCGTTACAGCATCCCCAGGGTCACGTGCTCGAAATTCGGACGCCTGGCAACTGGTTCATATTTATGACGGTTGCAACATCCCGGGGTCATTTGATCCCTTTTTGTGACCTTCTGACCAGTAAAGTCAACAGGGAAGAAGCCAGTCTCACTTTTAACAGTCTTGTTGTTAACTTAACAAGCGATTCACTTAACAACCGTGATGAGAAAGGTCATAAAATGGGGCAAAATCCCCTTAACAAATGTCTTGCTTAGCAACAGAAATGTTGGGGGTCCATTGAGGTCACAAGTCGAGGACTACCTGTATTTATTTAAAACATTTATATAGTTGCCTATATTATACAGGTAGTCCTCGGTTTACAACCACTCGTTCAATGACTGTTCGAAGTTACAACAGTAGTGAAAAAAAAGTGACGTGACCGTTTTTCACACTTATCACCGTTGCAGTATCCCCGTAGTCACATGATCAAAATTCAGAGGTTTGGCAACTGGCTCATATTTATGACGGTTGCAGTGTCCTTGAGTCTCATATTTATGACGGTTGCAGTGTCCCGGAGTCTCATATTTATGACGGTTGCAGTGTCCCGGAGTCTCATATTTATGACGGTTACAGTGTCCCGGAGTCACGCGATCCCCTTTTGCAACCTTCTGACAAACAAAGCCAACGGGGAAGTCCGATTCGCTTAACAACCACTAACTTAACAGCTGCAGTGATTCACTTAACAATTGTGGCAATAAACGGGGTCATGAAATGGGGTTAAACTCACTTAACAAGTATCTTGCTGGGCAACAGAAAGTTTGGGCTCCATTGTGGCCCTAAGTCGAGAATTACCTGTAACCAACAGGTAATACAGGTAATACAGGTAATGGCTGTATAAACCGTTTTATCCGTTTTTCAGACCCTAAAAGAATAGTTCCCTGTCCTGCTGTTTGCTATTCCCTTCTCGCTACGACCGGATGTTGTCCTTACCCTTCTATCTCTCCTGACAGAACCAGAAGCCTACCTCAGAGGAGATCCTACTTATTGCCGAACAGTTGAACATGGAGAAGGAGGTGATTCGTGTCTGGTTCTGCAACCGCCGCCAGAAAGAGAAACGGATCAACCCTTGCAGCTCTGCTCCCATATTGCCTGCCCAGAGCAAGCCTGTTGGCTACAGCCCTCACCTGGTGAATCCCCGCTTCTCCCTCACACCTGACAGTCGGTCTCAGTTGAGCCGTCCTGTGGCTTTCCCCTGGGATGCTGGCATTGGCCAAAGTCCCCTGAGGGACACGTCTGACGTGGTTTTTGCCTGCTGTCTTCTCGTTTTGTACTTCCTGTACCCCTCCCTTTGCCCTTCTTCTACAGCCCTACACACACACACACACACACACACACACACACACACATCAAAAGGGGTACAGGAATACAAAACAAGAACAAGTGGGAGGTGAGCATCTGCACCACTAGACCACCAGGCCACTTATTCAGAATCTGTCTGTCTGTCTGTTTATCTAATCTATCTTTCTCTGTATCTTCATTCATCCTATCTATCTATCTATCTATCTATCTATCTATCTATCTATCTATCTATCTATCTGTCTGTCTGTCTGTCTGTCTGTCTGTCTGTCTGTCTGTCTGTCTGTCTGTCTGTCTGTCTGTCTGTCTGTCTATCTATCTATCTATCTAAGCTGTCTCTGTATCTTCATCCATCCATCCAATCTCTCTCTCTTTCTCCTATCTATCTGTCTATATCCCTATCTCTATCCCTATCACTTATTCAGAATCTGTCTGTCTGTCTGTCTATCTAATCTATCTTTCTCTGTATCTTCATTCATCCATTCATCCTATCTATCTATCTATCTATCTATCTATCTATCTATCTATCTATCTATCTATCTATCTATCTATCTATCTATCTATCTATCTATCTATCTATCTATCTATCTATCTATCTATCTATCTATCTATCTATCTATCTATCTATCTATCTATCTATCTATCTATCTATCTATCTATCTATCTATCTATCATACATACATCCACCCATCCATCATCCATCCATCCATCCATCCATCATCCATCCATCCCTCTCTCTCTCTCTCATCTATCTGTCTGCCTGCCTGCCTGCCTGCCTGCCTGCCTGCCTACCTATCTATCATCTATCTATCCAAAGGTGAAAAGGAAAAATATCTGCTGTGAACTCTGCGTAGGTGTCAGGAAGGGCATCTGGCCAGTAAATGTTCAACTCCATCCAGTCATCCCGGCTCTACCCCAATTAGGGACTACAGCATCTCTTGGCCAGCATCTCTTGGCCAGCCAGGGGTTCAGAGATACAATTGGTTGTCATCAACCTGCTCTCCACTACGGCTGATGCTATCTCCTCCATTCAACAAGTCCTAAATAGCACTTTTGGGAAATCGTTCCTGCCCCCTGGTGGTGCTTACTGGTACGTGTGTCTATCCATTATGCCAGTGACAGATCCTTGTCTCTCTATTTCTGTTCCTCAGGTGACCAGCCCAGGCACCGGCACAAGTTTGCCCCTCTCCCAGGCTTCCAGTAGTCTGAGCACAACAGGTACACGTCCCCCCCTTTTTTGAGGAGGAACCTCATTTTCCTTTCCTTTATTCCCCTCTAGAATAGTTTACTGGGGTTGAACGTTGGGAACGTGCAAAATTGATGTCATTAAACACAGGAATATAAGAGCATCCTGATCTTTGACCTGCAAAGGGTTGAGGGGTTTTTGAGATTGTGGGGACCCTGGACTGTAAGAGGACAAAAGCAGAGACTGAGCATATTGGATGCCTGAAACCAGGGGGCGGGGGATGGGCACTTGGTTGCAGTCTTCTGGGGTCATGGGATCACCTTTTGCAACCTCCTCACAAAGTCTGTGTTACCTGCAACAACTGCAGGGATGCACTTCACCCCCCTGCCAAGGAGGGTCGTAAAAGGGACATAACTCACTGAAGCACTGTCTTGCTTAGCAACGGAAATATTGGGCTCCATTGTGGCCCTAAGTCAAGGACTAGCTCTGAAGACAGAATACCTCACTTCTTGGGGTTCTCTGCCTGAAGCTCTCATTTTAACTTCCTGTTCTTATTTTGGGACAGTTACTACCTTGTCCCCAACAGTCTGCTCCCTAACCACCAGTCGGACAGCGGTTGGAGCAGGGGGCACCACCCTCAACTCGGTCACGCCACCCCCAAGCAACAGCACAAATCCCAGTCCTCAGAGCAGCAGCCATCCAGCTCTCAGCTTGCAAGCCCTGAATCCCAGTACAGGGTAAGTGGCAAGACTGGGAAAGCTTTTAGAGGGTTGAGTTCCTCCAGAGGTTGGACTGGGATCCTCGGTGGAGCTTCTTTAACACCCCGTGGACTGAATGACAGAGCTGGAAGGGACCTTGGAGGTCTTCTAGTCCAAGCAGGAAACCTTGTACCATTTCAGACAAATGGCTGTCCAATCTCTTCTTAAAAACTTCCAGTGTTGGAGCACCCACAGCTTCTGGAGGCAAGTCGTTCCACCGATTAATTATTCTCACTGTCAGGAAGTTTCTCCTTAGTTCCAAGTTGCACCTCTCCTTGATTAGTCTCCATCCGTTGCTTCTTCTCCTGCCTTCTGGTGTTTTGGAGAATAGCTTGACCCCCTCTTCTTTGTGGCAGCCCCTGAAATATTAGAACACTGCTATCGTTTGAGTCACGGGGACTGACTTCTGGGTTTCGGTCTTTATTTAACACATTTATACAGCCACCCAACTCATACATAGATGATGCCGGGCACATTTTAAAATCCACCTATTAACCCCACTCCCACCTCCATGGCAGCAATAACACAATCAAATCAACTCGATTGGCCCCGTCTCCACTGGAGGTCCCCAGGCCCACTGACAAACCCACATTTGTAGGGTCTTTCAGAAAAGCCTGTCAGAGTGTGGGCCAACCATACGTTAAGGGGAATGATATTCCATAGAGAAGGGGCCACCGCCGTGAAGGCCCTTTTTTGTGGTCCCACCAAATGTAGATTCCTAATCGATGGGACCCGTAACACGCCCATCCTTCATTTAAGGTCCCCAAACCATTTTTTTTTAAAAAAGAGGCTTGGGATGCTTAACTGTTCTTCAGATCTCTGATTTTACATTGGGATTTGTTGTATTTATGGGTTTATTTTTATTGCGAATTTCTATGCCAGTTCAGTAACTGACAGGATAATAAGTAGGGTAAGTCAATCAATGTGAGAAAGAGAAATTATTATTTGTTCCATTTATTGGCCGCTATCTTGCTATGAGGTTACTCTAGGCCGCTTACAACAATAAAAAGGAAGACATGAAAAGAGTGTAAACGGAACAGTAGTAAGATAATAGAACAATACAACAAACAATGAAAAAGAACACAGTGAGAATGCATCAATATCATAACGGAAAAAGATGGACGGGTGGAGAACAGAAGGGGAGGGACGTGGAATCTGCCATCAATCCAGCAGCCCCCTCCAGAATGGAACCCCGCCATTTGAACCCCAGGCCATCCAGCAGAGCCAGATCTTTAGATAGGAGGGTGGGGGCAGGCCTTACCCTGGGGAACTATGGCCCTTTTACGACTTGTGGACTTCAACTCCCAGAATTCCTGAGCCAGCCATGGGAGTTGAAGTCCACAAGTCATAAAGAGGCCATAGTTCCCCACTTTTGCTCTAGGGCAGGGGTGACAAACTGCCGGCCCGCAGGTCGGTTGCATCATGCGGAGGCCGTGCCCACCCCAACTCCGGCAATGCGAAAAAAGTCACGATACGTCGCGTCACATGACGCGGCGAGTTTGACACCCGTGCTCTAGAGGATAAGATATAAAATCTCTATTGTAAGTTGGATTCTACCGATACATTCCTGGACACACTGGAGAGGAAAAACGGGTATGGGGGTGACAAGAGCGTGATCATCTTTGCCGCCCCAAAGCCCCCACTTGTAACTTGCTGCCTTTGATTTGATTGCAGAAGCACAGTGCTAGGGGTGAATGCAGGGTTAAACTCAGCGCTAATGGCCACCAACCCACTGGCCACCATACAAGGTTTGTGAAAGAAAGACGGAAACCCTTGATGTCGTGGCTGCCATTCACTCCACGGGCTGGCTGGCGTGAGAGAAAAACTGTGCGAAGGAATGGGTGTGAGGTTGTAGAGGCTGCATGTCGGGCGCACAACATCCGTGGATTGCTGCTTGTCTGATGAAGCTTGGGAGATGCTTGTGTGAGGATAAAATAACTATGGTTGCCCCACGGCTGAAGAGATTTTAACTGATTATGTATAAGGCATTTACGATGTGTAGAATGAAGCTGTAAATTCAGGAGTGTGTCCAAGTCATGAGCTTGTTCCTTTGGGAACATCAGCTCTTCCCAGAGCTAGTGGAGGAAACATTTGGCCAGGATGTAGTTTAGGGGTGTCCGTTAATACCTGTGGACTTCCAGTTTCCAGAATTCCTCAGCCAGTTGGCAATACTACCCGTATTTAACGTCTACCCCATATAAGAAGCCAACAGGGAAAATCATCCATCAGTTTGAAGTAAGGTATCCTCAACATGTGTGGTTTATCCAAACCCATCAGTTCTTTTTAATTTTTTTTTTTTCTATTAGAATTGTAAACCAGCAGAGTTGTTTTGGAATCAGGCGGCTCTTAAATCAAATGAACAAATAATAGGGATGATCCCAACTGTAGATCTCCACCTGGAATTAAACAGGAGATTCTGTGGAAGTCCTTATATAATATTTGAAGGTTGGACTTGACCTAACAGATTGTTGACTCTTTATCATCCACAAGAACGATCAGTGCCATTTCTAACCCCCTCACCCCTGGTGTGGTAAAGCTGATTATCTGGGTTCTTTTCAGCCAGGACCCTGGTATGAATCCTGACCCAGATAATTTGCTTCATCTAAAATATTTTGCAGATCTTTTGGGACTGTGCAGATAGAAATTGTCTTAAGCCAGTGGGATAAAGAGAAAGCACACCGTTTTTTTCTTTCAAGGGTGTTCTTACTGAATTATGCCTCTAACCCACAACTTGGTCTGACCTAATGATTGTTTGGGAGCTGGTGTGCAAGTGTGTAGTACAGGTGTGTGAGAGTGCAGCCCGTCAGTGGAGTCCCTCACAACCGCTCCTCATTCATCTTGAGGCCTTTCTCCATTCCATCTTGAATTTGCACATAGCAGAAGGCCACGCTCCATGACACGCATCCTTCACATCACATGTGCTAATCATTGATTGTGTCACCTGTCTTCCCAGCACCGTGTGTCTTTTCCGTGTGAATCATCTTGGGGGAAAGAAACGATAGAGCTGTGGGAGGGACGAGGAGGTGCCATTTCAATTCTACCTGTCTTTTTTTGACATGGGAGAAGAATCTCCCCAAAGAGGAAGCCTCTGAAAATATTTTGCGCAAAGATAAGAACGGTTTCCTGCGAGATTATCCTTTAAGAGGGCAATGTTGGCACTCTCTCTCCTTTGGACCAATTCTAATAATAATAATAATAATAATAAAGTTGGAAGGGACCTTGGAGGTCATCGAGTCCAACCCCCTGCTCAGGCAGGAAACCCTATACCATTTCGGACAAATGGCTGTCCAGTCTCTTCTTAAAAACTTCCAGTTTTCACATCCATTTACTAACTCTTGTTCCAGGTTGCTTCTCTCCTTGACTAGTTTCCATCCATTACTTCTTGTCCTGCCCTCAGGCGCCTTGGAGAATAGCTTGACTCCCTCTTCTTTGTGGCAACCCCTGAGATATTGGAATACTGCTATCATGTCATCTACATACTGCTATCATGTCATCTACATCGACCCAAGGCCAAGGGCGGGAAGCCATTGCAGATGTGGCCTAACCAATGTTTTTTCTCTCTCTCTCTTTGTGCAGCCCTGGCCACTGGTGGAAGCCTGCCAATTACCAGCCTTGATGCCAGTGGTAACTTGATTTTGGGTACCACCGCAGGCACACCTGGAAGCCAGAGCATCATGACCTCGCCGCTCTTCCTCAACCACGCGGGCCTGCCTTTGCTGAGCGCTGCCCCCGGAGGCGTGGGGCTGGTGTCGGCAGCGGCTGCCGTGGCTGCTTCTATGCCTAGCAAGTCCCCTACCCTGACTTCCTCCTCCTCCTCCTCTTCCTCTTCCTCCTCCTCTTGTTCCTCATGCAGCTCCTCCACTGACCTGGCGCAGACAATGGGGCAAGTTGGTCCTGGATCCACCGAACCGGATGCCAAGATGGAGTGAGGACTCAGGAGCATCCCACGCTGCCTTTTCTGACACGGCGGGGGTAGCCAGGAGTGGACGTACAAACCGACACATGAAACCAAAAAAACAAAAACAAAAAACCAAAACCACCAAAACCAAACAAAGAAATGTCAGCAACAGCCAAACGAAGGAAAAAAAAACAACAACCAAAAAATAATAATAACCTAAAGCAAACAAAGCAAAGCAAAAAGGAAGAAACCAAAAAAAAAAAAAAGTTCCCCAAACCTTTGGCATTCATTTGTTTTTCCCCTCCGCAAAAGGTGACAGTCGATGGATGGTCTGTTTGATTTCTTTTTAACGATTTTATCTTTTTTTTTTTTTTCTCATCTGCTCGTTTCCTGGACAGTATCAGGAAGGAAACCAATAAATGGGGATAATTTTTTTTGTAAAAAAAGAAAAAGAAAAAAAAATACTTTAAAAAGAACCTTTAAAAAAATCCTTAAGGGGAATATAAGTCTCACACCAAAAATCACCAGTTCTAGCTTCACCCAAAGCTTTTTACAAACTTTTCTATCTTCAGTGTCTGGTCGAATGTCTTTCAAAATGCTTTTATTTATTCTTATTTATTCTTTCTCTTTTCCTTGGATCCAGAAAGGGTTGGGCAGGAAAAGAACGGATTGATTTAATTTTAGGATCTTCCTATAAATATTTTCTTTTATTTTTTAAATGGTCAACAAATGTTTCTGCTTTTTTTGCTCTCTCTTTTTTTTAAATGAAACAAATACAAAGCTTTATACAACATATATGGGGATTCTTATAAGGAATGAAGACTAGGATTTTCAAAGGCAATAATGAAAATGAGACACCCGGTTCCCACTATGGAATCTGGTTTCTTGACTGATGTCCTGCAATGAGTTTTTCTGAAGTTATTTCTGCTGCTTCTTGTTTGCAAAGATACTATTTGATTAATCAGCCACGGGATAGGCTCCACTGAAGCAGTTTGTGATCACAAAATTCAGATTACTTGCCAGCCAATATCTATATAGGTCCTCTGGGGCTTGAAGCAAGAAGGAGGTGGGGAACCAGTTTACAAAATTTCTATGTTGAAGACCCTCCTGAGATATGGATGCATTGCAAGCATTTGGTGCATCAAAAACCGGATATTTGCAATGCCCGTTTCTGTCTCTCTCAAAAACTCCCCCACTCCTAGAATAAGGATGAAGGAATTACGTCCGGCTGGAATTACTTTATTAATATTAGCTGGATTTCTCAGAGGGTGTATAATTAATATAAGTACTTTTTGCAGGATAAGAAGCATTATTGAAAGTCTCAGTCTTCAACTTTTTAAGGATAGGCACACTAAATCTGTACTTTTTTTCTATCAGCTTGAATCTTTTCTTTGCCAGCTTTAATTTTCTATTGAGCTTAGCTAAAAAAACACAATTTTTTAAAATTGGTTTTGCCTGGGGTTAGTATCGGGTTATTTTTCTGAAAACAGGGGATGTGTGGTTTTTTATTTTTATTATTATTATTATTATTTTTATAGCTGTGTTCTGAAAAAAAAATACTCATATACCAGTGCCTGACAAAAACCAAAACAAAAAAAAAATGGGAATTTCAGCATTCTTTACATTTTTCAGAAAAAAAAACCAAAAATTGGTAGACATCACTACAGAAAACAACAAAATGAAGACCACTGGGGAATATAAATAAAAGCAAAGACAGAAGAGAGATAAAAAAAAAAAAATTCTTCTCAGAAAGTGGGTATCACAGAGACTCGGAGGCGAGAGAGAAACTTTTAACCAAAAAGAACCAACCAAACGAACAAAGGAAGCTAAAATAAATAACCACAAGAAACTTTTAAGTGAAGAAGAAAGGATGAAAATGGGAATAAAGGGGAGATCTATTACTTTCTCTGGTTAAGACAAAATGGCTCAACCGTCTTTCTCTGTCCTAAAAAAAAAAAAAATACCTCATGGAAAGTTGTGTTGAGAAGCCAGGATTTTATAAACGTCAAAGAGACAAATAAGTAAACCAAATCAACTGAAGGGGAGGGCGAGATCAGAAGATCCTGTAACTTTTTCCCAGAAGTCTAGAAAGCTTTAAAAATGGCTTCTCAAAACACTTTTTTATTTTATTTTATTTTTTATTGTTTTTAAACTTTTTTTGTACCTTTCTTTTCTTGGTCTTCTTCGTTTTCGTTTTAACTGGATGGTCTGGGTTTTGTTTTGTTTTTAATACGTTGGGTGGGTTAATTGATGTTTTGGGGGCTCTTTGAATGTTTTGTCTTTTATTTTCAACTCCTGCGAACCAAAGTTTTGCTGTTGCAGAGAAGGAAGTTAGCCATGGCATAACTGCAATCTGGTAGAAATCAAAAACCAAACGAAAAGACAGCGTAAAAAAAAAAAGAAAAGAAAAAAAAAGATAAACAAGCAAACAAACAAAATAAAGGACCGTGAACCTTTCTTAAAGGACAGAAACAAAAACCCTCAACCTCATTTTTATCTCCTGCTTTTGCTGTGCTATAACGTTCAGGTGGGTTTGAGATAAGAAAAAAAAAAAATACTGTGAAACTTTCCAAAACAGAAACCAATCAACAACAACAACAAAAACAAACAAACCAGGAAACACCTAGTTTAAAAGATTGACTCGAAAAGAAGAGAAAAGTTTTCATCCCATTCTGTGCGTGAGTGAGAGAGAACTGCCAAGTATTTATTCAGCCCTTTTAAGATTTCAGTTATGGTATTAATGGTGGACATCTGGGGGAAAAAAAACATTGGAGAGAAATATTTCTCTCGTTTTCTCTCTCTTTCTCTCTCTCTCTCTCTCATGTGCTACTGAACGTGTTTCTAGGTGGAATGTAACTGTTTTAGTGATCTTTGTTATTTTTCTTTCATTTTTACTTTTTTGGGGGGGTATCTATTTTTTTTTAATAGAGAAAATTCTATGTTCCGCTTTATCGCTTCTTACTGTATGAAGAAAAAAGACAAAAAAAAAAACAAACGCTTAAAGGTTTGCAACCAAAAAAAAAGATAAAAAGGGAAAAAAACGAAACAAAAAAACAACAAAAAAAATTACCAAAAACCAAAATGTGTTTGTTTGTTTTTTTAAAAAAGAATTGATTCTAGACCAAAAATGACCCTATCTCCATGCATGGAGCCGAGTGGTGGTTGAATGGCGTGGAGGGAAACCGTCGAGATTTATAGGGCAAGTAAGGATGTTGGGAAGTAGGTTAGATTGCTGTCAACCTGGAGACGAGGAGCATCAGCTTTTTCAGAAAGATGAAAAAGGTTCGAAAAGGGGGGGGGGGCTGGTTAATTGCTCCCTTTTTTGCCTTCAAAAACCAGCCAAATGTTTGACCAGAGAGTGGGACAGAAGAAAATACACACAAGCACGTTGCAGAAGTGATGCCACTCTTTAAGATTGTCTGGCGTTAGCTTTAGGAAAGGAGATATGGGAGAGACGTGTAAACCACGGGGACCATCACTATTTCCCCTTCCCTCCCAAATTGGTGATTATAAAAGACATGACGCATAAAACCTATTTTGGTATAGGGATGGCTCAGGTTGGTTGACTGATCCAGAGCAAGACTGCCTGATCTTTAGTTCTAATTCGGCCGATGATTTTATGCGGCATGATAGTACGAAGTCCATAACCAACTAGGCCTCTCTAGTCCACATACTACTTCAACTGGCTGGTTTTTTTTTTTTTTTAAAGAAGATGCTTAGAAAATAGCTGCATCTCTTTGCTGAGCTCCCCACTCCTAGGAGTTTTAGAACGAGGAAGGAAATAAAGTAAAACCAAAGCTGTCAAACCAAATATTTGCTCACACGCCTCCGTGCCAGTGCCTGACCCAGGGTTGGGGGGGAGGCACAAGGGAGGGAGACAGGCTAACCACCCCCTCCCTCTCCTTACAGTGCCAAGACATCCACCACAAGGCTCTTTGGAGATAGCCCGCCATATACCTCATATACTTTAATGATAAACCAAATAGAAAAGCTTTATTAAGGGTGTGTGCCGTACAGGTCTGTTTGGGGCGGTGGGGATCAGGCGCAGCATCCTCTCACCCCCATCGGGGGGAAATCAGCAGGACAGCCCAGGTCCAATGAAATCTGATCTATTCAGGTGAGCTTCTAGGGGTCTGCTTTATCTATCAACCTGGAAAAGGACAACGTGGTTAGGATGGAACCATGCTAAGGACTGAAGACTGCATCCACAAAGACGTGGAGAAAAAAGACACGCTAGGGGCTGGACATTGCTCCGTGGGCCTGGCTTCCCCGATATAACTGGCACTTTGTACATCAGGGTTAAATTGGAGGATAGCTGGAATTCAGCTGTGATACAAGAGCATTTTTGTATCAAAAGAAAATTGAAGCTGGGCTTTTATTTCTCGTTGGACACGAATCTCCTTTAGAAACCTTGACTGTGACCAGGTTCAGGTCTAATGGAGGGTCCTCTGCCTTCCATGAACTGGCTTCTCCAGGTTGCTCTCTATCAACTCTGACCGGTATTGAGGTTATGTGAAAAAAGGGAATATCGTTTATATGCCCAGGAGGGTCGGTCAGTTTGATAGCCCTAGAGGAGTGGATCAAATGGGCTGGCTTTTGCATGAAGGATGCTGCACTAGAACCCAGTTTCTTGCCGACACCGCCCCAACAGGACTGGCCTGTTGCTGTAGCCGACCTGGGAGCAGTGGGAAAATCGTGTGATAACTTTGCCAAAGGTAGTTAGTTCCTAGTATTCATTTTTTTTTTAAATTTTTTAATCTTCCGGGGTCTGATCCTGTCTTGTTAATTTATTTGTAACTGTGGGGCTTAGAAGTGACTTGAAAAAAAAAAAATGATGATGATGATGATGATAATGTAACAAATATTCTGAGTGCTTTTTTAATTTGTTCTTTCATTTGGTTCTGTCGTGGTTTTGTGTTTTTTTTTCCCTGTCTTTTTTTAAAATTAAAAACAAAAACAAAATAAAAATCTTGCAACCAAAGATGAGTTGAAAAGTAGTTGAAAATCTGTTATGGTGACTCATTTGTGGCACAGAGCTGCAGACCACAGGATGAAAGGAAAAAAATTGTGGATCAGCAACCTGGCACCTGAAAACACTGTTCTGCCCGCTGATAGGTCTTTGCCACCCAGTTAGGCCCCAAAGATGTCACTGGAAGATAAAGTGATCTACAGCTGATTGCTTCATTTGCCTTCTAATATAAGGGTACAGGTAATCCTTGACTTACAACCATAATTAAGACCGTTGTTAAGCAAGGTGATTGTTAAGTAAGTTTTGCCCGATTTCATGACCTTTTTTTGCCATTATTACTCGAAGTACACCGTCATTAAATGAATCTGACTGCTTCTCAGAAATGGGCTGTGAAGTTCACAAATGATCACGTGATCCCTGGATGCTGCAACTGTCACAAATCCATGCCAGTTGCCAAGGGCCCAAATTTTGATCATGTGACCACAGGGATGCCGTAATGGTTGTAAGTACGAGGACCGGGTGTCTCCCTTCTTCAGTGCTGTCCTAACTGAAGAGTCGCTAAATGAATGGTTGTAAGTTGGAGGCTACCTGTGTGTTGTGATTTACCACTTCCACTGTAACAGATCTTTTTATGAGAACAATAGTGCTTATAATGTCTCAACATTCGAAATGTGGTCACTGGTCCAAAACTCTTCTGGACCCCTATTCTAAAAGATCAAAAGAGTTGGGGGGAGGGAAAGGCTGCCAATCTTCCTTCCCGTCATTGACCTCTGACATTCTCTGGGCCTATGCTGCTCTACCTGAATGTTTGCATTAAGTCAGAGGTCCCCAACCTTTTGGGCACCAGGGACCAGTTCCGTGGAGAAAGGTTTTTCCGTGGACTGGAGATGTGTGGTTTTGTGTGCTGCCTGCATCCCACGGATGGGGCTTTGCTCGTTTGTGCGGACCGGTTGCTGGCATGCCGCGCGCGGCCTGGTACTGGTCCACAGGGGTTGGGAACCCCTGCATTAAGCTATTTGGCAGCTTTACCCCTCACGCTTTGCGTGATTTTTGTTTCCTTTTCTGCTGCCAAACCAACGGAGGATAGGAAGTGGAGCTGAAGGATGGAGGCTGACTTGGCATTCCTGCATTGGGTACCTGGACAGAGGGCTCTTGGGCTATTTTGAGCTCTTGGCAACAGCTGTAATGGAACGATGGTGGACTTTAGCAGAAGGGCCCACAGCATTTAGGATGTAACAACTGTGGCTTTGTAGAAGTGCCCAGAAAGAATTTAAAAATTTAGAAGGATCGCTGTTAGCAACGAAAGAAAACAGAAATAAAGTTATTGTCTGCATTCTGGGTTATTGTTCCAGATATTTCAGATTGGATCTGAAGGGAACAAGCTTTGAAAATGTGTCCTTTTATACGTAAAAACAGGCCTAATTATTTCTCTTAAGTGTCCACCAAATTCTATACCCAGGTCAAATTTCCAAGTTGGCATATAATGCCATGTCGGTGTAGGACAATTCAAAAGTTGTTTAACAAGCCTACAAATGTATATTTGTATACATTTGTATATTGTAGACAGTTCCCATTAGCCATACAATTAGTTTAAAGAACTGAGAATATAAAATAAGAGCCAGTTTGGTGTAGGAGTTAAAGGCATCCGGCTAGAAACCAGGAGACTGTGAATTCTAGTCCTGTCTTAGGCAAACACCAGTTGGGTGACCTTCAGCCAGTCGCCCTCTCTCAGTCCTAGGAAAGAGGCAATGGCTAACCACTTCCAAAAAAACCTTGCCAAGAAAACCAGTTTGCCAGGAGTCAAAACTGACTCAAAGGCATTATATATGTGAGGTGAAATCATGTGCACGCCAACCTTATTAACAGCTTTTTAAAATGTGCCTTATGCAAGAGCACAAGTGGATTCATTCAAAATTAAGGCAGGGATTTCTATACAGCATAGACATTTTTTCAATTCTGCTGAACAATCATCTTTTCAATCCCACGTTTAACTCTAGCTGCAGTTTCAGTGGTTTCCAGGGGCCCATCTGATCTTTGAGGCATAACAAAGGCTTTCATATAAAACACTTTATTCCTGACCTACCATCTTTTTGGTCACTTGCCTTTTAAAGAAAAACCCAGTTAGTGGCTTTGCTAAATATTTATATGGCAGTATTTTGGAAGCTTTCTGCATATATTTTTTTTTAAATGTGTTATCTTTACAGTAAACTCCAATTACAGCGTCGGCCTTTGTAGTATGAATTAAAGTCATACCAAGGATTAGTCTGTGTTTCGTTTTAAAAGTTTCTTCCTTAAATAGGCTCTTTTTCTTGTTTTATTGCTTAGGTAGACATTAGCGATTCATTGTTTATCAATTAGTCAATTTCTCTTTCCTGCTGAGGGTTGGGGATTAATAACTGGCTTCCTTTAACTCCCCCTCCCCTCTATTGTGAAAAGACAGTTTTTCATTATAAAATAAAGAGGGGGGAAAAATAAAAGCAGCAAGTAATTAAAGCTGCCATCTCCCCCTTTGTGGAGAACAGAAGCACTCTAATTAAGTGGCAAATCACCACTAATCCCTCAACAAACTGAACAGAAGAGCAATGAAACAGGAACAACCTGCAAGGGGAAACTTAATTGCAGAGAACCTTTTGCTGAACTCTGCTTGCAGATGAGTAAACATTAAAAAAGGGATCTAATCTCGGCGAAGCAGCATTAGAAGATAACATGATAAAGACTTTAAATCCTGTACGTAGTCATTTTTAATTCTACCTGCAACTGGGTGTAAAAGCAACCCAGGTCAGACATTTTCCCCCAAGTGTGTCTGCACACAAGGCCTTTGGTGTGCAACTGCCTTGCTTCAGAAGCAGGGCCTGCCAACAAACACACGGTTTCCTATCATTTCTGCCAATTCACTTTCTTCGATTTCAGTTAAGTAATACTTGGCAGTGTCTGGAAGTTCCAATTACCAGAAAGAACTACTGCACCCTACCAGATGGACAGTGATCAGGTGCCATATTTTCATGCTGGACCCATCTCTGACATTGCTTTAGAGGCTGCAGTCGGGTTGGGGGGTAATTTGAAACAAACACTCCTGGAGGCTCATGGAGAACCTGTTAACTATTTTGTCTTCTTGTGCCCTGGAGGCAAACAGGATGTAAACTAGGGGTCCACAGCCCGATGCCAGGTCACGGCCCCTTGGGAACCAGATCACACAAGTGAGTGCAGTAAGTTGCATTTGTGCAAGCGGCACGCGCGTGCACAAAACCATCCCCCCCTCATGGCGCCACCACCGGTCCGCAGAACCAGATTGTAAAGGGTCCCTGATTTAAGTGCAGGCAATCACTCCCTATTTCATCTCCTGCCCCACCACCAAGTATGTCCTAGATGCATTTAGGATCTGGTTGAGATGTGAACAGGGAGACACGCATTTTGGATCAGTATGCAAAGTGGAACAGATGATCGAGTGCAAAGCTCATCATAAAAGCACTTGAAGAGAAAAATGGATTTTGGAGGGAAAGGCGTCAACACTGTCACACCCCGGTGCATGTAATTTGCAAGTTATTCATAAATCCTCCACACTCGATGTGCTTTTCTTGTAGACGGTTCTCACCAATAGAGGATTAAAGGGTTGGGTTTTATCAGGCCAAGGCGCTAGAGAAGCTGGTGAGGACCGTGGCAGACAAGCCTCCTTATCTGTTCAGCCAACAAATTCTCAGCCTGCTGCAACATCGCAGCAGCATATCTTGCTGTTACTGTTTTTCTACACGCTGGCCTGAGAATAAGCTGGGAAATAGGGTGTGTGATAGATAAATTCTCCAGTCAAACAATCCACCACCGTGGGAGGAATGCACGGGAAATTTCATTCCACCGGCTGTGGAATGAAGCATAGAATGAGAGCATAGAAAGAAGGTTGCTGTGTCTGAAATGGATGTTTCCTATGGTTTCTGAAGTGCTATGCTGGCTTGCTAATGGAGATTTGTAAGTGGAATGTGTGTCTTTAACAGCAGAGTCACAGTAGTGTGATGATGTGGTAGACCGCAGTGTCAGGAGGACAAGTTGGAGCATGCATCACGTATACCAGGAGTAAGACAGTTCACAAACTGATAAGAAAGTGCCGTTTATAGATCCAACTTCTGTTCCACATTACTATTTTAATACTACGTAATATTGGTAATGACAAATGTCAGTCTCCTATAGTCACTTGATCCAAAATCACAAAATACTCGTATCTTTAATATTTATACAGAAGTGAGAATATTTTTTTTTAAATATCAACAACAAAGGATTGACTGACTATTCCTACTCCTGAAGAAAGAACAAAAATATAGATGAATAGATCGGATTAAAAGAAAGAAGATTTTAATAGCTAAGCTGCAAACTTTCAGTAAGTTTGAAAGTGGAAGAAACTTGTTTTCTCGCTGACTCAGTTAGAGGTAGCCACAAGATTGGGATCCAAAAAGGCTGGTGGCCACGAGAGTGCACCCAAATCCCAAGACTATCAAGAGGTAGGGGAATGAATCTAGTATCTAGTCGCCCAGAGTCGCTTTGAAACAAGACGGATGGCAAATAAATTTAAGATATATATTAATATATCCTAGTTGAATGGCAAGAAACAACTGTTAAGTATCTCTTTCCCCGCCTTAGCTTAGAAGACCTGAACCTGCAATTAGCAGGACAACCTCATGGTGTTTTTCCACCAGGTCAGATCTTCGGATCTCCCTTTCCAATTTTTCCTTCTTTAAGCAGTCCTTGTGCTCACTTTCCCTCCATCTTCTTTTTTTTTCTTTTTATAATAATAATAATAATAATAATAATAAACTTGGAAGGGACCTTGGAGGTCATCGAGTCCAACCCCCCGCTCAGGCAGGAAACCCTATACCATTTCAGACAAATGGCTGTCCAGTCTCTTCTTAAAAACTTCCAGTGTTGGAGCATTCACCGCTTCTGGAGGCAGGTTGTTCCACTGTTTTTCTTTCTCCCTTCCATCTTCTTTTATCCATCATTTTTCTTTCCTCTTTTGGTTGCTTCAACATCTCTCTCACGATGCCTATCAAGATCTCACTTGGGTGATTGAGTAACCAACCTGGGGAACAAAAATATTGCAGAGGAATTTCTCTTCCTTTCCTTCTCCCTCAAGAGATGCCCAACAGAAAGGGAGCTCATCTTTCCAAAGATCCTCTGAACAGAATTGATCTTCCTTCCTTTCAGATCTGCAGCTGGTGAACATAAGGGGGACAACATCTGCCCAAAGGTCTTCTTTATGGCATTTTTCTTCTTTTCCTCCCGTTTCTCAAGCTTGGCAACTTGTGGACTTCAACTCCCAGAATTCCCCAGGCTGAGGTAGCTTTTCATTAGTTCATAATTCAAAATCTGTTTTAACTTCTATGTATTTCGATCTTCTATTTTACATTTTAAATTTTATGTCACATATAGTATGCCTTATTTAAACTGTGATGCTTCTGACACGAGTAAAAAAAAAAGTTCATCATTAATAATAAAACATTTATTATTTGACGCATGAAGGCCTGAGGAGGTCTGAGGAGAGTTTCCGAGGAGGGAAGCAACCGACAGCCTCGCCTTCGCTGAGGGCGGCCATCACCGCCTTCACACTCGCCCAGCACTTTGGTTCCGTCCAACTGCCACTCTCTTCCCCCCCTTTTTTACACCCCCCTCCCGTCTGTTCACGTTGGTACAGTCCAGCCGGCCGGTTCTTCCCTCGCTTTTCCTTTTGGCCCCGCCCCCTTTCTCAAGGGGAAGGGAGCCGCCTGGCTCGAGCCTCGGCGCGACGTCATTATGACGTTGCCCTGTGCGAATCCCGACGGCTTCGGGCAAGGGCTCGCGCGCCGCGCACCAAGCGGGCCGCCGATTGGCTGGCGGCTGAGTAAGCCGCCTCCGGATTCGCTGCGCCCTGTAATCCAATAGAGAGACGGTTTGCTCGACCAGGAGGGTGAGAGAGAAGGTTGGGCTGTGGGGGACAGAAGGGAGGAAAAAAAGGTGAGGGGAGGGGGGCTGGGGGAGAGCGCCCCTAGTGCAGGGGGGAGCTAAGGGGGAGGGAGACAAGAGGGCGGCGGGAGCCCTCCCCACCCTGGGGGGGGAAGCGCCGGAGCAGACGGGCCCCCTCCCCCCGCCGGGGTGGGGGAGGGGAGCTCGGAGCGCGCAACGTGAGAGGATATGAGAGATAAAGGGGGGGGGTAGATGTTCTTCCTCCCCCTCCCAACTTGCAAGGCTGTGGGAGTGGGGGCCTTCCTGGCGCATGGGAGGGGCAGACCTTCGTGGGGGGGGGGGCGGTGAAAGTCGGCAGAGGGGAAAAGGGGACGCGCCCCTGGTAGGCAAAAGGGTGTGTATTGGGGGAGGGGGGCGACAGGCCCCAGGGTGGGGGGTGGGGGTTGCATCTGAGCATGTGGCTTCCGATCCCTGGAATTGCCCTGCTAGAAATGAGTGAACCTCCAGTGTATGGGATCTGGGGTGTGTTTGTGTGTGTGTGTGTGTGTGTGTCTGGAAAAGTGAGGTGGAACTGGGGGGGGGGGGGTGAAGGGGACTCCTGAGCCAGGACTTCTGCTTCCTCCTGTAGCTTAACAATGAAAGGCTTGAAAGGAGGAGTGGGACTCCTTGACTCTGAAGGGTGGGTCAGAAGCTGGGACCTGAGGTGGATGAAATGATCTGCAACCTTCTCTGCTGTCTTCTTTGTAGTCTTTTAAACTCAAGTTTTCAGAAAAAGACCTCCTGCTCCGAAACCTGGCGCATGTTGCTGCTGACAAGAGGCCAGACTGGATGAGTTTCTAGGGTCTAAGAAGGTCCTTGAATTGAGGCCTGGAAGGTAATGTGAGAGAAACTAGATAAAACCATAGTGGTTAGACCACATTGGAGCATTGTGCAAGCTGCCTGGGCATTGTTCTTTGAAAGGACGTAGAGAGGTTGAAGGGGGTGGTGGTGGCAGATAATTGCTCTTAAGTTGATAAGGATTTGGAAACCCGACATTAAAAAGAATTGGATTAGTTTAGTTGGGAGAAAATACCACAGTAAGGGGTGATGAGATAGTCGTGAACAAATATTTTAAAGGATGCCATGTCCAAGAAAATAAGAATAGGAGAAAAGACCAAGGGGTTGAAATTAGATTCTGGCTAAATATTAGAGATCATTTCTGTGTTGTAAGAAGGGTTAAGAAGTAGAAAAGTTAGTCTAGGGCAGTTCTAGGAACCTCCTTGTTAGCAGCTGTTAAATGGGGAGTGATTTAATAACTTCCTGCATGGATCAGGAGATCGGGCTAGATAATCTAAAAGGTCTCTTCAGTGTATGAAATTATGATTTTCTGAAGCTGGCGAAAACTTTGTATCTTCAGGCAGAAGAGCGGAGACAAGAACCTTGTGGTCCATTTAAATCAGGGGTCTTCAAACTTGGCTCTTTTATGGCTTGTGGACTTCAACTCCCAGAATTCCTCAGTCAGGCACGCTGGCTGAGGAATTCTGGGAGTTGAAGTCCACAAGTCATAAAAGAGCCATTTCAATTCATTTGCCAATTTAGACATATATTTTTTTTGGAGCTTTTTGCACTCCCTCCATGAGTTTTATCATCCTGAATAATTTAGTATAATCCTGAAATCGGATTGGCATTCAGATTGATTTTTACTTGGTGCCATAAATATTTACTTTGTACTGTTTTGCTTGCTTCATGCTTCATGATGTACACTGCCCAGAGTTACTTATTGAGATGGGCAGCTGTAGAAATCAAATAAATATTGTGGGAGAACCCCAAACTAAGGAAAAATAATATGTTTAATGAGAGAGAGAGTGTGTGTCAGTCTCAGTAGATAATATTGGAGAACTCAAATCTGAGCAGGAATCAGATAGTTCTTTTTTTTAAATTGCATTGTTACACTTTCTATAACAATGTCCTTGTTACAAGAAAGTGACATCTTCAATATTTAATTTTTCATATCCTGAAGCAATAATGAATAGAAGTAAGCCTTCAAAACTAATCAGATTAACCAAGCAACCCTTTCAAGTAAACCAGGTGATCATCAATCTTTTCCCTTTTAACCAGCTGCAGCCTGTAGTTGATGAAGGCTAGAATTCTATACCCTTATTTGAGAGTAATCTCCAGTGGAACCGTCCATATTGGATGGTGCTGCTTGCAGTTTTTGCTTTAAAACTCAAATTTCTTGCTGCAGAATTTGCCAGTGACCTTTTGACTGTCTGTTTCATGATAGGAATAACATAGGAGACAGATGTTGCTAGTTCAAAAAATCTTGGTTTTTAATTGAATGAGAAAGGCTTATTTCTTGTTTAAAAAGGATAAATTCACATATCACAGCAGTTTGCAATTCTGTCTGAAAAGAATGCTTCTGCGTAGTTTCCTGCCACCCATGGATTTGAAAGTGCTTGCATTACAAAATGGTTCTTTTAAAAGTCTGTATGACCGAGGGCACTTTTATAATAACTTCAGTGTTTGTTCTCATCCAGTCAACCAGATGTTCCAAACACAGTCTCAACCAATCAGCTCCCTAATTTTTTTTCTCTCTCTTTCTCTCTTCCCAGTACACTGGGAGCCATCTTTCGTGATGGCTGAATCAGCGGAAGAAGCTCTGTTGTATGTAGAGCATCGCTATGTCTGCTCAGAGTGCAACCAGCAGTTTAGCTCCTTAGAGGATGCTTTGGTGCATCAGCAGAATCACATGTGCTCCCAGGAGCAGCAGTATGAAGTAGTTGGGTTGGCGGAAGCTGGCTTGATGGCAAGTGGCGAGGCTGGTGTCTATCAAGCAGTGGCTGTGCAGGAAAGCCAGTACCAATGTTTGGAGTGTGGACAGATCCTCATGTCTCCAAGTCAGTTGCTTGAACATCAGGAGATGCACTTGAAGATGGTTACTCATGAACCTGAACCTTTGGTCAAACCTCTGAGCTCCAGTCAGATCCACTACGAATGCATAGAATGCAAAGCCCTGTTTACCAGTCAGGATGTGTGGCTTGCCCACCGTCAGAGCCACCGCAAGCCTCCAGAACCTGCAGCAGCTACTGCTGCTGCTGCTCCTCCTCCTCCACCACCACCTCCTCCTCCTCCTCAGAGTCAGGCCCTTGTAAACCTGGAGCATTCCTACCGTAAGCCAGAGGAAGGGGGAGAGTCCTGTGGAACTGTGCAGTTATTGCTCTACGAGTGTGGCGAGTGTTTCCAGCTGTTCCAGTCAACCACAGACTTCCTAGAGCACCAGGCCTCGCATCAAGTGATACAGCCAACCCCAGGGACGCAGATTAGGGAGGTGCCTGCTTCTTGCCCCGCGGAGCCAAAGGAGTTGTTGCCGCCAAGTTTAATGGCCGTACAAAACGGTGCTGTGCCGGCACAAATCCAGACTAGCGTCACAGCCACGGATCACAGTTACGAACTTAAAAACAACCCTGCGGAGCAGCCGCCCCGTAAAGTGAAGCAGGCTGTCAAGGAGTATTTGTGCACTGAGTGTGACAAGCTGTTTCCATCAGCCCATAAGCTGCAGCTGCACATGAGGAGCCACCGGCAGGGCGCCTTCAAATGCCCACTGTGTAACAAGGTGCTGCCGTCTCCAGCTGCTCTCGAGAAACACCGGGAGGAGCACAGCGGTGAGTCGCGCTTCCTCTGCGTGGAGTGTGGCTTGGGCTTCGGCACCGAGGCGGTGCTGCTGTCCCATCGGCGCACCCATTCGCCCAACCCCATGTACCGCTGCACCTGTGGCAAGACTTTCATCAACATGACCAAGTTCCTCTATCACCGGCGCTCCCACAGTGCCAATTCGGCACAGATCTACGAATTGCCTTCCTCTCCTCCCGAGGACCAGCCCCTGGAGGAAGAGCCCCCCGAAGCCCCAGAGCAACCCGAAGAAAAGCAAGAAATTATCCCTCTGGCCCTCATTTGTTCCGTGGGCGGCAGCGGCGCCTCCATTGAGGGCAGCGGCGGCCAGGAGAAAAAGTCTGACGAGTTTCAGTGCCAGATGTGTAGCAAGGCCTTTCCCAAGCAGACCCAGCTGTCGCGCCATCAGCGCTTTGCCCACAAGATGGAGCGCCGCCACAAATGCTTGACGTGCGGCAAGATGTTCAAGAAGAAGTCCCACATGCGCAACCACCTCCTGACGCATACGGGGGAGAGGCCCTACCACTGCAAGGAGTGCGGCAAAAGCTTCAATTCCCCGGCCAACTTGCAGCGCCACCGTTTGACACACACGGGCGAGCGTCCCTACCGCTGTGACATCTGCCAAAAGTGCTTCACGCAATCCTCCACGCTGCAGCAGCACCTCTTGGTCCACAGTCGCCACTATCCTTACAAATGCCAGGAATGCGGCAGCGTCTTCCACCGGCCTTACCGCCTGCTCATGCACCGCTATCACCACACCGGGGAGTATCCCTACAAGTGCCAGACCTGTGGCCGCTCTTTCTTGCTTCGCCGCTTGCTGGAGGTTCACCAGCTGAGTCACACTGGCCAGCAGCCGCATCGCTGCACCTCTGGCTGCGGGGCTGCCTTTGTCACTGCCGAGCAGCTGAAGGAACACAAGTGTGGCAAGATGAGCCGCCACTTTGAGTGCTCCGTCTGCGGCAAGAAGGTGGGCTCCACGGTGCAACTGAGAGCCCACGAACGGCTGCACGGGGACATCCAAATCCCCGAAGGGGTCGAGGAGGAGCCGCCGGTGCTGGAACCGCCCCCGCCCCGTCCCCGCCGCCCTGCCTGCCCGAAGGCCTTTGAATGTAGCGACTGCAAGAAATTGTTCAGCACGGAGACGTCCCTGCAGGTCCACCGCCGCATCCACACCGGCGAGCGTCCCTACCCTTGCCCGGATTGCGGGAAGGCCTTCCGGCAGTCCACCCACCTCAAGGATCATCGGCGCTTGCACACTGGGGAGAAGCCCTTCAAATGTGAGGAGTGTGGGAAGGCCTTTACGATTGCGGTGCGGTTGGCCGAACACAAGCGCATCCACACGGGAGAGCGCCCCTACCACTGCGACGCCTGCGGGAAGGCCTACCGCTCCTTCTCCAACCTCTGGAAGCATCGTAAAATGCATCAGCAGCAGCGTCTGCAGCATGAGCAGGAAGTCATGGCCGAGGCCGTTGCTGCCGCCGCCGCCGCTGCCACATCCTCCGCCTCGGTGGTCTCGAGCGAACCCGTCTACGGCAACACGGTGACCATTATGGAAACCATCCCGGTGGTGGAGACCATTGAGATCTACCCAACGGATGGAGGCGTCCACTTTGAGAATATCCAGATGGAAAACGTCCAGATTGGGGGCGTTTGAGTCAGGCTGGGGGGAGTGAGGAGGGGCAGCTGGTCTCCTGAGGTGGACTGGGAGCTGCTGCTCTTCGGCTCCCCCTTCGCGGGCTCTGGTGTTTGTCGAAACGACTCCTCTGCCTTTACTCCATACTTCTGCTGCTCTCTGCGTTCCTGGAATGTGATTGCATCCTTTATTTTTCCACCCGTTCTGTAAATGAGCTGGGTGTCGCTTTGTCCCACTCACTTCCCACTCAGATAGCCGTATTCTTGGCTGGGCACTCCATGCCATCCTGTGGTCTGATGCTTCCCGTCCCTCCTGGTTGGTATTGGGCCGTTTTTTCCCCCCCTCTCAGCAGAATGGAACAATTTCTCTTCCGATTTGGGCACCCCTTGGCCCTAGCAATGCCCACGGCAACCTTCTCCTCCACAGTTGAATCCCTCTAATGCTGATTTTTGTGTGTGCTGGGGGGGGGGTATTGTTGTTGTTGATCCCCTTCCTGCTTGGGATTGAGCTGGGTTGTAAGTCCCTCTTGACCGAGTCTGCTCCGTTCATTATCGGATTCTCTCCCTGTTTGCTGTTGGTTCCCTTCTCTCAGATATCTCTCATGATCCATGATACGAATTATTATAATTATTTTGTTTCTTGCTAACTGGGCTCATTCCCATGGCTGTGGGAGCATTTTGTTATTTCATATGAAAATAAAATAGAAATTAAAGTCATTGTGGTTTGTTTTTTTCAGTGGAACACTGTATAGCTTTTTGTCTCGTTTGGGATTGAGAAGATAGGGTGAGTGAAACGTGGTAATGAAGAATGAATAAGGTTGAATATAAAAAGAAACAACCAACCTATGAGTTAATTTGGTAATCATCTGCGTTAACGGATCACCAAACTTTTCTCCAGACAAATATGTTTCTCTGATTTGATGAGAAATGCTTCATTAAATAGGAAAGTGTGCCTGATTAACTGGAAAGTAGTTAATTATTTTAAACACGTAGCATTTTAAAAAGCATATTCCTCCACTACTCTTGAAAGATGGTCCCTGTTATAACATTTATTGAAACGGGAGGCCATGCTTGGTTGAGATGAATCAAATGGAAGATTTCCCGCTGCAGAAATTCCATGCAGCCTTAAATATGTTTCTTTTTGAGAGTTACAAACAAACAAACACACTGTCATTAATTTTGGGAAGGAAATAACAGATTCAATATTACCTTTTTAGAGTTTAAGAGAACACTAACATATGTCACAAAATTGTGAATGAAACTTATCTATGCCCCCCCCCCCCGCTTCCTGGTATAATCGTTTCAAATGTTAATTTGCTCACCAGAAAGTCTTGACTTTGACAGAAAGTAAAGAGATGTGGCAAGTGTAAAGGGTGTGTAGTTATTGTGAAGGTTTTTTCTTTTTAAGACTGGCAAAAATTTTGCTGTTGTGAATGCCCCTTGAAGGGCCTGCCTTATTCATTTGGGGAGGAGGGCAGTTTGCCATAACGTCCACTAGGTGGGGCTGTAGACCGGAATTCTCTTATTGAATTTTTTATTAAGAAATGATTTAGCCCAGCAATCTGCTTCCAATATTAGTCAGCCGAGTGCCCCAGAGGAGATCAAAAGCAGGACGGGCCTTGCCTGGTGTCTTTTCCCAACGGCAGGAGCTTTGAATGTGTGCACTTCATTTTAACTATAATCACCGTTCATGCTTTTTGTTGTCCCGCTGGAAATTTTAACACCATGGCCATTCCTAAAAAAGAACTTAAGATTGGGGACCTGATTGAAATGGGTTACAGAGACAAAGTTTAAATTAAAATTGCCCTGCCCTGCCTTAAGATGAGCCAGTGAAATGGATCCTGAGAGGCTAAGTAAAAGTCCAGAATGGCAATACAGCTAGAAACCGTTTCCTTTACAACCCAATAATTTCAGGAGAATTGCTCTAGGTGGCAAAGCAGTTTGGGTTTCTGTTAGTTAAACCTTGGCTCTGGGTGGTTTCTCCCCTTCTCAAATTTCCCCTTTTCTAATCTAGCCTTCCAGTCTAACCCTAACCCTACCATTCAAGACAAATGGTTGTCCAATCTCTTCTTTAAAATGTCCAGTTTTGGAGCATTCAAAACTCTTGGAGGTAAGTCCTTCCACTGATTCTAATTGTTCCCACTGTCAGGAAATTTCTCCTTAGTTCTAGGTTGCTTCATTCTCTGATTAGTTTCCATCCATTGCTTCATGTCCTGCCTTCAGCCCCTCTTCTTGGTGGCAACCCCTGAGATACTGGAACATTTTGCTTTTGGAGCAGATTGTTTTCCCTTTTTTTTTTGCCCCTTCCTATCTGTTTCCACACACAAGAGGAGTGAACGTAGGTGGGAGGAGAAGGACCGTTGAATCTTGCATGACAAGAATAGTAGAGAAAGCTTCTTGTCATGGGATGCCCTAAGGTGGAGGTCTTAACCAGTTCCTCTTCAGCTTGGCCAGCTAAGGAGCTGGCCATGGTGCTGCGGGCACCAGACAGGCGCAGTCTGGTAAATATGGATCGGATCAAATAACATTTGCCTTTGGATTCGCATATAACAAATATTCCGTTCTCCCAGGGTGGCAGAGCAATTGCTTTTGATTTTGTCACAGCCCCTGGAAGGATTCTGTCCTGGTAATTTTTCTCATTCCTGCCGTTTGTTCCCCAAGCTTATGCTTCTATACATTTCCACTTGTCTTGTGTATCTTCCAGTTCAGTGGAACACGTTAACGTTTTTTTGAAGGAGTGCCTTGGAGCAGATGTTATTGAGCTTGGAAGGAAGGACTATGTTCTCCAATATGTAGAAGCTTTTTTTTTAAAAAAAAAAGGGATATGCACAAATGTGCACATATGTTTCATGCAGACACACATGAAGGCAGGCGTGCATGCACGCCTAGACCATTCTTACACCTCTGAAAGGATGCTGTAGCAGTTTATACACAGCAACCGAGTACATGATAGTAATATAATTAAATATAATAATAACGAACCCTCAAAACGTTGTTTTCTCAGTGGGCCTTAGAGCAGATCAAGTGGCTTGTGCGATTGTGTTTGTGGCTGCCATGGAGGGAGGTGGGTGGGGGTTTCTGAGGTCTTTACATTGTTCATTTGTAATGCTGCATGCTGCCCAGAATTACCGTGTGGGTGGCTATTAAATAATACAGCAATACTGCATATCCTAATATTAAGACAGATTTTAGGGCATCACCCAAAGAAGGCTGTCTTTGCTGGATGATAGACGAGTTTATAAAAGCAACAGAAATGTGGTGGTGGTGGTCCTTGGTGCCCTCTTGAGATTGCTTGTTTTCTTGCAGACATTTCATTACCCAACTAGGTAACATCATCAGTGCTAGACAGGCTTTAGAAACCGACACCGAAGCAAAGTTTTCCATGAATATGTTCAGTGCCTGTAGGAGAACTTTCTTCCTTTCACTTCAAGCAAGATAGCAGCTCTTAACACACTTGTTCAACTTTGCCGGTCAAGGGTTAAAAGAAGTTAATTAAAAATAACACTGTTCCAGAGACGCTTTAAGTCCTTAAGGCTATGAAAAACTTTTAGATATATCAAGACTGAAGTGTTATGAAAAAAGGGACTTATGGTCTCTTGGCAGAATGCAGGTGTTCCATAGTTGAAAAGTTGGCTTCGCCAAATTTGTCAGCTGTCAAGAGGCTTCAAATAGGTTTTGCGCTAAATGTGATACAAAACTGGACAATGTGATTCCATTTGGTCCGGGCTCAATGCGTCATCTAAAAGCTAAATTACGTTGAAAATTGAAGATACAGTACTTCCTTTTAACAATGATTAAATTGATTTGTAAATGTTTTTTTCCCCCTACTTATATTTATAATTAGATTTCCCTTTTGTTTAGTTTTTTGTTTTCTTTAGAGTCTTTTTAAAAGATTTTTTTTTGTTCTCTGAGGACTTTGTATTTTTCTTTTTTCTTCATAGAGTTTTCTTTAATGCATTAGATTTCTTTTTTGACTGTGTGTCTATTAATTACACTCTCACACAGACAGTACATGATGTTTTCCTTTTGATCACATAATTGAGAACATGAGAGGAACGGGTTCTTAGATGTTTGGTCCACCTGTGATTTATAAACATCCAGCTGAAGTACTCTTTATTCCTCAAAATGAGGCAATATGCTTGGTAACTTAGAGAAACTAGCACTGAAAGGACTTCGGACAGAATCTAATCCAGTGTTTTTCAACCTTGGCAACTTAAAACATGTGTGGACTTCAACTCCCAGAATTCCCCAGGGAACAATAGCACTTAGGACTGTTCTTCACATAGTCACAAGTCACTTTTTTCAGTGTCATTGTAACTTTGAATGGTCGCTAAACGAAGGGCTGTAAGCCGAGGACTATCTGTAATTAATAACCACACAATTCACAACAACTGCAGTGATTTGCTTAACAAGCATGGCAAAAAAGTTGGGTGCAACGCAACAACTGCCTTGCTTAGCAGTGGGAATTTCAGTTTCAATTCAGAAGAGAGCTGAAAGGGACCTTGGAGGTCTTCTAGTCCAACCCCCTGCTCAAGAGATCCTATACCATTTCAGACAAGTGAATGTCCGGTCTCTTCTTAAAAACCTCCAATGTTGCACCCACAACATCTGGAGGCAGGCTGTTCCCCTGGTTAATTGTTCTCACCGTTAGGAAATTCCAAGTTGCTTCTCTCCTTGATTAGTTTCCATCCATTGTTTCTTTTCCTGCCCTCAGGTGCTTTGGAGAATAGGTTGACCCCCTCTTCTTAGTAGCAGCCCCTCAAATACTGGAATACCGCTATCATGTCACCCCTGGTCCTTCTTTTCTCTAGACTGGCTATTCCAGTGATGGCGAACCTTTTAGAGACTGAGTGCCCAAACTGCAACCCCAAACCCACTTATGCATCGTCGAGTGCCGGGTGGGCGTGGCCCATTGGGTGGGCGTGGCTGCGGTGGTAACGGCAGACTGGGTGGGACTAAAAAGTTCAATCAATCAATTCCAACTTTGCAAGATCTTTTTTTCCCCCGCAAGAAGTTGAAATTGACTGATTGAACCTTTTTTTTTTTTGCACACGGCGGCGGAGGCCTAAAGCGAAAAGGTTTTATAAAACCCAGCTGAAGGCCTAGGACTGGGGCGACGGCGCGCGTGCCCACAGAGAGGGCTCTGAGTGCCGCCTCTGGCACCCGTGCCATAGGTTCGCCACCACTGGGCTATACCCAAATCCTGCAACCGTTCTACATGTTTTTGTCTCCGGGCCTTTAATCATCTTAGTTGCTCTTCTCTGCACTCTTTCCAAATATGCAGTATTTGGGGAAAACTGTAAAATATGCACTTTTTCCCCCAAATGTTGCATATTTGGGAAAATACGCAAACCTCCCAAATGTGCAACTGTTCCAAATGTGCAAATAGGGGAAGCTGGAAAAGGCAGAGAGAAAAAGTTTGCAAGGGGAAAGCCGGGGTGGGGGAAGGATGGCAGAAAAGAGAGTCGGGGAAAAAGGGTGTGGGGGCAGGTCTTGCAGCCTTATTTCATCATTTTTCCATCCCAAAAGCAAATCGGAGGAAGAAGAAGGCGGGGATAAAACATCACTCTTCAGAGCGCTAGGACTTTGGGTTTCTATAGAATTCGGCATGAATGGCTGTCGAAAGACTTTAGAGTGAAGTGATAGCTCTGGTCTTTAATGCAGTATCCCCAGGTGGCGTCTGCTTGCACATGTCAGCGATGTTGTACAACATGGATTTCCACCTTTCTGCAACCGGCTTTAATTACCCAGATCAATGAAAGGCAGAATTCTAATATGACATGCTCTGATTTTGGGGTGGTTTTTTTTTTTGCAGGCGAGCTGGTTTTCCTGTCAGTCCTTCTGTTCAGGGCAAGGATAGGCCTGGATGGATGGCTTTGGAGAGAGAGAGAGAGGGTGCTGCAATAGGCAAAATTGAGGATGCAAAGTTGGTAGGGCCATGCCCAACAAGCAAGTTTGGGGAAGACTCTACTAACTCTTCTAGGATTTGAACTTCAGTTTTCTTGTACTTCCTGCCTCAAAAGGGCAGAAAACTGCCACTGAGTTACAGCCCTTGGCAACTGACAGGTATTCAACAACACTTGTAGCATTCTGGGGTCATGTAATTCATTTGCGACCTTCTCAGCCAGACAAGCAATGGGGGAAGTTGGTTTCGCTTAATGACCATGTCATTCACTTAACAACCGCAACGATTCATTTAACCGTGCCAAAAAAGGTGGTAAAATCAGACAAACCGCCTTGCTCAAGTCACAGAAATGTTGGCCCCAATTGTCGTAAGGCGAGGATTACTTGTACAGTAACGGAAGTTGCCTGTATATCTGAAGGCACCACACAGACTAAGGCTGATGTTTTTGTTTTAGTCTCCCCAAGCTTCTGCCTCTGTGCTACCTATTAGATTAATGATGCTAATGAAATGGCACAGGTTAGCTGCGCCAGCTGTAAACCCCTTGATGGTAAATAGGTACCGATTTTAATCAGGATGGGTACTGTTCTTGCCTCTTCCCTGGAAGGATGCCATTTTGCACTCTATTAAAAAGGTATGATTTAAAGATACAAAAAAGTAAAACTCTCCCCCTGCTGGACCACACAGTTGGTCAGAAGGGCTATATAGACGGTGGAATTTAATTAGATTTGAAACTCGGGGGAAGATACACCAAGTCTGTTAAATGAAAAATGCTCACACGCTGTAACCTTAGGTGACAATTCAGAGTTTTTCTATCTTCCACTTAACCATTGTTAAAGAGCCTCATTTAGGGCCAAATACGAATGATCACACATATATTTACATTGAGCATCAGCAAGCGGGCACCATATGACTGGTTTCATCCTATTTAAGACTCATCAAATACACAACTAAGCAAGAAGTTGGTCTACGATATTTAAAACCCCTCGCAGGAATTAAATTTCTGCATATTTATTCATTTAGATCAGTGTTTCCCAACCTCAGCAGCTATAAGATATATGAACTTCAACTCCCAGAATTCCCCAGCCAGCAGGCTGCTTAAGGAATTTTGAGAGCTTGAAGTCCACCCATGCTGGCTAAGGGATTCTGGGAGATAAGTCCACCATCATAAAAGTTTGCCCAGTTTGAAAAGCACTAGTTATAGGCAGTCCACTTCTCTTTTAAGCTCTCAGTTCAATGTACATCATTCTGACAATGGGCACATACTTCAGAACTTACAAAAGTGCAATTAACACATTGCATGCATTAAATCTTGTATCCTACCAGCCTTATAATTCCCTCACAAAAGTACAGCAAACTGGCAGTTTTTTACTCCTCTGTAATCATCTGCCCATCTGCCAACAATAAAACTGTTTTTTTTCTCTAGGGTCAGACTAAACTACACTACAGTGTAGTTTTTTGTCACTTGCTTGTCTAAAAATGTCTCGTCTCTAAATCTATCCGTTTGCTGCTGAAATAAAAATGCCATTCCTGGAAGCTCAGCTTAGCTCTGGGTGTCTCAGCTAAACATTTTAAATATCCCAACTGCTTTTTTTTTTGTTTTGTTTTTTGAAACACTGTTATTGTGTCAATTCATTTGTTGTGGGCTTCTTGGTGCTCTCTGGGCTTGGTGGTTTTCCTGTAGACGTTTCAATACCAAACTGGGTAACATCATCACACTGATGATGTTATTTAGCTTGGTAACGAAACGGTCTGCAAGAAAACAACGAAGCCCAGAGATCACCAAGGAGCCCACAGTTCAGCCCTAAGCTACAAACACTCTCTTCTATCAATTCATTTGTCACCTCCCTTTTCAGCAACCTAGCTAATTAAATCTCGCAAGCCATGTTTTGCTAACATTTGAACTTACCCACTTACCTGCTCCCACTTACCTGCTCCCCTTGGGGCACACAAACGCCTTGAAGAAGGAAAGGGGAGGATTTTCAAATTACTTTGAGCCATGCTATTTGTTCTATTAGTCATTGTTTGAATAGTGCACTTATGATTAAACATTCCGTCTTCTCGACACGGACCGCTCTGGGGGGGTCCCCCGATTTACTTATTTACCCTTCATCTCGAGGAGTCTAGGCGCCAGGGCGAAAGCAACCTTACCATAAAACCAAGGCATGACTTTATGCAATAGAAATAATAACACTTATGCTTGGCACCGGCAACTGTAAAGCAGACGACTCTCAAAGGCCTCCTGGAGAGCAGTTTTCAGCAGCCTTTGAGGGCCCTGTGAGGCAGGGAGATGTTATGATTCTAGAAAGAGTGCAGAGAAGAGCAACAAAGATGATTAGGGCAGGGCTTTTCAACCTTTTTTCCCATTGTACCACTTTTAGGATATGGCAACATCCGAGTTCCACCAGCAAGGTGTCAAAAACTTGATGACCCAAAAAAAAAAAAAAAGGAAAAAAGTAATAAAGTACAGGTAGTCCTCGACTTACAACAGTTCGCTTAGTGACTGTTCGAAGTTACAATGGCACTGAAAAAAGTAACCCCCAAGCCACAGCCGAGCAAGACACCTGCCTGCCCACCCGGCGGTGCTCTTCCTCCTGTCCGAGGTTTTCATTGTTGTGAGCATTTTTGTTGAGGATTGGCAGTGGGGGTGGGGTGGGGAGGTGTTTGGTTTTTATTCCCCCCCCCCGTCTGCTGGGTGGTTGCAGCAGGTTTTGGTCACTTCACATGACCTTGGGACACTGTGACCGTCATAAATATGAATCAGTTGCCAAGCATCTGAATGTAAATCACAAGACCCTGGAGATGCTGCAACATTCCAGCTGATTGGCGCTTCTTCTGGGCTCAGCAGAAGCACCAGGATCAGCGCTGAGCTCCAGCTGGAGCCTGGCACTGATCCTGGTGCTTCCACTGAGCCCTGACAGCCCCAAAGCGCCAATCAGCTGGAAAGTGGCACTGATCCTGGCGCTTCCGCTGAGCCCTGACAGCCCCAGCCATCTCTCGCTCAGGCTTGTGCAGTGCTGCCACCGGTTCAGCTCATTCCCCTCCCCCACTACTTTTCTAGGATGGTCGCGTACCACCTGCCAGGTGCCAATGTACCACAGGTGGTACCCGTACCACTGGTTGAAAAGCCCTGGATTAGGGGACGAGTCTAAAACCTATAAAGAACGGTTGCAGGAATTGGGTATGTCTAGTCTAATGAAAAGACTAGGGGTGACACGATAGCAGTCTTCCAATATCGAAGGGGGTGCCGTAAAGAAGAGGGAGTCAAGCTCTTCTCCAAAGCAGAACAAGAAGTAACAGATGGAAACATACCAAGGAGAGAAGCAACCTGGAATTAAGGGGAAACTTCCTGACAGTGAGAACAATTAACCAGTGGAACGGCTTTTGTCTGAAATGGTATAGGGTTTCCTGCCCGAGCAGTGGGTTGGACTAGAAGACCTCCAAGGTGCCTTCCAGCTCTCTTATTCTATATTCTCTATTTTATTTCTTATGGGTGGACTTTCAGCAGGCATTCAGGATTTGCTGAGGCTGTGTGGGCAGCATCTCTCCAGCCCAGACAGTTTGATGGATAGCATCTTGAATTTCACTGAACTGCTGCATGACCTCTCGCAGTTGCCTCACCCAGACCTTAAGGAGGAAAAGAAAAACCAAGCTCTGGAACATTCCATAAAACAACGCCTGAGGGACCGACTTCTTTCTTCCGGTAATCACCGATTTGGTGGGTCCGCACAGGAAGCAGCAGAAGCAACGTAACTCAGCACCATTTCCTCTCTGTGTTCAAAACTGGCTTAGAAGGATGCTGTGAATGACAGATACGGCATCCAGGTTTGGTCACCACGATGTAAAAAAGATGTTGGGACTCTAGAAAGAGTACAGAGAAGAGCAACAAAGATGATCAGGGGACTGGAGGCTAAAATATATAAGGAACAGTTGCTGGAATTGGGTATGTCTGGTGTAATGAAGAGAAGGACGAGGGGTGACATGATATCAGGGTTCCAATATCTCAGGGGCTGCCCCAAAGAAGAGGGAGTCAAGCTATCCTCCAAAGCGCCTGAAGGCAGGACAAGAAGCAACGGATGGAAACTAATCCAGGAGAGAAGCAATCTTAGAACTAAGGAGAAACTTCCTGACAGTTAGAACAATTAACCAGTGGAACAACCTGCCTCCAGAAGCTGTGCATGCTCCAACACTGGAAGTTTTTAAGAAGAGACTGGACAGCCATTTGTCTGAAATGGTATAGGGTTTCCTGCCTGAGCAGGGGGTTGGACTAGATGACCTCCAAGGTCCCTTCCAACTTTTATTTTTATTATTATTATTATTATTATTATTATTTGGAAAAGATTGAAGGCCACTAGAGAGGATCCAGTAATACACAAACGACTACATTCCTTCTAAGTCCCATCACAGACCATCCAGGAGGTTAGTGGAGTTACTTGGAACTGGTTCAGAAACCTGATCACAATAAGTTCAGGTAGTCTGCTTCTCTTGTTTTAATTATCACCTTACCACATTTTCCCCCAAAATAATCCTCAGAAAGAAGACATTAGATGTAGGATGGTAGCTTGCCAAGAAGAGATTTCAGGATGGGCCTTCAGGATGGTGTAGACCAGGGGTCCAAATTTGGTAACTTGAAGACTTGTGGACCTCAACTCCCAGAATTCCCAGCATGCTTTCTAGCAGGGCAGAGGTCCCCAACCCCCGGTCTGTGGACCAGCACTGGGCCCTAGCATGCCAGCAACCGGTCCGCACAAACAAGCAAAGCCCCATCCGCGAGATGCACCCCCTCCGGTCCGCGGAAAAACCTCTCTCCACGGAACCGGTCCCTGGTGCCCAAAAGGTTGGGGACCTCTGGTCTAGGGAATTCTGGGAATTGAAGTCTTCCAAGTTGCCAAGTTTGGAGACCTCTGGCATAGACTCATCTTCTTGTCCCATCTCTTTAACCAGCCAGGAAAGACGAGGTCATGTCCACAGTGGCTGATCTAAGATCACAAAGGATGATAACCAATCTGTCCCAGATTATTTTACAGGTTTTATAGCTTGTCCAACTCAACATCCTCGGAGTGGATTGCAACAGGTTAAAACTGTAAAAGCGGCCCTAGATATAAACCCACATGATAAAAACCACAAAGTTGAGTAGATTTCATCTTTGGCTGCCTCTACCTAATTCCCTTTCTCTTGCCGTTTAAACCGGTAACTCCCATAATATGTAGTTAGACTAGGCATGATGTGATCGGTGGTTCAGAGGTAATCTGGATCACTCTCATTATGATTAGTCAAGTAGTAATTTATAAAGCAGACACACAGAAAGCTTAAGCAGAGACCTGCTGTGATCAGGGCCCAAAGTCACCAAATTGAATTTTTTCTCTCCTTCTAATAGTACATTTAGAGGCCTTGGAGCATAAAGGTGATGGAGCAGGCTATTTGCCACTCCCCCCCCCCAGGAGACATTCAATTGCATACTTCATTTGTATTGGAAGTCAGCACCCACCCACCCTCCTAGAGAAGGAAATATTTTGGCGGATATTAAAAAGGCAGAATATTATATTTCCCCAAAGGAATAATGGAGGAGAAAAAAAATCTTAAAAGGCTTTTCTGCTCAAGTTTCCCCCAGGCAAAAAGTGAGCAGGCCAGCTCTGTAGAAATGCAAATTTGATAATCCTATTCAGAAAGACTGGGTCCAATTATTCATAAGCAAAATGCCTTCAGTCACAGCCCCAGAGAAGCAGGACATGACCTTTAGGACATAATAGGATTAACCCACCACCATTAGAATACCAAAAGGGCACACTCAAGCTCAGGTCAAAGTTCATGCCACAGGAACAGGAAGAGCCTCAAATACAAAGCCCAAAGAAGGTATAAAAACACACCACTCTCAGCTCCATTTTGTCAGCCACCCCAGAAACATGCTGTGTCACTGAAGTTTCTGGCAACTCAACAAACAGAACCTTCTTTCTTAAGCAGTCTCCATTTTGTTTACTCCCGGCTTGGACTGGACCTTTCTTTCAACATTTGGACCACTGAGTTAGCATAATAATTGGTGTAATCTAACAGCTCAAAAGCTTCATACTGAATCTGACCCATTTCCGGTTTGGGTTTTGTTTCTCCCATGTATTCAGCAAGCATTGGCCCAAGGGAAGGGATTGTCTCTCCACTTGTTATATTGCATGCAACCAGGATCATCATAACACTGCTTATGAAGAACCAGGATTCTGGTCTTTTCGCTCAGGGCCCCTTCTCATCCCCTGAAGTAAGATAGGCTTTCGCTATACACTCTTTTCACCAATCTGCAAAAGGATTTTATTTAGGGGGCTGGACGGCGTTTAAGGTTTCTGCAGGCTTTCTTACCTGGGGCTTCCTTGTAAATACTGTTCTCTAGTGTAACCTGCCTTGGGTCTATGGAGTAGGTGAGCATGGTATAGAAACCAGGGTAGAAAATACAGGAAGATATTTTGTTTGGCCACAGATGTCTCCATTCTCAAACATCTTATAGTAGAGGAGGTGGATGGGATTAGGATGAGAGATGCAAGTAAAAATGTAGGTGCATTTACAGTAAGTATTTTACAACCACAGCAACTTTAAAATATGTGGACTTCAACTCCCAGAATTCCCCAGCCAGCCTGGGGCTGCCGGGAGCTGTAGTTCAGCAGCCTTTAGAGGGGCCACCGCCTTCCCACCCCAGCCCTGGGGGGGGAGGGGGAAACCCTAATTCCTTTCTCTCCTACCCCCTTATCTTGCAGATTTCCCATCTGGCCTGCCCAAGCGGTTCAACCTCCAAAGCCATGCTGGGAAGCTTTGCACATGCTCAGAGGCATTGCTCCGCTTCCAGCCATTTCCAACCCCCCCCCCCACTCCCCACTCCCCACTCTTCCCTAGAAATGGGCCAAACTTTCATTACCGGCGGGGGGGGGGGGCGGCGGGGAAGGCTAGCAACAGGTGGCTTGCTGGGCCCAAAGCAAGCCAGCCGCTCTGGAAGTCCCGCCGGAGTGACTCCGGATTGCAGATGGGCCGGCGGCGCCTCCTCATCAGGATTCTGTGCTCGCCGGCCAAGCACCGCAGCGCATGCCAATGCGCTCCTCTCCTCGCCCGCCTTCTCTCCCTCCCCTCCGGCCGTCCCCGCCGCCGCCGCGCTCCCCCCTTCGCCCCCGCCCCGCCGCGGGAGCCGGATGCAAAAAAAGCCAGGCTGCCGCCGGCCAACGCCTCTTGCAAGCCGGCCTTCTTCCTCCCCCCCTCCATCCCCTGGCAGGGACCCTCCCTCGTCCCCGCCGCCGCCTGCGCGCCCCGATCCCCTTCCCTGCCTTCTCTCCCCGGGGGCGCAGCTGGCCGGGGATGGTTGCGGGGCGGCGGGAAGCGAGGAGCGCTCGGGCTGCTGCGGTTTTGGCACCCCCTCCTCGCAGCCTCCGTCCTCCCCCGCCCGGCTGGGAGATGGGGGGGTAGGACCAGGCAGGGGAGGGGCGACCGGAGCCCAGATCGCCTCCCCTTCTTCCCGCCACCCGCTCCCCCGGTGAGCCCGACGTTGGGAGCCGCGGGTTGAACAGCTGCCGACGCCGGAGCCTCCAAGGAGCCCCGGAAGACTGGCGGAGCGGAGGAAAAAAAAAAGAGAGAAGGAAGGAAGGAAGGAGAGAGGGAGGGAGAGAGAGAGAGAGAGAGCGCAGGGCCGGGGGGGCGCTGCGTCGCTCCCCACCCAATTTGCAGAAGATCAACATTTGCTCTCGCCAGCAGGAGGAGAGAGAAGGGGGGGGGGGGAAGGAAGGCGACAGCGTTGAATTGAGGGAAGGCGAGAGAGGCGGCGGCGGGGAGGGCGTCCTGCCGGCCCCCCCTCCAGGAAAAAGGGCGATGCAGCACCCTGGAGCGTCGGGCATGGGGAGTTTCCTTTTTTACGGACAATTCTCCCCCCCCTGGACTGGAGGGGGCTTGTGGCGCTTTGACTCCGGAGACATCTGATTGCCCTGACGACACCCCCCCCCCGCCACCGCCCCCTCCCCTCGAACTCGCTTGCGCCCCACACTTTGGCCCTAAAGTGGCCGGGCGGGGGGAGGAAGGTCCGAAAGGCGCCGGCACCTGCTCCGAGCCTCCCTCGCCCGACGACATCCTTCCACCCCCCCCCACCCCGTTTTTCCAAGCCTTGCGGCCGTCGGGGACTTTTCCAGATGGAGAAACCAGCCGGGAGCTCTTCGTGGATTCTCCATTGAGAAGAGGAATTGCACGGATGCGGGCGGGCGCGCGCGCGTTCGCGCGGCTCTCCTGTGTGTGAGTGTGTATCTGTGAGCGCGCGCGCGCGCGACTGAGTTAGTGTCTTGGCTGTGGAGGGGGGGGGGGCGCTTTCTTTCAGAGAAAGCGTAAAAAAAAAAAAAACACCCCCCCAAAAAAAAACCGTGGAGGGGGGGGGGACGAGAAGACGGAGGCAAGAGGAACGGTTGGCTTTTCCCTTCCCCTCCAAATCGAGCTGCGAAGGAAAGGGGGCTTCCCTCCCCTTCCCCATCACCTCCCCTCCGACGCCGACACCCGCCCCCCCATCAAAGACAGGAGTCGCAAGGAGAAGGAGGCTGGTGGGGGGCGCAGTTCACGGATTCCGTAAGTCTGAACTACTTTGCTTTATCTTGGGGGGGGGAGGGGGGAGGCGGACGGTGGAAGCCTCTCCGGTTTTATTGAATTTTATTGAATTATTAAAGACTACACAGGTGCACATAAAACTGAGGGAGGTTTTGCTGGTTACGGTTGGGGGGGAGGGGGAGGGGGAGGGGGAGGGCGGACGGAAAGGAAGTGAGTTGACTCCCTTGGGTGCGGGGTGGGGGTGGGGGGCAGGTGGCGGGAAAAATGCAGGTTTAAGAAGGCAGTTCCTCCTTTCTGGATGAGGAAGTAAACCCCTAGCAGGTGGGGAGGGAGGGAGGGGTGGGCAGTGGGCAAAATGATCTCCTGCAGGGAGAAAAAAAAAATGTGGAAATGTGTAGCCTTTTGGTCTGCTCACCCTCTTGCGCCACCCCGTGCCTCAGTTTCCCCATCCCCGCCTGATCTTGCCAGCCCAGCTGCCCTGGGGGGGGGGGAGAGAAGCAGTTTTGAATGGTTATCCATGAGCGACAGGCTCACCGTTGCTTTGGAAGAGACCTGCTCCGTGGCACCCTCCATCCTGGGACTTTCGGTCCCCTCCCTTGCATCACCTGGCCTTCGGGCTCCAGCATCAAGGCCAAGCAGCCTTTCCCTTCTCCCCAGTTGGCCTAAGCTCTTGCAAGGGCCTTTTCTGGGGCCTCCGTGCCAGCCCGACTGGGCCTCCTCCATCCTCTGACTGGCCTGCCTAAGGTTGCAGTGCTGAATAGACCCCTTTGCTGGAGCAGCCCTCCTTCAGATATCTCTCCCCCACCCCTCAAAATTTTACTTTTTCCCACCACAGCTCTGCTTACTCTTTTTCAGCAAATCAGCACAAATTGCCTAGCAGCTTTTTTTGAGGGGGAGAGACGGTGTTGTTTTACTGCTTCATTTGATCATCCCTCCCTTGGCCGGTCCTTAATATATATGGAAAGCTTTAGAAGGAAAGAGCTAATTCAGGTTCCAAAACTTTTGTTCCAAAGCACTAGAAGTTTTTTTTTCCTGGCAAAGGACAATAGCTCTCCACACACTTGATTTGTTGCCTGTGTATTCCCGCTTCCCTTATCTATTTTTGTACCTCTTGGGAATCTTTCTGGGGGATGACTTCTTACATCCCATTGAGGCTTTCAGCAGTTTGTCTGAGGTTGGTGTATTGCAGGAGTCCAATTTGTGTGTTTCTGAACCACAGTGTATGGCTGTATTGTTCCGAATCCAGACGGTTCTGGTTTATTTGGTAAATCCTGTACTTGGTAAATCGTGATTAAACAGACTTGAGAAGAAAGTCTCTGTATTAACAAATCCACCAGAGAGTTGCTCAAGGGCTGAAGCAATTTTTTTTTTTGGCTTAGAAAAGTTGTTATTATTTGTCACTTATTTAAGGAAGAGGAGGCATGATAAAGATATGTGCAATTATGCATGAAGGAAGTAGATACAGGAAAGATTTTCTCCCTTTTGCAGAATATTAGAAAATGGGATAATCCAATCAATCTAAATGAGAGGGTTTCAAGTTAATTAATCAAAGGGGAAGGATTCGATCACACGTTGCCTATATAAGCCAGGGAATTTACTTCCATGAACGTATTAATCACGAACCAGTATTAACCACATGTATTATGATACCATCACACAAACGATGGAAATTACAGAAATCATGTCGTGATCAGTAAAGTTGTGATGTACAGAATGTCACTTGCCCCTTCCCACAAATGCCCATGTGTTCACGATGGAGAGATGGACACCAACATAGCTTGCTTAATAAAAACAACGGAGGCCATCATTGGATCTTTCCAGATAGACTATGCTTAGTTTTACCAGCCCTCAAACTTTGTTTCCCTTTGTGACTGGGAGCCAGATAAACACCTTTTTTGGAAAGTTAATGCTAGCTATATATTGGGGACCCTCAAGGTGTGGCATTCTGCTTATAGACTTTTCAAAAATCATAGTGTTGACGCATTTTTGAATTTAAAAAGTGGGGTTTTAGGGGCCCTTCAGTCAGATTTAGTAGGACTCTTTCTTATGTCCTTTCCAACAATATTCCTTAGGTGAAAATTCTGTTATTTGTGATGGTCTTCACGGCTACATTATAAGGTAGTGTTTCTCCTGCTGAACAACTTCAAGATGTGTGGACTTCAACTCCCAGAGTTCCCTAGTCCAGCCTGCCATTGCTTTACTAACAGTAGTACAGTAATAGCATTTTTAGATCAGTAGGGCTAGAAACAAAGTTTGGATACCTTTCCTGTTCTCAGTTCCTTTGCCCTATTCCAGGGGTGTCCAACCTGGGTAACTTTAAGACTTGTGGATTTCAATCCCCAGAACCCGTGCTGGCTGGGGCATTCTGGGAGTTGAAGTCCACAGGTCATAACATTTCCAAGGTTGGACAGCCCTGTCCTATTCTTTGCTTCCTTCTTTTTCTCTTAAGCCTAAAACTCCTTCTTCTCCTTTCCCTTTGCTTCCCGCGTTTCTGATTGAACAAAAAAACCTGGAATTGTTGCTTTACAAGTCCTCTTCCTGCCCCAGAGAGGACGGACAGACAGACAGACAGACAAACGCATACACGCAGATAGACACAATCTTCCACTCTCTCCAAATACTTGGGAGTGCAACCTGTTGCTCTCTTCAATCTCTCACCAAAGAATAATGACAGCTCCATCTCCCTCTCGGAATTTTGTGCGTACAAATTCCTGGGATCTTTTGAACACATTACCTGCCTGTTGAATTCAGCAGGATCTCTCCCCTAGCTGACTTAGGAAATAAAGACCAAGCCTCTCAGGATAACCCCCCCCCCTCCTCACCCCCTCCCCTGGCTACCAGATCTCTTTTCCACTGGAGATCCTGGCGTTTCCCGTCGGCTAATCTCTGCCCTGCACCTGAGCCGTGTCACCCAATCTTAGTATGCCTGTAAAAGCGAATCTCTGGTCTTTACAACTCCACACGTCTGCCTGAAGCAATCTATTCTTCGGGCTGTGGTTTTGTATTAAAAATTAAATTTCTGGAAGAGAGGATCTTAGCTGCTTGGTGCTGCTGCTGCTGCTGCTTTTCCATCCCCTGTTTTCTCCTAGGACAACGGGCTGAATGTCCTTCCTGCAGCAGGGCTAAAAAACACAGCAGGAGCCCTGTCCTGTTCTACATCTGGTTATCCTGTAGGGCATCATCCAAAGGTAAACACCTCCGTCGACTGGTGAATATTTGCAGCACCACTAGATAAGCTATCTTTTCCTGCCTTCCCTGGACCTTTTCTTAGCAGCAGCCATGCTAGTTTATTTTCCTACTGCCTCCTCCCAGGTACCACTCTGCTCTTATCATCCTAATTCCATCTCTCCCTGGCTCTTAGCCAGATCCGGTGGGTGACTTCCTTGCTGTGAACCAGCGCCTTCCTCCTCGCTGCCCGTCTCCTTCTCTCCCAATCCTCCCTGGGGAAGACGCCACCGTCCATCGCGATATCTGTTGCATTTGCTTTATGGTCGGCAGTTTCTGATCCTCTTTCTTGTCTGGGAGATGGTTGTGTGTTTTTTTTTTTTTCCCCTGGGTTTCTGCACGCCTGTTTTCTTTGTGGAACAAATTTCCCTTTCACTTATCAGAGCCGGGCTTTTTTTAGCTGGTGTAAAACAGCCAATTAAGGGCCGTGACTGGACCAAGGAAAATGATGGGTAATTTAAAGGTTCCATAGTGGGTGGAAACGAAGAGCCACATTTCCTTCAGATCAGCTGCCATCGGGATTTTCCCGGCATTTAGTATTTCTCACACCACCCCACACCATCCCCTCTTCCTGGTTTAATTGGAAGGTTGCCTTGTTATAGTTTGTGGCTGGCCAGCTCCCTTCTCACCAGGAACCTATTTATTTATTATTTTTGCAAGTAACTCCAGGTGGCGAACATATCCACCATGCCTTCCTCCTCCTGTTTTCCCACAACGACAACCCTGTGAGGTGGGCTGGGCTAAAAGAGAAGGACTGGACCAAAGTCCCCCAGCCAGCTTTCATGACTAAGGTGGGACTAGAACTCACTTTCCGCAGGTGATTGGCCCAAAGTCCCCAGTGGGTTTTCACGATTAAGGCGGGACTAGAACTGACCATCTGCTGGTGATTGGCCCAAAGTCACCCAGCCGGCTTTCACGACTAAGGCGGGAGTAGAACTCACCGTCTGCTGGTGATTGGCCCAAAGTCACCCAGCCGGCTTTCACGACTAAGGCGGGAGTAGAACTCACCGTCTGCTGGTGATTGGCCCAAATTCACCCAGCTGGCTTTCACGACTAAGGCGGGACTAGAACTCACCGTCTGCTGGTGATTGGCCCAAATTCACCCAGCCGGCTTTTACGACTAAGGCGGGACTAGAACTCACCATCTGCTGGTGATTGGCCCAAATTCACCCAGCCGGCTTTCACGACTAAGGCGGGACTAGAACTCACACTCTCCTGGTGATTGGCCCAAAGTCACTGAGCCGGCTTTCATGCCTAAGGTGGTACTGGAACTGTCCATTTCCTGGTGATTGGCCCAAGCCCCTCAGTCAGCCTTCATGCCCAAGGCGAGACTAGAACTCCCAGTTGCCTGTTTTCTATTCTGATGCCTTCACCACTAGGCCAAATGGTGCACCTTTCCCTTTGAACCCAGCATCCCAGGGCCTCCAGTTGAGCAGCTGTTGGGGCCACCAGCTGTTAGATGAAGGGGTAAAGGTTATAGTTGTGTTCTTGCTAGCTTGGATTAGTTTCTCTCTATCCCGCCGGGGAGGACACCCAGCTCCATGGAGAAGACGTGGAGAGATCCTAGTCAGCAACCAAATTGGTGTGACAGTTCGAGCAGATTGAGCGCGGCCTTGGTGTCGGAGTTGTCCTGGGGCTCTCCGAGAGAGTGAAACCGGAATGAGAAAGGGGAGATTGCTGTATTCCTTTGGGCTGCCTGGTGTTGTTGTTGTTTAAGGTCTGTGTGGTGACATGGCTTGAAAAGTAGAAGGCAAAAGAGGGATCTGTGTGCCTGGCTGACAGGAGATTACAGGGCCATCCGTCTACACTTCTCAAAAGTGTCATTTAGCTCAGGGACTCATTTTAAAGCCAAGTTCACACCATTTGGGGAGGGAGACCAAGCTGGTTAAAGAACCTTTGCAGCATTAAGTAGCCGTTCTGCCATTTTGATTTTGGTCCCTGCACAGGGCTGCACCCACAAAGGGACTGTTGGATGTCTTTGTATCCAGAAGAGAGGGGGAGAGGGGGGCTGAAATCCACCCTTTTTCCAGAAACAAGAGGTTCCCATCTTCTGAGAAAAGTAGGACCAAGTCTCCAGAGATGGCTGCCTTCTTCAGCCACTGAGGCTGGAGTAGTTTGCAGCAAGATGCGAAACTCTCCTTTTGTGCAAGGAGTAGCTCCTACACAGCGCTTTAGGAGAGGGCAACGTGGGCTGTGATTTCAAAGAAAATCCGTGGTGGAAGGCCAAGAAGAGTGGATGAAAACAAGCAGCAGTGACTGTAAGGAAGTGGCGATGCGTGTTTAAGTAAGCACTTAGTGAAATAATTAGGACATTAAATTTTTGTGTGGTGGGCTCTCTACTCTGAAGTGCACTTATGTCCATTCGGAGGGCGAAGCAAGGCACTTGGGGAAAAGATGCATTTTCTTTTAACGTTTTATTTATTAAATTTTTATGCTACACATCTCCCTCATAAAGCGGCTTACAGATTTATAAAAAAAGGCAAAAATAATTAAAAATATTAAAAAGAGGCAAGTTAACTGTTTACTCTGCTGAACACCAAATCCTCCCAGTATTGTTCTGGGTCTAAATATATTTATCCATGTTGTATGGTTGTAGTATTGTTTTTATTCTTCTCATCTTCTCTACTGCCCCCCCCCCTTATTGGTATCATATAATTATTATTACTCTGTTGCTTTGTATGTACATTGAAAGCTTTTGCACAGGAGACAAATTCCTTGTGTGTCTAATCACACTTGGCCAAGTAAAGTACAGGTAGTCCACAATGAAGCCCCAGATTTCTGTTGCTAAGTGAGACAGGCGGGACTAGAACTCACCATCTCTTGGTGATTGGCCCAGAGTCACCCAGCTGACTTTCATGACAAAGGCAGGACTAGAACTCACAGTCTCTCACCTTCTAGCCTGGTTCCTTAACCACTAGACTAAGAGGGATGCTGGGAATTATAGGAGAGTAATTTCTGGAAGGCTACAGGTCTCCATCTTGAGTGTTGTGTTAGAAATGGGAGGAAACCCAGTTCCAACCCCCATTTTTTTGAGGTTTGTCAGTTGACTTAGGTGTGTTACCATCTCTCAGGATTATCTAAAGACAGAATTGAGTTCATGGTGGACAGATGTGATCTGAACAGTCCATGCAAGTCCATCTGTAGTTGGAAGGACTAAGAAAAGAAAGACTTCAGGGATAATGAGCTGTACCAAATGTTTCCCCCGATATTTTTATTCTCCCTCAGCCATCAATCAGAATGTATTAGCCTTGTGTAGCACTGAGTAAATGTTTGTTCTGCTTTATCACTGGTTTGTTCCTGTTAACTAGATTGTCTGGAATTTTCCCCCATGGCACTATTCAGAAATAGGTTTATGCCTGTAGGACGGTTGAGCTACAAGTTGATCCCTTCACCTTGAGTATCTTTTTGGTTCAGGGGTGTCGGGAGAACGTGGGCTATTAAAAAGAGCAGACGTCTTGGGTAACCTGACTTGCTAGATCCTCAGCTCTTCAGCGAGAATTTGTATTTAATTATTCATTTCAATTTCACATTTCTCAATTTGCCCATCTACCTCGAGGGGTGATGAACTGTAAAACATCGAATAAAATACAGGCAGTCCTCGACTTACGAACATAATTAAGCCCCAAATTTCTGTTAAGTGAAACGTTTAAGTGAGTTTGTCCCATTTTACAACCTTCCCTGCCAGAGTTGTTAAGTGAATCACTACAGTTGTTTAGTTAATAACACAGTTGTTAAGTGAAACTGGCTTTCCCCATTGGCTTTGCTTGTCAGAAGATCGCAAAAGGGGATCACATGACCCGCAGGACACTGCAACTGTCCTAAGTACATGTCAGTTGCCAAGCATCTGAATTTTGATCACGTGACCACGGGGATGCTGCAATGGTCGCGAGTGTGAAAAACGGTCATAACTCCCTTTTTTCAACTTTGAACAGCCACTAAATGAACCTGTAATATATAAAAATTAAAAGGTTAGAGTTAACATTTTAGAATTAAACTTTTTAAAACGTATCCATGTTTTTAAGGAGGCAATAATAATTAAACCCCTATAAAGGAGAATATTTGTAGCCGAGGGTTGAAATGAGGGGTCCTTGGTGCTCTCTGAGCTTGCTTGTTTTCTTGCAGACGTTTCATTAGCCAAACTAGGTAACATCATCAGTGCTGTAATTAAACCCTGTTAAAAATTAAATGACAAAGTCAGAGGGAGTGCTCTCATGGCATCAACCAAACTTAGGATGGTGTGCTCCTTTGGGCACCCCACGCAAGGCCGCAGAACCATGTTTAAACCTCTTTTGGGAGACCACCTCTGGGGGAAGAATGTTCCATAGACTAGGAGTGAAGGAGATCAGCAATGCCTATGGAGATTCTCGCTCATTTAGGTCAGGGATCCTCAACCTTGGAAACTTGAAGACTTGTGGACTTCAACTCCCAGAATTCCTCAACCAGCAAAGCAGGGGTCCTCAACTTTGGCAACTTTAAGACTTGTGGACTTCAACTCCCAGAATTCCTCAACCAGCAAAGCAGGGGTCCTCAACCTTGGCAACTTTAAGACTTGTGGACTTCAACTCCCAGAATTCCTCAACCAGCAAAGCAGGGGTCCTCAACCTTGGCAACTTTAAGACTTGTGGACTTCAATTCCCAGAATTCCTCAGCCAGTTGAAGTCCACAAGTCTTAAAGTTGCCAAGGTTGAGGACCCCTGATTTAGGTCATGGTTTTTCAAGAGGCAACTGGACATTCTTCGTTTTTTCCTTGACAAAAGTTTCGCTTCTCGTTCAGGAAGCTGCTTCAGTTCTGAAGAACTGAAGAACTGAAAAAGCTTCTTGGAGGAGAAGCAAAACTTTTATCAAAGAAAAAACAACAACGAAGAATGTCCAGTTGCCTCTTGAAAAAGCGCCTTTGGGAGATCAGCCTTGGCAATAGCGAGCCTAAGGTAAACTTTCATCCTTGATGAACTCCCAAGTTGACGCAGATCCCATTCAGCAGACGTTAACCGGTTTTACTACTCGTTTAGTCTGACGTGTCGAGAAAGATACGGGCTGGATCCGGAAAAGGCTACGGCAGATGGCATAACCAGCATTTTGGTAAGCTGATTATCCCAGCTACCCTTCCTGTGCTGGTATTGTAGGCTTTATAGGCAGGAGTCCTTTGATCCCATTAAACTCTTAGTAAGGCTTTGCCTGCAGCTAATCGGGGATTCCTATGGAGAAAGGGCTGTATTACAAGTTCCATCCTAATATTCAGACAGGAGAAATAATCCAGGCTCCTAATCAATAGGACAGGCAATGGCTGCTCCATGGGGTGCTGAGGTACACTTCATTGTTAGTTTGCTCATCCTCAAGCAGCTGGTCCATGAGTTGAAACGGCTGGGCACCAGGGTAAATGATAGGTATTTTCGTTCTGCAGCTGCCAAATCCAGACACGCTTGAAGTTCTGCAATAAAGATAATCCTCAATGTACACCCCAGTTGGGATCAGAATTTCCACTGCCAAGCCAAATGGTTGTTAAGTGAGGCATGCTCACTTTTACAACCTCTTTGGCCATGGTTATTAAGTGAATCTTCAGTTGTTAAGTGATTCTTGAAGTCGTTAAGTGATCTTCTCCTCCTCCTCCTCCTCCTCCTCCTCCTCCTCTTCCTCCTCCTCCTATCCCTGATTTTTTTCGTCCATATCCACAATTCTTCCCTATTTTGTTTCCTCCTAACAGTTTTGGTCACCACGATGTAAAAAAGAGGTTGAGACTGTAGAAACAGTACAGAGAAGAGCAACAAAGATGATTAGTGGGCTGGAGGCTAAAACATATAAGGAACGGTTGCTGGAATTGGGTATGTCTAGTTTAATGAAGAGAAGGACAAGGGGGGGACATGATAGCAGTCTTCCAGTATCTCAGGGGCTGCCCCAAAGAAGAGGGAGTCAAGCTATTCTCCAAAGCACCTGAGGGCAGGACAAGAAGCAACGGATGGAAACCCATCCAGGAGAGAAGCAACCTAGAACTAAGGAGAAACTTCCTGACAGTTAGAACAATTAATCAGTGGAACAACCTGCCTCCAGAAGCTGTGAATGCTCCAACACTGGAAGTTTTTAAGAAGAGACTGGACGGCCATTTGTCTGAAATGGTATAAGGTTTCCTGCCTGAGCAGGGGTTGGACTAGATGACCTCCAAGGTCCCTTCCAACTTTATTATTATTATTATTATTATTATTATTATTATTATTATTATTATTATTATTATTATTATTATTATTATTGTTGTTGTTGTTGTTGTTGTTGTTGTTGTTATTGCTATTATTATTATTATTATTATTATTAGGAAAAGATCAAAGGCCACTAGAGAGGATTATTATTATAACACTTGCATTGTTTTTATCTTGTTCAACATTTCTTCAATTAAAAAAAAAACATACCTTTTTTTTTTTTTTTAAAGCATGTTGGTCCAACCCTGCCAGTGTGAACCCAAGAAAGTCTGCTTCGGTGTTCATTGTGGCCAGAGCAGAACCTGCTGCATCGGTTAAGGCCTCCGTGAAGTGCCCCCTCTTGAGGTTCTCCCGGCGTCCTCACCGTGTACCCAGCTTTAGAGGTTGGAACTGTTCCATCAGCTCCTTGTACGAGAAGAAACAGATTTAAGGAACCTTTTGCCCTGCTTCTGAAGGTCTCTTGATGAAATCAGCTATTTTGGTTTTGGCTTTTGGAAAAAGGTCTCCGTGGGGACGCCTGCCCAGACATCGAGCAGATAGGGACCGTTCTAGGCTCCCAGGGCGTTAGTAAAAGGGTAGGAGTCTGTTATGCTTTATTATCTTTTCATTCTCATATTTTTTTTCCCCCTGCTCTGTATCAATTCCACAGAGGCTTAGCGTGCCGTTCTGTTTTCTAATTGTCCCTTGCCCAGGAAGCATTTGATATGCCGAAAGAACCGTTAATACGGTCGAACTGTCAAATAAATACAAAGACCTGGAAGGTTTTGGCGGAGGCAAGGAGGCGCACCACAAAGAGCGTATTATAAATAGAAAACAAACATGTCAAAGAATGCTAATTCATTCCCACCTACTCGTGTTAAATAGCAGCTCCTCGCTTTCTTTGGTTTTAATTTTTTGCTCGGTTTCGCTGCCTGCCGAAACGGAGGGCTGTTGCTTGTGTCACAGCCGTCCTGAATGGAAGAAAATCTCTGATTAGCTGCAAGCAAGCCTTGAATTAAATCTGTGTGCTTTGGGTGTATTTGTGCGTCGTCATGTATGTAGGCTGGGTTATACTTCTTTTCCGGTAATAAAAGCCTAGAGTGCGAATCGCATCGTTTCATTCTCCCAAAGTTTGCAAGGGGGTGGAAGGAGGGAGGTTGGCAAATTTGATTATGCCTCTGTTGAGTGTGGGAAGAAGACCCCTGTGGACACCTGAATGGAATCCTTTGATCTGACACACTTGCTCTCTTTTTTTTTTTTTTTTAAAGTGGGCAGAATCCGTTTTTTTAAAAGATGGGCGAATGTTAATTGATTAAGATTCTGGCCTAGAAACTAGGAGACTGAATTCTAGTCCTGCCTTGGGAATGAAAACCAGCTTGGTGACTCTGGACCAATCACCAGGAGACTGGAAGTTCTAGTCCCATGTTAGGCACAGAGGCTGGCTGTGTGACTTTGGCCAGTCTCCAGGAGACCGGAAGTTCTAGTTCCGCTTCAGGAATGAAAACCAGCTCGGTGCCTTTGGACCAATCACCAGGAGACTGGAAGTTCTAGTCCCATGTTAGGCACAAAGGCTGGCTGTGTGACTTTGGCCAGTCTCCAGGAGACCGGAAGTTCTAGTTCCGCTTCAGGAATGAAAACCAGCTCGGTGCCTTTGGACCAATCACCAGGAGACTGGAAGTTCTAGTCCCATGTTAGGCACAGAGGCTGGCTGTGTGACTTTGGCCAGTGTCCAGGAGACCGGAAGTTCTAGTTCCGCTTCAGGAATGAAAACCAGCTTGGTGCCTTTGGACCAATTACCAGGAGACTGGAAGTTCTAGTCCCATGTTAGGCACAGAGGCTGGCTGTGTGACTTTGGCCAGTCTCCAGGAGACCGGAAGTTCTAGTTCCGCTTCAGGAACGAAAACCAGCTCGGTGCCTTTGGACCAATCACTAGTAGACTGGGAGTGTGTTTAGCCATATTAACGGTACTTTCAGCATATCAAATGTTTCTTGGGCGAGAGACAATTAGAAAACAGAACGGCACACTAAGCCCCTGTGGGATCGATACAGAGCAGGAAAAAAATATATGAGCATGTTCCCCGCCTTGAGTTATTTGTAAAAACGACAAAGGCAGGACACAAATAAATAAATACAATAAATAAATAAATATTCAGCAGTTCAGGCCGCTTTCAAGGGTGCCGTTTAAATCTTCACTGTTTGCTGAATGTGTAAATTGGAGCCGAAAAGTGGAGATGGCTAAGTTTTGTTCCATATATAGCCTAGCGGAGTCCTTCTATTTCACGAACCTGGAATACTTAAAGGGGGAGTAGTAATGGATTCACAAGGTTGCGCGAGGACAGTGAATTATCCAGTGTTTTATGCACCGTTTTAGAGGGCCGTGGAAAAGTTTCGTCAGAAAGGTGGAGACAACGGATGAAAATGTGATTGGCCTTGTGACAAACATCGGAAGGGGGGGGGGAAATCTCATATTTTCAACGTGCAGGCAAAATGTGGGATAATACAGGTCGTCCTTGACTTTACGACGACAATTGAGCCCCAAATGGTTGCTAACTGAGACAGTTGTTAAATTAATTTTGCCCCATTTTACGACCTTTCCTGACGTGGCTGTTAAGTGAATCACTGCAGTTGTTAAATTAGTCACACGGTTGTTAAGTGAAGCTGGCTTCCCCATTGACTTTGCTTGCCAGAAGGTCGCAAAAGGGGATCAGATGACCCCGGGACACTGCGACCGTCATAAATATGAGTCAGTTGTCAAGCATCCAAATTTTGATCATGGGACCCTGGAGATGCTGCAACGGTCGTGTGAGTAACAGTCCAAAGCTACTTTTTTCAGTGATGTAACTTCAAATGGTCACTAAATGAACGGTTGTAAATTGAGGACTACCTGTATTCTAGTTTCCAAATAAAATCTTAAAACTATACACCCCAACCTTATTTCTCCAGGTAGCCTTCAACTTACGATCATAACTGAGGCCACAGTTTCAGTTGTTAAGCGGATCACCACATTGACCACGTCCAATTTTATGATCATTTTATTAAGCAAACTCATGGTTCACTATAGGGCGTTTGTTTTTGGTTTTTTTGGCTAGAAACCAGAAATAAATGCTGGTTTTCGGCAAAAAGATTGTAAATTGTGGTCATGTGACTGTAGGATGCTGCAAACAGTTGTAAATACAGGCCATGCTGGCTCAGGAATTCTGGGAGTTGAAGTCCACGAGTCATAAAAGAGCCAAGGTTGCCTACCCTTGCCCTAAACCAAACTATCAAGTTTGAAAACACTGATCTATGCTTTAGTGTGTTGCGTGAACTTAACCAGCATGGCATATAAGACACCGCTTAAGCTTATTGTTACTGCATGAAACCATCTAGTTGTCTTGTTGGTTTAGTAATCTTTTTTTTTTAAAAAAAATGGTGATAGCTTGATCCAGAGAGCTGTTCAAAGAGTTATATTTCTCAGGTTCTTTTTGAGAACAAAATTGTTGTTGTTAGTTGCGAAGTCGTGTCCGACCCATCGCGACCCCATGGACAACGTTCCTCCAGGCCTTCCTGTCCTCTACCATCTTCTGGAGTCCATTTAAGCTCACGCCTACTGCTTCAGTGGAGAACAAAATACAGACAGAATTATTCGGAAATTAGAAGGTTAGAGTATTTAGATTTGCTCCATAAATCCTTTTATTCTTCTTCTTTTTTTGTGGTAGCCTTGTTTACATGCACTTAAGAAAGCATTCAAGGTTGTTAACCTGTCAGGAGCTGTGTGAATGATGTGGGTGTGGGGAGAGCATTCGACTGGGTCTCTTGCCGTTTGAACTTTGATGCAAATTCTCTTTTTCCCCCCAATGTGCTGTGAATACGAATGACACTCATGCAAGTCAATGAGGGAGGACTTGGCATTTAAATATTCTGTTAAGCAGCACCTGAAAACGGAGCCCCAAATTTCCAAGCTGTAGGCAAAAGCTGGCCCGAGGCAGTGTATGCAGAAGGCTGCTGAACCTTTAGAAGGGGAGGGAAAATTGCAGAGTCCTCCTGCAATCTCAAAAGCTCCTGGGAGGACAGGTTGATCACTTTAAAAAATTCTAAAAAAATAAGAAAAACCATGGGGACCGAGGGTGAGAGCTCACCAAACACCGTAGGATAAAAGGAGAGGCTGAAGGGGTTTGTTTTCCCTGCACAAAATCTTTGCCCTTTCCTTGCTTGTTTATATTTATTTGTTTGTTTGTTTGAATTTTATCCTGCCTTTATTACTTTATAAGTAATTCAAGGTGGCAAACATACCTGACACTCCTTTCGTCTCCTTTTTCCCAACAACAACAACCCTGTGGGGTGGGGCGGGGCGAAGGAGAGTGACTGGCCCAAAGTCAACCAATCAGCATTCATATCTGAGGTGGGACTACAACTCACAGTCGCCTGGTGATTGGCGCGAAGTCCTCCAGCTGCCTTTTATGCCTAAGGCGGGACTAGAACTCATGGTTTCTTGGTGATTGGCCCCAAATCACCCAATAGGCTTTCATATGTAAGGCGGGACTAGAATTCACAGTCTCTTGGTGATTGGCCCCAAATCACCCAACAGGCTTTCATGCCTAAGGTGGGACTAGAACTCACAGTCTCCCAGATTCTAGGCCAGGACCTTAACCAGTACACCAAACTGACTTTTATCTTTGTAGATTGTGAGCTGTAAGTTAGTGGCTAGAAAAGAGGGAATATTGCTTTTCTTTTCAGACCAAGGGTCTTCTTATTCATGATCCCAGGAGTTAGGACCTGCATGGGTCACATTGCAAACACAGAAGGAAGTCTGGTGTCCAAATGGGGACCCAGGGGTCTTCTGACTCCCAACAAGCTGGGGAACTCCAGAGCTACTTATAGAATTTGGGCCAAATTTGAAGGCTGAAGGACTAAAATTCATGCGTTATGCACCCAACAACACCAACTCTGAAATTTCTCGGAACGGGACGAGATTTCTCCAGTGGGTTAGTTGGATTCCTTTCCAGCAGCATCAGCCAAAGATGTGGGTGGTCCGTAGGGAGGACAGGAAGGCAGGGAGGAGAAAGGCGGCCATATTCAAGATTTATTTGCATGAGATGTGGAAATGCAAAAGATGGCCGATGAGAGAAAAGAACAACAGAATTGGAAGGGACCTTGGAGGTCATCTGGTCCAACCCTCTGCTCAAGCAAGAGAACCTGTACCATTTCAGACCAGTGGCTGTCCAGAACCCCACCTAAAGTTCTTTTTCCCCATCACTCCCCAACAGGGCCCCTTGGGGGACACGGGGTGGGGGGTGGGAAAGCCAAGGAGAAAGGGAACAGCTGACCTTCCTCTCTTGCTCTAACTTTGTGCCATTCTTTGGAGGAACTCTCTCCCCTTGGAGGACAGAAGAGGCAACTCAGTTGGGAAGGGCCGTGGCACTGCAGATGGCTTTGCCTAGCAACCGTGGCATCCTTGTTAGCAGCTTCTTGTTGCCTGGCAACTGTGGTCACGTGGCGCCAAGATGCTGTTTTCCTCATTAGTTGAGCCAGGCTGGAGAAGTTGCCGACAGCAATTCCTCCTTATTGCCTTGGTCTAAAGCAGGGGTGTCCAACCTTGGCAGCTTTTCAGACTTGTGGACTTCAGCTCTCAGATTTCTGGGAGTTGAAGTCCAGAAGCCTTAAAAGTTGCCATAGTTGGGCACCCCCTGGTCTAAAGCTTTGGGTCTGGATAATGCTAAGACCGGCAATGCACTCTGCCTCTTCGGGGCACCTGGCAACCATGTCTTCTCTTCTGAGATTTTGGGGCATCTACGAAGTGTTAGAAAGTCACTCTGCACATGGTCACACTTGGTCAGGGAGACCCCCACCAACCAGTAATATCCCAGGTCTTCTCTGAAGGCTTAGCTTTCAGATGCTTAGGGCAAGGGCAACCACAGGATGTGTCTGCTTGTGTCAGTCAAGACCAGGGGTAGGCAACCTTGGCTCTTTTATGACTCGTGGACTTCAACTCCCAGAATTCCTGAGCCAGCATGGAGGAACTATGGCCCCTTCATGACTCGTGGACTTCAACTCCCAGAATTCCTGAGCCAGCATGGCTCAGCATGGAAACCTCTCCCTTTTCCCTCAGCATGGCTGGCTCAGGAATTCTGGGAGTTGAAGTCCATGAGTCATAAAAGAGCCAAGGTTACCTACCCCTGGTCAAGAGGATGGCCATAATTGAGTGGTTGAAATTCCACAATTAAAGGCTACGAAATTCAAGGTCTAAGGCTACAGTCAAGCAATAACAGCTGCCATTTTGATTTTGCTATCCTGTCTTATGGATAGATATCAGAGCTCAGCTACCATCAGCATTTTAGGGATAGAAGGAAGTGTTGTAGGCAGAATTTGGGAGGATAATTCACCAAGGTAGCTTTAGATATATTTTAGTAAGCCATTCTGCAAATGCTATTAGGATAGATCTACAAATGCTGTTAGGGTAGACGGTTGGATGCACTTAGATTTTTTAAGATTTTTTTTAAAGTGCCGCTTTTATTATTTTTATAAATAATTCAAAGGAAATGAATATCTCCTTCCTCCTCATATTTTCCCTACAGCAATAATCCTGTGAGATGGGTTGGGTTGAGAAAGAGGGACTGGGCCCAAATCACCCAGCCATCTTTATTGACTAAGGTGGGACCAGAACTAACTGTCCCAAAGTCACCCATCCATCTTTCACGGCTAAGGTAGGTCTAGGCCAGGGGTCGGCAACCTTGGCTCTTTTATGACTGGTGGACTTCAACTCCCAGAATTCCTGAGCCAGCCATGCTGAGGGGAAAGGGAGAGGTTTCCATGCTGAGCCATGCTGGCTCAGGGATTCTGGGAGTTGAAGTCCACGACTCATAAAAGAGCCAAGGTTGCCTACCCCTGGCCTAGGAGGCTCACCGCTTAGAACAGGAGGACTTAGGTCAGGGTTAGGCAACCTTGGCTCCTTTATGACTCGTGGACTTCAACTCCCAGAATTCCTGAGCCAGCCATGCTGAGGGGAAAGGGAGAGGTTTCCATGCTGAGCCATGCTGGCTCAGGAATTCTGGGAGTTGAAGTCCCCGAGTCATAAAAGAGCCAAGGTTGCCTACCCCTGGTCTAGAACTCACCGTCTCCTGTTGATTGGCCCAAAGTCACCTAGCCGCCTTTCATGCTTAAGTCCAGACTAGAACTCACAGTCTCCTGTTTTCTAACTTCACTACTGGACCAAGCTGGCTTTCCCCCCACTTTTTTCTTCACTCAAGAGGCCAGGTGGATAGGCCTCAAAATAAAAAAGCAGAAGAGCCGTGGGGCTGAGGGGTGCCACGGGGAGGGGGGGGAGATTTAATAGTGGGCGCCTGCTGTGCAACACATCTTGGTAAATGCCCAGCAATGCCAACTCCCAATGCCAGCTCTGCTACGGGCTTCGCCAGGCGCTCATTTTCACCCAGCAGGCAAATGTAAGAAATCATTTATTTTTATTTTTTAAAAAAAGACTCTGTGTGAAAACTCCTGGAAGTTGGTTCTGGAATTCAGTTCGGAGGCTATTGTGGAAATGAATCTCTAATTAATTTTGGAGGCACATTTCCAGAGGACGGATCTATTGAACAGTGTAAATGCCTGCTGGGAGACACAATCCTTAAATTGGAGCTGGCGCTTGATAATCAGAATATATAGACTGTTCCGCAAATCCCTGAATCGTAGTAAAGGTAAAGGACAGAATGCAGGGAGGTGCCCTTTATGGACACAGCACGGAAGGGACCGTTTTCCTGGCCCAAATGGCATTGCCTGCTTCCTCCCCTTAGGCCGGCGGAGAAAAGAGAATTTGGGCAATTGCAACAGAAGAATGACCGATTCTGCTACCAGAATCTGGGCTGTCAGATCCATATGACAGCAAAAAGACCCAGAAACCCACTGATTTGTGATGTCAGTCCAACTTCAGCTCTAGGAAATAGAATAGAATAGAATAGAATAGAACAGAACAGAACAGAACAGAATAGAATAAAATAATGGAATGAAGTAGAAGAATAGAATGAAGTAGAAGAATAGAATAGAATAGAATAGAATAGAATAGAATAGAATAGAATAGAATAGAATAGAATAGAAGAATGGAATGAAGTAGAAGAATAGAATAGAATAGAATAGAATAGAATAGAATAGAATAGAATAGAATAGAATTAGAATAGAATAGAATAGAATAATGGAATGAAGTAGAAGAATAGAATAGAATAGAATAATGGAATGAAGTAGAAGAATAGAATAGAATAGAATAGAATAGAATAGAATAGAATAGAATAGAATTCAGAATGAATAGAATAGAATAGAATAGAATAGAATAGAATAGAATAGAATAGAATAGAATAGAATAGAATAGAATAGAATAGAATAGAATAGAATAATGGAATGAAGTAGAAGAATAGAATGGAATGGAATGGAATCACAGTGGGAAGGGACCTTGGAGGTCTTCTAGTCCAACCCCCCGCTTAGGCAGGAAACCCTATACCATTTCAGACCAATGGTAGTCCGATCTCTTCTTAAAAACCTTGCAGGAGCACCCCTTCCTCCCCTCAGCTTCCAATTCTAATCCCTCTTCCCCTCTGCAGCCTGCTTATCTTCCCTGGAAAAAGGCCAATCCAGAAATCCTCGCTTCACCTTTATAGCCAAGGATGGCTGTGCAAATGTCAGGCACATCCTCTTTGTTTGCGGATCCGTTTCATGCCGTTGCCCCTGAACCTTCAGCATTGCACACTGGAGAGAGAAGTCGCGGTGTGCTGCTTTCCCCCCCCCCCACCCCGGCCTGGTTGTAACGGTGGTGGAAAAGCCACCTTGGAAACACTGTCGGGTTTCTCTGGATCGCTGGGTCCAGTCATGGCACTTCAGAGGAGAAGAAGAGAAACAGGCTTCCTCCCCCCCCCCCACATTAGCAAATGGCCTGACGCCCTCAGGAGTGAGGCCTTCAGGCTGAGGTCTCTTCTCCCTGTGCTTGGCCTCCAGTCCAGCAGCTCCTCGACTTAGAAACGTTTGTTTAGTGACCTCTCGAAATCACATCGAGTGACCTACGACCGTTTTTCACACTTACGACCATTGCAGTGTCCCCACGGTCACACGATCCAAATTCAGCCTCAACTAGAGTTGAGGTAGGCGGTCCTCAACTCACGACCATGTCTGTTACTAAGCGAGACAGCTGTTCACTGGGTTCTGCCCCACTTTACGACCTTTCTTGCCACCGTTGTTAAGTGAATCACTGCAGGGGTTAAATTAAGTGAACCTGGCTTCCCCATTGACTTTGTTTGTCAGAAGGCCGCCAAAGAGGATCGTGTGACCCCAGGACTTCACATAATCCAGGGGTCTTCAAACTTGGCCCTTTTATGACTTGTGGACTTCAACTTCCAGAATTCCTCAGCAGCCATGCTGGCTGAGGAATTCTGGGAGTTGAAGTCCACAAGTCATAAAAGGCCAATGCTGGCTGAGGAATTCTGGGAGTTGAAGTCCACAAGTCATAAAAGGGCCACGTTTGAAGACCCCTGGCATAAACCATCATAAATATGAGTCGATTGCCAAGCGGCCGAATTTTGATCGCGCGATCGTGGGGACGCTGCAACGGTCGTAAGTGTGAAAAACGGTCATAAGTCACTTTTTCAGTGCCGTTGTAACTCTGAACGGTCACTAAACGAACAGTTGTAAGTCAAGGACCACCTGTATTCAGAGACACAATGCCTTGAAACGTGCATCATGAAGGTCCTACGTGGTTTAGCTGAGGTTTTCGTCCTTTCGTCCTTTTGTGGCTGGGCCAACTACTTCTCTGTAGGATTTTTTTCTCCTCACAGGTCAGGTTTCAGAGTGCAGGACCTGTTTTATTTTATTTATTTATTTTTAGATTTTGGTCCTTCTTCCCCGCCTCATCTGGACCGTGGGACCAAAGAGGCAGTAACCATTATCTCCCCCCCCCCCAACTCCTTCTGTTTGCCGGTGATGGATGGAAAACAAAAAATTAATGCTCAAGGTGAACACACAGAGTGCTAGGACAAAGGAGTGTTGCTGACTCAGCGCAAAGCAGGACGGGTGTCATGTGCCACTGGGGGGGGGGGGGGCGTTTGCTGGTCCTTTGCAGCATCAGCGGTTGGAAAGATGCCTAAAGGCTGAGGGGGAAAATGCTGGAGTGAGTGGCCACTAGGAGGCGCTGTGCTGGGAAAGTTGGCCCTTGGCCGTGGGACCACTTTTGATTTATCTACTTATTTTTGCTGGAGACCAATGAGGATTTGCAGCTAAAAAGAGGAATGCGCTGAAGTGAAGGGCAGGGAGTGTCAAATAGGTAGCCGAGAGCGTAACGGCAGGCAGGGGCTGCTCTGTGATATTGGCAGAAATAAGTGGGAGGGGGGGGGCAGCACTTGGCAAAAGACCTTGCAGGAAGGATCAAGCGAAATATTTACTATAGGTCACCTCTACATCACGTTTATCACTATGGGCAGATGACTTAGTCCCCGTTCATCTTCAAATAAAGCATCCTTTCTTAAAAATCTGAACATAAAAAGGCTTTCTTTCGTTCTTCCACTTTGATCTATATATGATCCTCCCTGATCTATTTGTTCTCTGACACTTTGAAAGAGGGTTAATTGGGGGGGGGGAATGCCGGTGGGAGGGGAAACACCACCCATAATTCTCCTGTAGCCAACTCTGCAAAGAGTGGAGGGCTGGGATGGCCCCTTTCCCCTGCCTTGAGCCTTATTTCCAAGAAAAGGTCAAAAACCTTTTGCCAAGGAGCTACTCACAATCGCCCTATAGAACAGTGATGGCGACCCTATGGCACGCGTGCCAGAGGCAGCACTCAGAGCCCTCTCTGTGGGCACGCCCGCCGCTGCTGCCAGCATCTCGCACAGATCCATTAGGCCGGCGCCGGTGCCCAGAGCAACAGCCCCGCCCAGCACAGGCAAAGCGGCCAGCAAGCAAGCTCGAGTAGAGGTGGTAGAGTACCCCCCATGCGCTCGCTGGCCTCTGTGTGCAGGGGCCGATGGTATCAGGCAGCAGCCGCCCCTGCCTCGCCTTGCCCTGCAGCAATAGCACCCCCACCCTACCCCCTGCCTCACCCTGCAGGAAAAGCCTCCTGCCCACCGTCCCACCCACCAGAGACCCCCTGGATCTCCCCCAATCCTGCCCAGCCCCCACAGGCGTTCCCGCCACGAGCAACATTGAGGTGGCCACGCCCACCCCAGCCATTCCCACCCAAGTCTGCCATGACCACCGCAGCCACACCCACCCAGGGGGCCATGCCCCTCCCGCTGCCGCCCCGAGGGCACCACAATACTGATGCGGCCCTGGCACTTTGCGATAAATAAGTGGGTTTTGGGTTGCGGTTTGGGCACTCGATCTCTAAAAGGTTCACCATCACTGCTATAGAACAAGGAGAGACCTTCCTCCATCCCTAATCAAGGTATACAATCACCTTTCTGTCCTACCTGCAGGTGGAAGCGCAGAGGCCACGGCCGAACTTTCTCCATGAGGAGGGGTAGAAGATGCCGGCTTTGCCCGCGCTGCTGCTGCTGCTGATACTCAGCTTTGCCCACCAGAGCCTGGAGCTGTTGTCCTCTCTGCGCATGGGTGAGTAGAAGACCTTTGCCGTGGGAAGGCTGGGGGATTCTGGGAGCTGAAGTCCAGCCATCTTAAAGTTGCCATGTTTGAGGAACACTGCTTCCAATGGATTGGGGCAACAATTCCCACCATTCCTGCTTGTTCGTCGTGCCGGCCAGGAATTCTGGGAGATGTCACCTCTGTACATGGGGAGAGGTTGACAGTCATCTTGTGGAGATGGTTGAGAAAGACAGTGTCTACTCTCAGGGAATACTTCAAAAGAAAGTTTCCTTGAAAGTGATCAAAACTACCTTCCTTCCTTCCTTCCTTCCTTCCTTCCTTCCTTCCTTCCTTCCTTCCTTCCTTCCTTCCTTCCTTCCTTCCTCTTTTTTGTTAATCATCATCGGTTCCTGTCTCACGACCAGCTGCCATTTTGGATGACCAGACAGTGTGTGGACGTGGGGAGCGACTCGCCTTAGCTTTGGCTCGTGAACACATCAATAGCATCATTGAAGTGCCCGCCAAGGCCCGGGTGGAGGTGGAGATCTTCGAATTGCAACGGGACAGCCAGTACGAGACCACCGACACCAGTACGTTGGGTGCCCTCCAGCAGGGCATGGATAACCTTCTCAACCCCTGAAACCAGGAAGACGAGAAGGTGGAGCTTCTTGAAGTTAAGGAGGGAACACTGTAAGGAGCGATCAGTTATAATACGTTGAGCTGGCTTTATCCGTCCCTCGAAGTGGGCTTAATTGCACAAAACCCACATCGGGATGCAACGGCGTGTTGTGTTGTTGAAACTGTCAGTCAGTTGGAAAGTCCTGCTTGTAAGAACAGCATCCTTATCTCTGGGGTTTGTGAGGGATGAGCTTCTGGGTTCTCCGTTTGCACGACAAGGCCTACAGGCAACTTTTTGTCCTGAGAAGGAGCCGTGTCAAAAGCAAGGTTTCCCCCCTGCCTCATGGATCCTGGGGAGGTGTGGCCCTGAGGGACCTTTCCTAAAAGAGCCTCTGAAAGTTGAGGTCAAGGTTTCAAGCCAGTATAGGCCAGGGGTCTTCAAACCTGGCCCTTTTATGACTTGTGGACTTCTGGGAGTTGAAGTCCACAAGTCATAAAAGGGCCAAGTTTGAAGAGCCCTGGTATAGGCCATTTGAGCAAGGTCAGAGGTAGTGTGGTAGTGTGTCCCAGAGGTAGTGTGTCCCAGAGATAGTGTGCCCCAGAAGAGAGGGCTGTATTCAAGAGCAGGGTTCCCCAACCCCGGGCTGTGTACCGGTTCCAGTCCGTGGCTGCAAAGCTGGAAGTGCGCGGTGGATGAACAAACCCTATTCTAAAACTATACATGCGTGGGATCTAGGTTACACTCTCCTCCCCACCGTGAGTCTGTGGAAAAATGGTCTTCCACGAAACCGGTCCCTGGTGCTCAAAAGCTTGAGGGCCACTGTTCCAGAGGACCAAGAGACGGTGAACTTTAGATTGGGGTGTCGAAGCTTGAAAACTTCAATTCCCAGAATTCCCCAGCCAGCATTTTTCCTTCATTATTTGTCTTCTTTCAGTATGTTAAAACAGGGTTCTTCAACCTTGGCATCTTTAAGACTTGGAGACTTCAACTCCCAGAATTCCCCAGCCAGCCATGGCTGGCTGGGGAATTCTGGGAGTTGAAGTCCACAGGTTTTAAAGTTGCCAGGTTCGTACACCTCTTTTTTTAAATAGTTTGGTTGAGAGGAAGCGAGTTAAGGCAGTTCCTCCTGCGAAGTTCTCACAGCATATCTTCAATGCTGCGAGTAGCATTGGGCAAGATTTCGGTCTGCAGGGGAGGAACAACAAAGGAAACTGCTTAGAAGTAACTCTTGTCTTTCTTGCTTTTGGGGAGCCTGCCAGCTAAGCGAGACTAGAAGAAGGACTTTTTCACCCACTAACGTCTTCTAGACCAGCTTCCGAGCTCCACTCTTTTGTGCTTATGGAATGACTGGCAGATAGTAAAAAAGAGAAGCCGTACAATAGAAACTTACAAAGGCTGTAATTTTACTCAGTACGGCAAAGCTTGGACTGTGCAAGGAAAAGGGTGTTGTTTTTCCCCCCCGCCTAACCTCCTTCCCACCCTCTCTGTTTCATGCAGTGTGTCAGATTCTGCCCAAAGGGGTGGTCTCAGTTTTGGGACCAGCATCCAGCCCGGCCTCTGCGTCCATCGTCAGCCACATATGTGGAGAAAAAGAGGTGAGCGAACCCCTAACTCATCACCATCCCTTACATTTTTGATGATACAATCCCCCTTTTCTACTAAAAAAAGATGGGACTGGGTTCTAACCTTCCTTTCAGAAAAATATGTAACAGGTAGTCCTCAACCTAGAAGCAACCTAGAACTAAGGAGAAACTTCCTGACACTTAGAACAATTAACCAGTGGAACAACCTGCCTCCAGAAGCGGTGAATGCTCCAACACTGGAAGTTTTCAAGAAGAGACTGGACAGCCATTTGTCTGCAATGGTATAGGGTTTGGACTGAGCAGGGGTTGGATGACCTCCAAGGTCCCTTCCAACTTTTTATTATTATTATTATTATTATTATTATTATTATTATTATTATTATTATTATTATTATTATTATTATTGTTGTTGTTGTTGTTGTTGTTGTTGTTGTTGTTGTTGTTATACTTGCATTGTTTTTATCTTATTAAACATTTCTTCAATTAAAAAAAACCATTTGTCTGAGGTGGTATAGGGTTTCCTGCCTGAGCAGAGGGTTGGACTAGATGACCTCCAAGGTCCCTTCCAACTTTTTATTATTATTATTATTATTATTATTATTATTATTATTATTATTATTATTATTATTATTATTATTATTATTATTATTATTATTATTATACTTGCATTGTTTTTATCTTATTAAACATTTCTTCAATTAAAAAAAAAACATTTGTCTGAGGTGGTATAGGGTTTGCTGCCTGAGCAGAGGGTTGGACTAGATGACCTCCAAGGTCCCTTCCAACTTTATTATTATTGTTATTATTGTTATTATTGTTATTATTGTTATTATTGTTATTATTATGTTACGACCAAATTTGTGAGCCCAAAATTTCTCTTGCTAATCGAGACACTTGTTAAATGAGTTTTGCCCCGTTTTACGACCTTTCTTGCCACCGTTGTTAAGTGAATCTACTGCAGTGGGTAAGTTAGTAACACGGACGTTAAGTGAATCTGGCTTCCCCGTTGACTTTGCTTGTCGGAAGGTGGCAAAAGGGGGATATCACGTGACCCCGGGATGCTGCAACCGTCAGAAATATGAATCAGATGCCAAGGATCCAAATTTTGATCCCATGTCCACGGGAATGCTGCAAAGGTCACAAGTGTGAAAAAAGGTCCTAACAGTCGTAACTTAGTTGCATTGTAACTTCAAACAGTCACTAAACGAACAGTTATAAGTTGAGGACTTTCTGTATGTAATAATACAGGACATCCGCTGGAGTCTCAGAAGGGCCAGACTTGCATTTGCTTAAAAGGTGAAGTTTGGCTTCTCTCCAGAGGCAAAGATTTAGGCCAGGGGTAGGCAACCTTGGCTCTTTTATGACTCGTGGACTGAATTCTGGGAGTTGAAGTCCACGAGTCATAAAAGAGCCAAGGTTGCCTACTCCTGATTAAGGCAGTAGAATGGCTTGGACCGTCCAATTCCTGCCTTTAGAACTCCAGTATGCTAGTCCCCCCCCCCTTCCTTTGGAAAATGACGTGGATGTTTCTAGACCTCATGATTGCGTAATTTTGCTCACAGCTTTAAAAACCGCTGCGGGACTAGGAAGAGTCAGGTAATCTGTGACTTTGGGCCACAACTGGGACCGAATTTCTGTTGCTAAACAAAACGGTTGTTAAGATGCTTCACGCTCAGTTTCACCACCTTTTTTCGCCACGGTTGCTAAGCGAATCATTACACTTGTTGAGTGACTCGTGCGGTTATTAAGCGAATCTGCCTTCCCCCATGGACTTTTGCATGTCAGAATCTGGCTTGGAAGGTCCACAAAATGGCAGTCAAATGACCCTGGGAAAGCGGCCTCCGTTGTAAATATATATATGCTAGTTGCCAAGGGCTCGAAGTTGGATCACGTGACCTATCTCAAGTCGCTTTTTCCAGTCCTGTTGCAACTCTGAATGGTCACTAAAAGAGAATCATGGTCAGTTGAGGACTGCATATCGTTACCGTAGGCAGGTTTAGTTCTGTAGAATTTTGACCTGCTGAAGCATCCTTGGTTTTGTAGTCGCCCAAGGAGAGCAGCCTTATTGTCAAGAAAGCCAATGGTGTCCTTCCTTCTGTCCTCTAGATACCCCATGTTAAGGTGGGTCCCGAGGAAACGCCCAAATTGCAATACCTGCGCTTTGCTTCAGTCAGCCTCTACCCCAGCAACGAGGATGTCAGCCTGGCGGTGTCTTGCATTCTGAAGTCCTTCAACTATCCGTCAGCGAGCCTCATTTGTGCCAAGGCTGAATGTAAGGAAGACAGTTGTGCTGTTTGGCAAGGAACAGGATTTTGGGGTGCTTGGCACGGGGTGGGAGGTGTTCTCCCTGTACCTTTGGTTTATGAGAGCCAGGGAGCCAGGATTTACAGCTGCCTGAACATCATGCCCTTTTGACAGAATCTTGCAGAGAACTCCAATGAGTGGCTGTGTTGCAGAGTGGGTGGAGGAAGCTCCTACTTTCACATGGTGTGGGCAGAATAATCTCGGCTAGCCCGTGAGGTCCGAAAACAAAACATCTGATCAAGTAGAAGGGTACTCTTATTTCCCAAAGCTAGCACAAAACCTGATTCTGCTGCCGACTGGATCTAGTCAGTACTGGCAGTAGAGGAAAAATTGCAAGGAGGGCAGAGAAAGAAAGCAGACAGTACATTTGAGACAAGCATGCAGATTTGGGACTTTTCGCGTGGAGTGATTTTAAGTATGGGAGTGCTTGTATGTTCCCAGAAAACTAACTGTATGAGATCCTCTTTTCCCTTTGGGTTTAGGCTTAGTATAAGACAGGGAAAGCCGCTTTCAGAGGTAGTCAGCCATGGCTGCTAGCACCCCCAGCCAATTTGGCCTCTGTGATTGATGGGAATTGTAATCTGAAGAGTACCTGCTTGAGAAGGCTGAGATACAGGTAGTTAAGTCTGCATTCAGAATCAAAGCAGCTAAATTAACAAGCCACCTGTTAAGAATATGCAAATAGCAATGGCTGCTGATGTAGGGGTGAGCAGAGATTATGTCTATTAAAATTATAGCAGGCAGGAGAGTGAGAGAATAGTGTTAATAATACCAGTCCTTCAGATAAAATTGGAGCAATTTTATTCAGGACTGCAGTAGTGAAAATTGCATCCTTCCGATCAGCCTGCTGGGCTGCTGATAATTATCAACACCTCCCTGTAGCTGTAATTTTGGATTTGGGGGAAGAAAAAAGAGCAGACATGTTAAACGCAAAAATCAATTTAGTATTACGTCTGGTTGTCTCTCGTCGGGTGAGTGGATTCAAAGAGCAATGTTCCTTGCCTCAATGTTGATGCTGGGCAGGCGGGCCACCAGGAAACCCTCTTGTGAAGATCAAGCCATCATCGTGTTTTGATCTCCACAGTCTTCCGAAAAGCGGAAGTCAAAGAGCTTTGATTCAGTGAACAGACTCAAGAGATATTCAATAATGTTTATTTTGGTGACAGAAGCTTTCATGTTCTGACTGAAGGTGCCCGGGGGTCACGTGGGCAAGCCTCGAAGCCAGACCACAAGGCTGAAGTCTAGCTTGTAGACGAGGTTGGTGTAACCTCCTGTTCCTTTTCTCTGCCCGTCAGGCCTGTTGAGACTGGAGGAATTAGTGCGACAGTTCCTCATCTCCAAGGAAACCCTTTCGATCCGGATGTTGGACGACACCAACGATCCCACGCCGCTGCTGAAGGAGATCCGAGACGACAAAATCTCCACCATTATTATCGACGCCAATGCTTCCATCTCTTACCTCATCCTGAAGAAGGTGAGAGAGGATGCCAGGGCCGAACTGGGGCAGGAACACACAAGTTTTGGGGTTCGGCCATCAAGGGCAGAGTAAGCAACTCACATTTACACCGGAATGTTCTATTCGACGGATCTTTAGTCTCTCAGCATTACGTGCCTGGTGTTACGAGGACTCTCTTTCGGGAAGGTGACATGGATCCTGACCATGCTTTGTGTACCTTTGGGAAGTCATGATGAACCCAAAGGCTAATTGCGTACCTTGATTAGGAATGGGTGAAGATCTCTCCTTGTTTGTCCCCAAGCCATTGGGCGATTGTGAAGCCCCCTTGGAATATTTATTGAGTTGACTTCGATCCTGCATTCATTACCTCATAACTAACTCAAGGTGTCAAACTTACCTAATTCTCTTTTCTCCGCCGATTTCCCCCACAACAATCCTACGAGGTGGGTTAGGCTGAGAGAGAGAGAGGGACTGGCCCCAAATCACCCAGCTGGGTTTTTTTTTCCCATGCTTAAGGCAGCACTAGAATTCACAGTTTCCTGGTAATTGGCCCAAAGTCATCCAGGCAGCTCTCATTCCTAAGGCGGGACTAGAACTCACAGTCTCCAGGTGATAGATCCAAAGTCACCCAGCCAGTTTTCATGCTTAAGGCAGGACTAGAAGTCAGTCTCCTGGTTTCTAGCCTAGTGCCTTAACCCCTAGACTAGGGGTGGGCAATTATGGTCCCTTTACGACCGGTGGTCTTCAATTCCCAGAATCCCTGAGCCAGCCAAGCTGGCTCAGGAATTCTGGGAGTTGAAGTCTACAACCTTGCCTGGGTCGCACTGAGTGAAGAGGAATTGTCTTGGGCTGCATATAAAATATATAATATAGTTAATGTATATAGATAACAAGCTTCCTAAATTTTTAAATATTTGTATTATATTATTAGTTCTTCAGGACTGCATGTGGCCCATGGACCGCAGGTTGGACACACCTGGTATAAACCTTAGTAGGACCAAAGTATAAACATTTTTATACCTATTTGAGATTCACCTGAAGTGCGTAAAAACCTTACTCACCTGGCTATGTTTAAAACAGCTGGAAAGGAGTGTAAGTCAGGCCCAACCAGTCCAGCAGTTTGTGACCTGGCCGGTTTTAGAACCCACCAATCATCCATATCAAATTTCTCAGCACATTTTCTGGTGTCCTCAGCAAGCCTAGCATGTTGTCAAGCAATTGAGATGTTCTCGTTGTTAATTCTGGCGCATTGCCTTTTTTTCCAGGCTTCAGAATTGGGGATGACATCTGCCTTCTACAAGTACATCCTGACAACCATGGTTAGTATCTTGACCAAGCTGAGCCTGTGAACAGAATCTCTATTTGTGGGTATACAATCCTATATTGATCCCATTTTTGACTCCTCAAAAGAGCTAGGATTCATGGTTTCTATGCAGGAGAGTCCTGGCTGGTCTGGTCTCATTATTAAGTAAACTATTCTTACATTTGGCTAAGACTAGCCCTGATGGAATCCAGGTTCAACAACAGCCCTTTTTCATTCTGTGGCTAAGAATTGCCGTAGTTTAGCAAAGCTTCCATTGCTTAGTTCAGAGCTTCTCAACCCTGGCAGCTTTAAGACATGTGGACTTCAACTCCCAGAATTCCCTAGCCAGCCTGCAACTTTTAAGATGCTAAAGGTTGAGAAACACTGACTTAGGTGACAGCTCCCGCAATTCCTGGCCAGTACGTGGCTGGCTGGGGAATTCTGGGAGCTGAAGTCTACACGTCTTAAAGCTACCAAGGTTTACACTAACCCTGGCTTAATGTAAAAAAAAAAAGCTAGGTAGCTACAGCAGTATATCTTCCCTCTTCAAACTTCAATATCAGACTGCTTCCTATGGGGTAGGGTCTCTTAAAAAAATCTTGATTGATGCTTATTTTTCATTGCTTCCTCAGTATTAAGAGAGTGCATTGCCCATGTTAAATTTCAAGAGTATATAGGTTGTACATCCTAGCAACTCCTTAAAGCAGCTGCCTCTTTTCCTAGACTCTTCCCAGGAAAAGACATAGCTGCTTTAAGGAGTTGCAGACTGATGCTCTGTTCGTGGCCTGTGTGTTCCTAAGCATCTTTGGGAATTGCATCTGAAGGACTGTGCAGCTCTACTTAGCATTGCAAAACGACAACTCTAAAAGGTTTCCAAGACTCATTGCTTCAGGGCAATGTGTCAGGAGAATGTGTAAGCTCCGGGCGGCTTGCAGCTAAGGCTGTTAAGCAGACTGAAACAACCAGCCTGAATTATAACGTGTGGTCAAAACACAGGCGCCTGGTGCAGTGTAGGAGGGATACTGTACTGCTTAAATAACTCTTAATTTATTTAAATAAAACCTGATTTCCAATCTAATCAGCAAAGCAGAGAAATGTAAAGTCCTTTCATATATATATATATAAAGTCTGTGTTTATTCTTTTTCTCCCCTAGATATCTCAGATTGGTGTGCCTTTTCCAAAGACAGCTTAAAAAAAAAAACTTGAAAACCAAAATATGACCATGTAATCTTTTAGATTTATCTTATACATGTTACATTTCAGGGGTAGGGATTGGCTTTTTAAATCTGCATTGAAAGACAGCAATAGTCTGTTAATAGAATTCAGTTACATTTATGACTTTATACAGTTGTATTAATTTATGTCTCTCTCTCCCTCTTTATGTATGTGTCTAGCCGTGTTTCTCAACCTTGACAACTTGAAGATGTGTGGACTGCCAACTCCCAGTAGAGCTGTCTGGGGAATTCTGGGAGTTAAAGTCCACACATCTTCAAGTTGCCAAGGCTGAGAAACACTGGATTAATTTTTATGTTCGGAAAGACAGTTAACGCTTTTTGATGAGTGGATGAATGTTACAGATTAATAAATCAGGCTATCCCTTGCAGTGTCTTTATAGCTGATTGGATCCTCTGCTTCTCTTTGAGATGCAGAGAGGGCCAAAGCTAAAAATGATGCCGCCGAAATGTCAGGCTTTAATCCCCCAAAATGCTTTATGGTGACATCATCCTTGCGTGGATTAAATTAACAGGCGGCAAATATGACCCATCGTGGCAGTTCAACAGTGATTATTACTTTGATGGGGGGATCCACCCTCCAGAAAAGCGGGTGGGCAGGTTGAAGAAATGTGTGGGAGGGTGACAGAAGCTATGCCTGATTTAATTTAGGCTTATATTTAAATCCAATTGCAGTTAAATTAAATATATCTATCTATTTTAATTACTCCCACACTTAAGGAATGGACCTTGGGTTTGATATCTCCTTAAGTCTGGAGAAAGCATGTCATTTATATATAACATGACCCCCTCTCCTTTGTGGCAGCCCCTCAAATACTGGAACACTACTATCATGTCGCCCCTGTTTCTTCTTTTCTTTAGACTAGCCCAGGGGTAGGCCACCTTGGCTCTTTTATGACTCGTGGACTTCAACTCCCAGAATTCCTGAGCCAGCATGGGGAAAACTTTGGCCCCTTCATGACTCGTGGACTTCAACTCCCAGAATTCCTGAGCCAGCATGGGGGAAACTATGGCCCCTTCATGACTCGTGGACTTCAACTCCCAGAATTCCTGAGCCAGCATGGGGAAAACTTTGGCCCCTTCATGACTCGTGGACTTCAACTCCCAGAATTCCTGAGCCAGCATGGCTCAGCTTGGAAACCTCTCCCTTTCCCCTCAGCATGGCTGGCTCAGGAATTCTGGGAGTTGGAGTCCACGAGTCATAAAAGAGCCAAGGTTGCCTACCCCTGGACTAGCCAAACCCAAGTCCTGCAGCCGTTCTTCGTATGTTTTAGTCTCCAGGCCTTCGATCATCTTAGTTGCTCTTCTCTGATTTTTTTTTCCAAACTCTCAACACCTTTTTTGTAATATGGTTCCTGTAGTAACGTTCCTATATTCCCCGAATGCCTATGTGGTCAGGATGTGTCGGTCTGAGACACTTCCACTTGCCAGGTGATAAATCATAGATGAGTTAAATTTTATATCAAGACTGGATACCATTGAGGTAATGTAAAATCAGAGCCTCCCATTTGTTTTGATTACACCTTCACCAGATTTCTTAGCCACTGATGGATGTGTTTTTCAGGTGAGGGGGACACTGATTTATTTTTATTTTAGACAATTTTATCTCCCTCTCACCCTGGAGGGATGCCAGATGCTTTATTGGCTTTATTGCTTTGCAATCATTTTGCCTTTGTGATCCTTCCTTCCTTCCTTGCTGGAGTGATCCCAACGAATCAGGGATCGTGAAATAAACATACAGCCACGTTGGGACCAGAATTTCTGTTCTGTTCTGTTCTGTTCATACAATCTTCTTTGCCATAGTTGTTAAGTGAATCATGCGGGCGTTAAGCGAATCTGGCTTCCCGCGTTGACTTTGCTTGTCCGAAGCCAGCTGGGATGGTCACAAATGGCGATCACATGACCCTGGGATGCTGCAGCCGTTGTGCATATGTAGCAGTTGCCAAGCAGCCGAATTTTGATCACGGAACGGTGGGGATGCTGCAGCAGTCATAAGTGTGAGGACTAGTCGTAATCCACGTTTTTCAGGGTTCACTTTTTTTGAACGGTCTCTAAACGAAGAGTTGTAAGTCGAGGATTACATGTAATGGCATCCTAGCACCGATCTCTAGGTCGTCTTCCATGTTTCTCCTTTCTATTCCTTGGAAGTCTCTCTCTTCTAGAGCAGGGCTTTTCAACCTGTGGTACGCGTACCACTTGTGGTACATTAATGAGTGGCAGGTGGTACGCAGCCCTGCCTAGCCAAGTGTAGTGGGGAAAGGAAAGAGCCAGCACAGGCAAAGACTTACAGTGAGAGAGTCCTCTGGAGCTGCAGATTTTACTTATGAATGGAGCCATTTGGGGAGGCTGCCTTAGCCGGCAGCCAGTACTTACATTTTTTTTCTTCCTTAAGTGCCAGCTGGACTCCTTACTTTCCTTTCTAGCCAATAGCTAATTCTTAAAGGGGAAGTGCCTTTTTAAGCTAGTTCACTCAGCAGCTTGTCTTTTCTGTCTCTGGAGGCCTTTCCTTGTTTGATCAATATATGGAAGAGGGAAAATATGGGGGGGTTCAAATTCTTCCTTCAGAAGGAGATGGGAATGAGAAAAAGGGAGGCAGGGAAGGGAGGCAGGGAAGGAGTCCCGCCTTAGCACTTGGCCACCAGCAGCTCTGCCATTGACTTTGCTTGTCAAAAGGTTGCAGAAGGGGATCACATGACCCTGGGACACTGTGACCATCATAAATATGAATCAGTTGCCAAGCATCCAAATATAAATCACATGACCCTGGGCATGCTGCAATGGTCATAAGTGTGAAAAATGGTCATAAGTCATTTCAGTGCAATTGCAACTTTGAACAGGTTTTTTTTTTGTCACCAAGTTTTTGACACCTTGCTAGGTGGTCCTCGAATATTGCCATATCCTAAAAGTGGTACAATCGGTAAAAAGGTTGAAAAGCCCTGTTCTAGAGCATTTTCCCAGGCTGATCTCCGTTGACTTTTCGAAGGTATGTTAAAGAGGAAGGGTCCACTAACCCCTTCACAATCCTTCCAGGACTTCCCAATCTTGCACTTGGATGGAATTGTGGACGAACATTCCAACATCCTGGGGTTCTCCATGTTTAACACCAGCCACCCTTTCTACCTGGAATTTGTCCGTAGCCTCAACATGTCCTGGCGGGAGAACTGTGAACTCAATACTTACCCAGGACCGGCGGTAAGTGTGACAATCCAGCAGGGGGAAGGAGAGAGGACAATACGGGTGCATGGGTGGGAAGGATTTTCTAGCTAAACAAGGATTTGAAAAGATGGTGCATCTCTTCTTACAAAGGGAGCTACAGAATAGCAACCACCGAGTCATAATAACCTTTTTGGGTTCCTCTACATCAGGGGTCCTCAAAACTTGGCCACTTTAAGATTTGTGGACTTCAACTCCCAGAATTCCCCAGCCAGCATGGCTGGCTGGGGAATCCTGGGAGTTGAAGTCCACAAGTCTTAAATTGGCCAAGTTTGAGGATCCCTGTTGGGTCTCCAAACTTGACAACTTTAAGACTTGTGGACTTCAACTTCCTCAGCTTCAACAACCAGTTGAGGAATCCTGGGAGTTGAAGTCCACAAGTCTTAAATTGGCCAAGTTTGAGGATCCCTGTTGGGTCTCCAAACTTGACAACTTTAAGACTTGTGGACTTCAACTTCCTCAGCTTCAACAACCAGTTGAGGAATTCTGGGAGTTGAAGTCCACATGTCTTAAAGTTGCCAGGTTTGGACAACTCCTACATATTTGTCATGTTTTGGGGGGGGGTAAATGAATATCCATCATCCTTCTCTTTGGAGAATTATGACCTTCAGAGGCTTTAGAAAGGAATGTCTGCAGATCTGTGATGGGTTTGTCAACTATGGTCATTTGCTGGTGACAAGAACCCACTTTTCGAAATGTCTGTTTGGGAGCCTAACCTCAGTTCTACACAAAGGACAATAGGATCGTTTGCCTCAACCTTCCCTACCTCTGTTTTCAATTTCTTCCTATGCGGAAATCAACTGAGCCTCTAATATTACTAAATAAACTTGGCAGGCAATTAAAAGGCCTGTCAAAAAGTTACCTCTGGCTTGCCTTGATCCGAAGTTAGAGTTAGCTTTGCTCAGTCCATCATATGTCATAATTTGTAGCTCGTTAAGAGGAAGAGAAAGAAAAGCAAAGTCGTCTTAACTGCTAAAACAATGACTGCTGTCTTGAAGATGGAAATTAATATGACATTGTAAATAAGCAACGGTTTATGTGCACGGCTATTCATTGGAAGAGACTTCCCCACCTTATGCTTTTCAGATATCTTTGATAGGTGTTCATTTTTGAGATTGGCTGAAATTCTGAGCTGGAAATTGTCTGGCCGTTTTAACCTCTGAAGAATGTTGGGTTGAAGACAGGTGAAGTTAGGAATCTATGTAGTTAGGAATCTACGTCTTTTTGATGGACTTCAGCTGTCCTCAACACAACATCTGAAGGAAGAATGTTGGGTTGAGGAAGAGTGGATTGTTGGGTTGGGAAACAAAAGATATTGGGTTGAGAAAAGATAGATTATTGAGTTGAGGAAAAAGATGTTGGGTTGAGGAAGGATGGAGTGTTGGGTTGAGGAGTAAAGGATGTTGGGTTGAAGAACACAGCTGAAGCCAACCAGGAAGACATAGATTCTTAACTGCCTAGATTCCTAACTGCTTCTAACTAAAATTATTTCTGTTCAGCTGAGCTTCAGGATAAACACTCCTCCAGTGTTGACTTCTAGAAATTGTTCAAGATCGGGTTGACTTCACCCTGGTGGAGCACATCCACGCTTACTATCTGACTCACCCAACCCACCTCTGCAGCTGCACAGATGTTTTAGTGTGGTAGCCAAAGCAAGAATAGCTTTGGAAGAACAGGGTAGCAAGGAGGTGCCCCTGTCTGTGCCCCTCCCCCTGCCGAATGCCATAATTAGCAGCAGCCAAATTATTTTTGTTCCCCTCCAGCTATCAGCAGCCCTCATGTTTGATGCAGTACATGTGGTTGTGAGCGCCGTGCGGGAATTGAACCGTAGCCAGGAGATTGGGGTTAAGCCCCTGGCTTGCACATCAGCTAACATCTGGCAACATGGAACCAGTCTGATGAACTATCTGCGCATGGTGAGACCCTGCTGCTTCCAGAGCGACAGTTCCCTCCTCCCTTTCTGAAAAAGCAAAACAAAACATGGAAATATGTGACATGATTGTGTAAGCGTTGATGTCTGTCTTGTTCGATTTGCCCAAACAAAGGTCAGATGTTCTCAGCTGGAGCAAATACGCCAATTGCTCGCAGGTCCCCTAAGAGAAATGTGGCCGCTGACTTTTCTGCTCTTGCAACAATGAATGGCAAATTTATTCAGCGAAGTGGATGTGCACAATTCGGTTATCAGAGATAAAACTATCCAAATTTAGCATTTTGGGTGAATCTAGCTGCCGGTTGTGTTAACTGTATTGTCCAAACGCGACCAAAATGGAAGGGGTAACCTTTCAGAGTCCTCCCTTCCCTTTTCAAAATTTCATCTCCCAAATAAGGAAAGGGACTATCCCATGTCCTAGGTCAGGGGTAGGCAACCTTGGCTCTTTTATGACTCATGGACTTCAACTCCCAGAATTCCTGAGCCAGCCATGCTGAGGGGAAAGGGAGAGGTTTCCAAGCTGAGCCACGCTGGCTCAGGAATTCTGGGAGTTGAAGTCCACGAGTCATAAAAGAGCCAAGGTTGCCTACCCCTGTCCTAGGTCAGTGGTCTCCGAACATGGGCACTTTAAGACGTGGACTGGCTGAGGAATTCTGGGAGCTGAAATCCACAAGTCTTAAAGTGCCCATGTTCGGAGACCACTGACCTAGGACAGGGGTAGGCAACCTTGGCTCTTTTATGACTTGTGGACTTCAACTCCCAGAATTCCTGAGCCGGCATGGCTCAGCATGGAAACCTCTCCCTTTCCCCTCAGCATGGCTGGCTCAGGAATTCTGGAAGTTGAAGTCCACGAGTCATAAAAGAGCCAAGGTTGCCTACCCCTGACCTAGGACGTGGAATATAGTCCCTTTCCTTATTTGGGAGATGAAAGGATCCAGAGTTCTTCCTTCTCAAGCTAATGATAACGTGTGAACCAGTTTGGGCCCTGCCTCACTCCCATTCTCCTGTGTTCTTCTCTCTGTCTTCTTCGATTTGCACCCCATTCCTCTGTCTCTCCATCCCTGGCTAGGTAGAGTATGACGGGCTGACGGGACACGTGGAATTCAACAGCAAGGGTCAAAGAACTAATTATACCCTGAGAATTCTGGAAAAAGGTCGACATGGACACCGGGAGGTAAGATGACTAGAGCCTGAGCTTAGGACGCTCTGTTTTTGCAAAGGAGATTACAGGTGCTCCTCGACTTAACAACCATTTGTTTTGTGACTGTTCAAAGTCACAACGGCACTGACAAAAGTGATTGTAAGGGCCCACCTCAGCTAACCACCCAAGGAAGCAGAACTCTTGAAACAGGCATCGTCTCAAAAGGAAGCTTTTATTAGGGGTCAGTGACAGTAAGGAAGGCAAGGCGAGATCTGGGGGAAAACCCGTGCAAACAGTATAGTTAAACCAGCAATATTCCTCCTCCCACCAAAGTCATAATGTCCATTTGAAATCCAGCCAATCCACAGGTGGCACAATGAGCGGGAAACTGGCACAGTTGGTGCGAATAAATAAATAAATTAATAATAATAATAATAATGATAATAATAATGATGATGATGTTGGCAGGGACCTTAGAGGTCTTCTAGTCCAACCCCCTGCTCAGGCAGGAAACCCTATACCATTTCGGACAAATGGCTGTCCAGTCTCTTCTTAAAAACTTCCAGTGTTGGAGCATTCACCACTTCTGGAGGCAGGTTGTTCCACTGGTTAATTGTTCTAACTGTCAGGAAGTTTCTCCTTAGTTCTAAGATTGCTTCTCTCCTTGATTAGTTTCCATCCGTTACTTCTTGTCCTGCCTTCAGGTGCTTTGGAGAATAACTTGACTCCCTCTTCTTTGGGGCAGCCCCTGAGATATTGGAACACTGCTATCATGTCCCCCCTCGTCCTTCTCTTCATTAAACTAGACATTCCCAATTCCAGCAACCGTTCCTTATATGTTTTAGCCTCCAGTCCCCTGATCGTCTTTGTTGCTCTTCTCTGTACTCTTTCTAGAGTCTCAACATCTCAAGGTCTTCTCCAGCTTTCGTTTCTCCCCTATAAGGGATACACATTCCTTTCTCAAGTGGATAGAGGTGGAAGAAGGAAAACATAAAGCGAAAGTCACCCCAAGCGAAAGCACATATCCCCCTCCCCCCAGCTAAATTGCAGGCCCCAAAGCAAAGCACTAGAATATATATATATGAAAGGGAGACAATAAGGATTTGGGGACCTGACGGTGATCACCATTTTTCACACTTAACGACCGTTGCAGCATCCCCAGGGTCAGGTGATCAAAATTCGGACGCTTGTCAACCGGCTCAGATTTATGACGGTTGCAGCGTCCCAGGGAATCACATGATCCCCCTTTGTGACATTCTGACAAGCCAAGTCAATGGGGAAGCCAGATTCACTTAGCAACTGGGTTACATACTTAACAACTGCAGTGATTCACTTTCTGGCCACAGCTACGGCAAGAAAGGTTGTAAAATGGGGTCAGAGTGAATGCTGGGTTTAATTATGGTCATACGTCGAAGGCTATCTGTATACAGGATCAATCTAGCAAGAACCTATAACCCTGCCTTCTATCTCAACAGATTGGTGTGTGGTACTCAAACAAAACGCTTGCCATGAATGCCACAACGCTGGATATCAATGCCTCAGAGAGTCTTGTCAACAAAACCTTGGTGGTCACCACCATCTTGGTAAGTGCCCTCCTTGCCTTACTCCTAGGGATATTTCTCCATCTTTTTAAAAGCAGGGTTTAAATAGTTGTGTAGGTCAGAGGCCCCCAACCTTTTGGGCACCAGGGACTGGTTCCTTGGAGAGAGGCTTTTCCGCGGACCGGAGGATGTGTGTTTTTGTGTGCTGCCTGCATCCCACGGGTGGGGCTTTGCTTGTTTGTGTGGAGCGGTTGCTGGCATGCCGTGCCCCGGTCATGGTCCACGGACTGGGGGTTGGGGACCCTTGGTGTAGATGACTCGGGGAAAGTCAACCAAGGATGCGAAGGATAATTGGGCCCCTGGAGATGTAAACACAAGGGAGTTTTAGCTTGTTTAACTCTCCTTGGTTAGTTTCCATCTGTTGCTTCCTCTCCTGCTTTCAGGTGCTTTGGAAAATAGGTTGATCCCCTCTTCTTTATGGCAACCCCTGAGATATTGGATCGCTGTTATCCTGTCACCCCTGGTCCTTCTCTTCATTAAACTAGACATACCCAATTCCTGCAACTGTTCTTCCTATGTTTTAGCCTCCAGCCCCCTAAACATCTTTGTTGCTCTTCTCTGCACTCTTTCTAGAGTCTCAACCTCTTTTTTACATCGTGGCATACTTCATTTTATATAGTGAAGACTTCCTCTAAATAGTTCGGAGTAGTTCTTCACTTCCGAAGAAACAGTTGAAACGGCTGCTTGAAATGGTCAAACTCTTCCGGCTCATCTTAGGTTAAAAATGGGATGGTGGTTGTGATGGGCAAACAATAATTACTTTCTGGCATGCGCTTCCCTACAATGGACTGATGACAAGCATGCTTCAGTTGAGGAGGGAAAAAAAAAAGAATTAGGCAAATTAGTGAAGAGCCGTGATTGCGACTGTGATTTTCATGCACAAAAGAGGTGTCGGTCCTTCTGCATAGGAGTGGGTACAGAGAAACAAAAGGCGCAGATTGTTGGGTTGTTATGATGTGGAGTGGTGTGGCCGATTCCTCTAAAACATTCATCAGAATATTGAGGACAGAATAGAGGCAGAGACCAGGCGCTCTTGAACTAATTCCAGAAGTGCTCTGTAAATGCTCAGGACAGATTTATTGGGGGGGGGGGAAACATGGCTCCTTCCTCTAGTAGGCTGATGAACGGGAAGGGAAAGAGAGAAATAGAGGAAGAGGAAGAGGGAAGGGCTGGGAAAAAGGAATAGCAACCCTATCCACTGTCTGCTGCAACTCTTCTCCTTAGGTAGCTTCAAAGAGGTAGGCCACCTGGACTCTTTTATGACTCGTGGACTTCAACTCCCAGAATTCCTGAGCCAGCATGGCTCAGCTTGGAAACCTCTCCCTTTCCCCTCAGCATGGCTGGCTCAGGAATTCTGGGAGTTGAAGTCCACGAGTCATAAAAGAGCCAAGGTTGCCTACCCCTGGCCTAGTGATTAAGGTGCTGGGCTATAAACCAGGAGGCAGTGAATTCTAGTCCTGCCTTAGACATGAAAGGTGGCTGGGAGACTTTGGGACAATCATCAGCAGACTTGTGAGTTCTAGTGTCACCTTATCCATGAAAGCCAACTGGGTGACTTTGGGCCAGTCACCTATTCTCAACCCAACCACCTCACAGGGTTGTTTTTGATGGGAAAAATAGGAAGAAGGAGGAATATTATATATGTGTCAAGAGGGAAAATGGGGCAGTTGGGTGCCTCTCTGTGTTCATCTTGCCATTAGAGTAAGGGAGGGGGGAAGTGTTGCTTTTGAATGGGTGAGTTAGAGAAACGAAACCTCTCCAGTTCTACGGAAGCTTACAGAGAGTCTGCAGTAGGTAAACCTTTCAAGGACATTCTAGCAGGTGTGAAGAAGATAGCAGACGGTTCCCATAATAAAGAGAAGATGTTTACATGAGCTACGTAGACATCTGGGGGGGGGGGTGTTGGTTGAGAAAGTCATTGTTATAGCTATGGTCTGATGCCTTGGGACTTTTAGAGTTAGTTGTCAACGCTGTTAATATGGGAACCATAACATTAGTTTTACCTCGCCTTGACCAGGCCATGTCTTCAATAAACAGCTTTTCAGAAACAAAAATAATCCTGGACTTTTATTGGGATACTTGAGCTGGAAGTTGGTTTGGGTTTGGGGTTCTCCTGTCAAAAATATGTAAGCTCTTGAGGACAGTTGCCTGTTATCTACTAGTTCAAAGGTCTCTTTAAGACTTGTGGACTTCAACTCCCAGCATTCCCCAGCCAGTGCATGCTACCTCATATTATACCCTGGCTTTCACTCTTACAGGAGAACCCGTACGTGATGCGGCGGGCAAACTTCCAGGAACTGTCTGGCGCTGCCCAGTACGAAGGCTTCTGCGTGGACATGCTTCACGAGCTTGCCGACATCCTTAAGTTCCGTTTCCAGATCAAACTGGTGGAAGATGGACTGTATGGGGCGCCTGAACCTAATGGATCTTGGACTGGCATGGTGGGAGAACTCATCAACAGGGTAGGGCTGTTAGGAAAAGCCCACCCACCTCCAGCCCCGTTGTTTTTTTTTCCCTACAAAAATTTCCACTAAGCAGACAGTTCTTAAATGTAAAATTGTATGTGGAAAGCAAGTTGCTTTTAGGAACCAGAATCTTACTCAAAGCTGAAGGATGAAGGTTGGGGGAGATCAATGCATCCCAGTTTGGTGCATCAGCAGCTAAGTGGACCTGGCCATTCTGCATCATGGCTATTCAATTCTGGTCTTTTCAGAAAACTGTGGGCTTAATGGTGCTTTTCCCCCCTATCCCTCACGAAAGTCAGCTCCATGCAGCAGCAGAAAAAACGATAAATAAGGAGACAGATCTGATAACAGCTCCCTGCAGGTAGAAAGCTATTTGCTAGCAGGCTTGGCTAGGATATTTTCTCTATGATGCTTCTTCTGTCGGAGCTGATGCTGGCTTGTTTTTGCTTTTTCTCTTCTCCCAAAAGAGAGTAACAAAAACGGCATCTCTGCTTCTAGGATCTGAATGGGTTGAACATTTGTTTGTGGGTGCATTTAGCCTGCACAGAAAGGCTGTCCATAAAATGACTCAGTATTACTCAGTAGTAGGCGAACCAGATCTGGACTCATTTGGATAATTACAAGAAAGCAGCAAAGGGATATATATATATATTTTTCTGCATCTCTCTGTCACTTTTGAGATTTTTGAGATTTCTGCAGGCAAGATCTGGTGCTTCAGATCAATGCAGTTAAAATAATCAAATTGCAGATAAACCTCGACTTGCAACTATTCGTTGGGTGACTGTTCAGATTACAACGGCACTGTAAAAAGCGACTTATGACTGTTTATCACACTTACAACTGTTGCAGCATCCCCACGGTCACGCGATCGAAATTCAAGAGGCTTGGCAACTGATTCGTATTTATAACGGTTGCAGTGTCCTGGGGGGTCAATGATCCTCTTTTACAACCTTCTGATAAGCAAAGTCAATGGGGAAACCAGATTCGCTTTACAACCGTGTTACTAACTTAACAACGGCAGTGGTTCACTTAAGAACTGTGGCAAGAAAGGTCGTAAAATGGGGCAAAACTTGCTTAACCAATGTCTCGTTTAGCAACAGAAATTTTGGGCTCAATTGTGGTCATAATTTGAGGACTACCTGTATTAATTGATATGGGTAGTTCTTGACATACGACTGCAATTCCAGTTCTAAGTCATGGTTGTTAAGCAGGTCATCACATGCCTGATTTTAGGACCTTTTTTTTTTTGCAATGGTCATTAAGCAAACATGGCATCGTAAAGTGAGTGCCTTAGTCATTAAGCACCCATTGTTCGCTATGGGGCGTTTTTTTGCCAGAAACCTGACATAAAATGCCCATTTACAGCAAAATGGTGGATTCCAGCAAAAACATCGTCCATCACGATTGACCCCGTTCCCTTTGAAGAATACAGGTAGTCCTCGATTTACGACCACAAGTGAGCCCAACATTTCTGTCGCTCAGCAAAGCAGTTGTTAAGTGAGTTTTGTCCCATTTCGCGACCTTTCTTGCCACCGTTGTTAAGTGAATCCCTGCCATTGTTAAGTTAGTAACGCGGGTTGTTAAGTAAGTCCGGCTTCCCCATTGATTTTGCTAGTCCGGGAGGTCACAAAAGGGGATCACGTGATGTGACCACCCCCCCGGGACACTGCAGCCGTCATAACTATGAGTCAGTTGCCAAGCCTCTGAATTGTGATCACGTGACCGTGAGGATGACGCAACGGTTGTTAGTCTGAAAAACGGTCGTAAGTCAGTGTTTTTCAGGGCTGTTGTAACTTTGGACGGTCACTAAACGAACTGTCGTAAGTCGGGGACTGCCTTTCGTCTTTGCTTGGGTTCCAACCAGCCAATGATAATGTAGAGAGCAGCAGGCGACAGTCTCTCTGTGTGAGGCAATTAAGGGTTCCTGTGCTTTGGCCTTTAGAAAGCCGATCTGGCAGTGGCTGCCTTCACCATCACAGCTGAACGGGAGAAGGTCATTGACTTCTCCAAGCCCTTCATGACCTTGGGAATAAGCATCTTGTACCGTGTACACCTGGTAGGTACAACTCCGCCTTCAGGGGGAGGGAAGAAGAGTGGGGGATTATCTGACGACCGGGGAGAGTGCTGTGGGGATCGCTTACTCCACGCCTTAACGTCAGTTCCATTGAGTCAAAACGTGGTGACCAAATTGCACCTATTAAATATCATGCTATATTTAAGGCGGGAAGTCCCTCCACTTGGAGACTTCCGGTTGCATGGACCTCAACTCCTAGAATTCCCCAGTCAGCCTGGAATTCTGAAACTTGCGTCCACCCATAGAGAACCAGTCTGGTGCAGTGACTAAGGACGCTGGACTAGAAACCAAAGCAGCGGGAGTTCTAGTCCTGCCTCGGACACCAAGTTAACTGGGTGACTTTGGGCCAGCGGAAGAAGAAGGCAATTGCAAATCCTTTCCCAAAAAAATCTCAAAACAGTGCCAGGACTTCTGTCTATTTAGCTGACAGGGGTCAAGAATGGTTTGGAGGTATACATACACAGACACAGAGAGCGAGAGATATCCACACATCTAGAAGTTGTTAAGTTTGGGAAAAACTAATTTAGTGCAATTCACTCTTTGGGAGGAGGCTTCGTGGTTGTCCGTAGCAGAACATCCAGATTCAGCCATAGTTTCATTCCATACAGCATTAACCTTGCAAACTCTCAAACTTCCTCCTTGCGTTATATATCCAAGATGGACAGTATTTAATATTTATTTGCTATGTATATGTAGGGATGTGGGTCTATATATATGTCGTACATAGTATGTTTAGGTGTGTGTCATGTATATGTTTCACTTTGAGAGCGGGCAACTAAATTTCATTTTTTATGTGTGCCATTGTGCCCACAATATAAAAATGACAATAAAGGTTATTTATCTTATCTTTATCTTGTTATTAGGCAATTCAGAAATACTTCAGTGAACTTCTAATCTTTTTTTTTTTTTTTAATAGGGACGCAAACCGGGGTATTTCTCCTTCCTTGACCCCTTCTCCCCAGCTGTTTGGCTTTTCATGCTCCTCGCCTATCTGGCAGTCAGCTGTGTCCTCTTTCTAGCTGCTCGGTAAGTACTCCCTATGAGAGATTCATTCTAGACTGTCTTCCATGGTGCCTTATGTGTCATCTCAAAGCAAGTCTGGATTCCCTAGATCAGTGTTTCCCAACCTTAGAATTCCCCACGTGGCCATGTTGGCTGAGGAATTCTGGGAGTTGAAGTCCACGAGTCATAAAAGAGCCAAGGTTCCCCACCCCCTGGTCTAGGGGATGGGGATGGTTGTTTCCCCCCATTCTGGAACACAGTCTCCTCTTAAACACATCGTGCCAGCACCTAAGACGAGGACTACCCTGTAAATCAGTGTCAGTCGTCCTTCTCGGGAGGGCCTGATCTTACACGCCTGACCGCTGAAAGCAACAAGGCTAGAAGAGTCGTTTTGCAGAAGGAAGGAAGGCGACGTATAAATGTAATAAATAAATAAGGGAAAAAAGTCTGCTACGTTTCTTCCTTCCGCAGGCTGAGCCCTTACGAATGGTACAACCCTCATCCTTGTCTCCGGGAGCGTCATAACATCCTGGAAAACCAGTACACGCTGGGCAACAGCCTCTGGTTCCCAGTCGGGGGCTTCATGCAACAAGGATCCGAAATCATGCCACGAGCGCTTTCCACCCGTTGCGTCAGTGGGGTCTGGTAAGCGGCTGTGCGACTCAACAACCGAGCCGGCTGAAGGAGAGAAGTTGTGCAGGGGAAAGACACATTCGCACAACACAACCTACCAAAAAAGACAGGATGGGGTACAGATAGTCCTTGACTCACGACCACGATTGAGCCCAACTTTTCTGTTGCTAAGTGAGACATTTGTTGAGGGAGTTTGGCCCCGTTTTACAACTTTTTTTTTTTGCCACGGTGGCTAAGCAAATCACCGCGGTTGTTAAGTCAGTCGCACGGTTGTTAAGTGAAGCCGGCTTCCCCCACTGACTTTACTTGTCAGACGGTCGCCAAAGGGGATCACGTGACCCCGGGACGCTGCGACCGTCATAAATAAGAGTCGGTTGCCAAGCGTCTGAATTTGGATCAGGTGACCCTAGGGGACGCTGCGACGGTCGTCAGTGTGAAAAAACGGTCATAAGTCGCATTTTTTCAGCACCGTTGTAACTTTGAACGGTCACTAAACAAACTGTTGTTAAGGGGAGGAGCAGCTGTGTCGAATTTGCAACAGGTTTGGAAAAATCACCATCGTTTTATCTGCCACCTTCCTTGAAATATTTAATGTGTAGGGCAGGGGTGGAGAACCTTGGCCCTTTTATGACTTGTGGACTTCAACTCCCAGAATTCCTGAGCCAGCCAGCATGGCTGGCTCAGGAATTCTGGGAGTTGAAGTCCACAAGTCATAAAAGAGCCAAGGTTCCCCACCCCTGGTCAAGGGGATGGTGGTGGCTGTTTTTCCCCACTCTGGAACACAGTCTCCTCTTAAATGCATCATGCCAGCACCTACAGATTCCAGCGTTTTTAAAGGAATACTAATGAGCTTTGCGATCCTTAATTGGTGGCTTAATTGGCACTAAAACTTTAGTTGATTAATCAGTGGGGAGCTTTTTTAATTGCTGAGAACAACACTTCATCTGTGGGATTGTACATTAAGGGCATATTGGTTTTGACATGTTGATGCAATAGGCGATAATTTTTTTTTTAATGATGAATTCTCTTTATTGGAGTGCCAGGTTGCCGCGTCTTTTCTTCAAAAACCTTAGTAACATTTATTGTCTTATAATTAAGTTTTTAACGGCGTCCAACTTTGAGTTGTCAGTTAAGAGCAGATGACAGGCAGTCCTCGGCTTACGACCACGATTGAACCCAAGCTTTCCGTCGCTAAGCGAGACATTTGCTAAGTGAGTTTTGCCCCCATTTTACGACCTCTCTTGCCACAGTTGTTAAGTGAGTCGCTGCAGTTAAGTTAGGAACACAATTGTTAAGTGAGTCTGCCTTCCCCCGTTGACTTTGATTGTCAGAAGTTTGCAAAAGGGGGTCACGTGACCCCGGGACACTGCGACCGTCATAAATGTGAGTCAGTTGCCAAGCATCTGAATTTTGATCATGGGGAGGCTTCAATGGTCGTAAGTGTGAAAAACGGTCATGAGTCACTGAACAAACTCTTGTAAGTCGAGGATTATCTGTATTGATGAAGAAATCTTGAAAGAAATGTCATCTTCACTGTGAATTTATTATTGTTTTATATCTCCAGCTCTTTTTAAATGCAGGTAGTCCTCCCTTAATGACCACAGTTGACCCCAGAATTTCCACTGTAAGTCATTGCAGTCATTAATCAGGTCAGCATGTGACCTGACTTGATTTAATTACTGTTTTTACAATGGTCGTAAAGCTAGCCACTGGTTGTTAAGCAAACCGTGTAGTCATTAAGCGAATCACTTGGTCACATGCTGGCTGGGGAATTCTGGGAGTTGAAGTCCACATATCTTCAAGTTGCTAAGGTTGAGGAACGCAGCTGTATAGAAGGGCCTTTTTCACTGTCTCAGGAAGCCTTAGGACAGGGGTCCCCAACCCCTGGGTCGTGGCCCATTCAAAACCGGTCCGCCAGCGTGCACAGCTCCCCTTGTGCGAGCAGTAGGCATGTACGCCCATCGTTTGCGCAGATGGAGCTGCGCATGTGAGCACACTCGCCCGCTACTTGTGCAGAAACCATCCCCTCTCCTCCCCCTCCACCACCGCCACCGGTCTGCAAAGCCGGAAAGCTTTCAGGACTGCCGTCTTAGGAGTCACATCTAAAGAGTTGTCTTGCCAAGACTTGCACCCGTTGAGTAAAAGTTGAACGTTGAAATGTAGAGATTTTTTCTTGTCTCTCTAAAAAAAAAAATCAAACTGGGCTTCCTTGTTGCTGTTGCGAAGGTGGGCCTTCACGCTGATCATCATCTCTTCCTACACGGCCAACCTTGCTGCCTTTCTCACCGTGCAGCGCATGGAGGTGCCTATAGAATCGGCGGACGACTTGGCTGACCAAACCAACATCGAATACGGCACCATCCATGCCGGTTCCACCATGACCTTTTTCCAGGTGAGTGTCGTTTTCTCTTTTCCTTGCACAGCTCGGCTGCTGAGGGCCCTCTTTTCCAAACCCCTGCAATCTTAGGCGATGGAGGCTGCCGGCTGGTTGAGCATGGTGGAGTTTTTGTAGTTTCCCCGAAGAAGTGAAAAACTGGTGTTGATTCATAGTTCTCTATTGTCCGCACGTGTTAGTTCTGAAGGCCACCATTGTACACCCCTGTAGTGAGGGCATTGTTTTCTGCTTGTTTGTTTGTCTGGTATTAACTCCTTCTTATCTGGATGTAGGCTGCTAGAGAGGGTGCGTTCTTTTTTTTGTTTGTTTGTTTCTTTGCTTTTTTTATTGTCTCTTTCGAATGGTGTGCAAATGTGGTGTATCTCTATGTGTCTGTTGATGGCTGATTTGTCTGAATGACAAATTTCCAGGAATTCCCTAGTGGTTTTGGGATTTTGCTTGGTCTAGGAAGCTCACACTTTCCCAGTTGAAATAATGATTGAGTCTGTCTGTTGATCAGTCTACTAGGATCTCTTCTCTTCTCTTCTCTTCTCTTCTCTTCTCTTCTCTTCTCTTCTCTTCTCTTCTCTTCTCTTCTCTTCTCTTCTCTTCTCTTCTCTTCTCTTCCCTCTTCTTCTCTCCTCTCCTCTTCTCTCCCCTTCTCTCCTCTCCCCTTCTCTCCTCTCCTCTCTTCTTCTCTCCTCTCCTCTCCTCTTTCCTCCCCTTCTCTCCTCTCCTCTTCCCTCCCCTTCTCTCCTCTCCTCTCTCCTCCCCTCCCCACCCCTTGATTTCCTTCCTTCCTTCCTTCCTTCCTTCCTTCCTTCCTTCCTTCCTTCCTTCCTTCCTTCCTTCCTTCCTTCCTTCCTCTGGCAACCTGTATCCATAGTAACAGCAGCCGTCTCCACTCCGAGAGACATTAGCGAAGGGAAATCAATCATCAGACAAGGTGTCAGGCCTTGATGACAGAAACGGAAAACCTACATCTGCTTTGCACAGATCTCTGAAAATTGGTTTTTTATCCTGATCCAAGAAGCCCAGCTTGCTGCAGTCTGCAAGGCCACAGTTATTTTTAACAAGGAAACCAGCTTGGCCTTGCCGTGTTTGAAAAGCTTGGCTTGTATAATTTGGTGGTGTTTTTTTTTTTTTTTAAAAAAGAGTTTCTTAAAAGCTGCCTTACGTTCCTGGCTCTGCTACAACAAAAGGGTTCATAATTCTAATGATAGGCGAAAGCAAAAAAGAGACCAATTTGCCCGTCGTTTTGAGGGACGCCTATTTGCTGGGGAGATAAACTAGAGGCAGGAGAAGAAAAATACGCCTCTATTATAAATTCCTTGGGAAAAGTTTGCAATCGCAGTTAGTCAACAAATAACGAAGGCACAAATCTTTCTACTACACGGTGCCTGAAAACGGTCCCTCTGTCCCATTATAAAGCTCCCTTATGCTTTGCTCCTCTCTCTCTCCTTCCCAATCAGAATTCTCGATATCAAACCTACCAGCGCATGTGGAACTACATGCACTCAAAGCAGCCGAGTGTCTTCGTCAAGAGCACGGAAGAGGGGATTGCTCGGGTGCTGAATTCGAAATATGCCTTTCTTTTGGAGAGCACGATGAACGAATATCACCGGAGGCTCAACTGTAACCTTACCCAGATTGGGGGGCTACTAGATACCAAGGGCTACGGCATCGGGATGCCCCTGGGTGAGCAACAGTAACTGGCTTGGCTTGGAGGAGGAGGAGGAAGGAGAGGAGGGGGAGGGGGAGGGGGACAAGGAGGAGGAGGAGGAAGTGAAGAAGAGGAAGAGAGGGAAGAGGAGGAGGAAGAGGGAAGTGGAAGAGGAGAAAGAGAAGGAAGAAGAGGAGAAAGAGAAGGAGGGCAAGGAGGAGATGATAGAAAAAAGCTGATTGGTGTCTCAGGGTTTCCTCCTTACCCTCCTGCAGGTTCTCCATTCCGGGATGAGATCACCTTGGCTATTCTACAGCTTCAGGAAAACAACCGATTGGAAATCCTGAAACGCAAATGGTGGGAAGGAAGCAAATGCCCAAAAGAGGAAGACCATCGGGCCAAAGGTTAACAAGTAGAAAATCGGGAGGGTGGGACGTTATGAGCTGGGGTCTCTTAAGTACCAAGTGACCGATGGATAGACGATCCATCTTTTCAAATGGATGACCTTCGTGTCAGAATCTCAGGGGGTGGCCATATTTAGTCAACCTCATCTAGGCTTGTAAGCTAAGCGGAACCCCTCTGAGGGTTACAAGCGGTCCCTGAGTTAAGAACAAGCCCTGTTCCTAAATGTGTCTTGAACTTGAATTTGTGTGTAGCGTATGAATGGGCCACTCATTACTAAAAAGGGCGGACCGTGTTCTTCCTTCAGCTGAAGCCCTGCAAGATTCTTGGGAACCTTTTTTAATACACAGCCAGTTTTCAGCGGTTCGTGAAAACACTTGTCCATATTTTGGCCCTTCTTGATCCAAGGACTGCTTGTACTTACATGGTAGGTTTCTGCGGCAGGGGTCCCCAACCCCCGGGCCGTGGACCGGCACCGGTCCGCAACATGCCGGAAACCGGTCCCACACAAACAAGCTAAGCCCCATCAGGGAGCCCGTGAAATCACGGCCCCTCCAGTCCCGGGAAAAATCTCTCCATGGAACCCGTCCCTGGTGCCCGAAAAGTTAAGTTTTGGGAAAAGTGCCCTCTTGTGGCCATACAGTAGATTGCAGGCAGGAAAAGCTTGAACTGCCAAAAGATCTCTTACGTCAAAAACCTAAGGTGAGGTTTAATACGGTAGTTGCTCCTTCTCTGCAGAGAACCCTGGGAAATGTAGTTCTGTGAAGGAAAGGGTTTGGTTTCCCAGAATGTAAACAACAGCACCTTTTGGAGGAAGATCTATTCATCAAACTGATCCAAAACTGTGGGGCCCTTGGTGCTCTCTGAGCTTGGTTGTTTTCTTGCAGACGTTACATTACCCAACTAGGTAACATCATCAGTGCTAGAAGGGAGTGGGGTTTCGTTCTGTTTTTATACAAGTGTCCTGCCCTGTCAGTGTTAGCGGGAGTGGTCTTGACGGTTCCTTGAGTAGGCTTGTTCTTTACTGTTTGGTTGTTTGTCTGAGTTGGCATTTCCCCAAGGGACTGCTCAAGGAACTGTCAAGAACACTTGCCAAGCACCCAAATTTTAATCACATGACCGCGAGGAAGCTGCCATAGTTGTAAGTGTAAGTTGTAAGTGTTACTAGACATAGCCAAATTGACTGCTTGGATCAAAGAAAAAAAAATACAATTTTTTTTTGTTTCTACTTGGAAAACCCTTCTGGACTTTGTGCATGAGGTGGAAAAAACCCTGACATGTTGATTTGGGGTTTTACCCGAATTAATAGGTTTGTTGTTATAGAAATGGCTAGTTTATATTATTATGTAAAAGTAAAAAGTTGAGGTTTGATGTTATTATCTTATTCTACTGCACCAAAGGACATCAACGCCTTTTCTTTCCCTTTCCCCTCCCTTATTTTCCTCCTATTTTCTTTTGTATATTTTTGTATTTTATATTATAAACTAGTAAGCAAAAACTAAAAAAAAGAAGGAAGTGAGGACTGCTCGTAAGTCCCTTTGCTCGGTGCCATTGCAACTTTGAATGGTCACTAAACAAATGGCTGTAAGTCAAGGACTACTTTTCCTCCCTATTGGAGGGACATAGGCATCCGTTGCCACGTGACTCCTAACAACTCCTATCCTTCACACCTCGTTCTTTACTCCAGGGTTGGGTATGGAGAACATTGGAGGAATATTTGTGGTGCTGATCTGTGGACTCATCATTGCCGTCTTTGTGGCTGTCATGGAGTTTGTGTGGGCCACACGGCGCTCAGCGGAGCACGAAGAGGTGAGTGAGGCTGGGGAGGGGCACAGGGAGAGGGGAGAGAAGGGAGGAAAGCCGAGGCTAGGAAAATGAAGGAAGCCTTGCGTGCTTCTTTACAATCAGCCTTAAGCAGAGAAGGAGCTAAGCCACAAGATCTTGCCAAGCCACAAGCAGAAGCGTAAAAGGAGCTGATGCGTATCCACGACAAAGAAGGAAACAGTTGGAAATGAAAGGCTGGATTTAGTAACCCGTCATAATCCCATAATTTTTCAAAAGGCAACTGGACTTGAAGATGTTTTGCTTCTCATCCAGGAAACTTCTTCAGTTCTGACTGAACGGTGGAGAATGGAAGGATTTATATTCCTTGCAGTCATCCGGTCGTCAGCGCTCTTCCTGAGAGCCATTCAGTCAGAACTTGAAGAAGCTTCTTGGATGAGAAGCGAAACGTCCTCAAAGAAAAAAAATCGAGAAAGTCCAGTTGCCTATTGAAAAAAAAAAGCTTTGGGACAGACAGACAGACAGACAGACAGACAGCCCTGCATAATATAGACCTGTGATTTTGTTGAATCCGTTTTGGGGGGGGGGATTGTTCCAACAATTTGTGAAAATGGGATCGCAATCTCTGCCATGGGTGCAACATTATTGATCCTTCCAGAGTGGCATTAGTTTGAGTACAGGCAATCTTAAGAACAATAATAGGGACTGGAATGTTTATTGCTAGTGATGGAGGTTCTGGCACTTCCAGTTGCCATCATTAAGCAAATCCTGAACGGTTGTGAAGGGAGGATGTCACGTAGTCTCCGTTTGTGGCCTGCCAGCTTCCCTGTTGACTTTGTAGAAAGCTGACCAAAAAGGTCACAAATGATGATTATGTGATCATGGGGATGCTGCAAACGATATAGGTATGAGGACCCAGTTGTACGTAAGTATCACTTGTTCAGCACTGTTGTTAGGTTTGAACAGTCACTGAATGAGTGGATGTTAAGTGAGGAGCACTTGTATTTTGTTGCACAGCTGATGCTCAGTTTACAATGGCAATTGCCATCATTATGTGACACTTCATAACTATACCCCTCAGTGACAAATTGCTCTTGTTAAACAAGAACTTTACAGGTCATTAAGCAACTATCTCCAGGGCTTCCGATTTCCTGATGGCTTCCCCATTGACTTTGCTTGTGGGAAGCTGGCAAGGAAATTGTGATCATGTGACATAATCATGAACCGGGCACAGAGGGCCCACATCACAATCACATGACTGTGGGGATGCTGCAACAGCCAATACTCCACAGACTGATTGTAACTACTACTCTCTCAGCACTCTTGCAAAGTTTGAATGGTAGCCCAGAATTCCCAGCCCATGCACATTCCGTCTGACTGAGTGGTATAGGATCTCCTGCTGGAACAGGGGTTTGGACTATATGACCTCCAAGGTCCCTTCCGACTCTGTTATCCTCTGTTATTCTGACTGTTCTCCTTTTCCCTCCGGCAGATCTCGGTTTGTCAAGAGATGCTGAGGGAGCTACGTCACGCGGTTTCTTGCCGCAAGCCGACTCGCTCCCGACGGCGACGGCGCCACTACCCCATCCGCGGGGGTCTTTCGCTGCGATCTGTCCGGGAGATGCGCCTCAGCAACGGCAAACTCTATTCGGGGACTTTAGTGACAGAACCAGGCCCTCAGCGCCTGCTGGAGGAGCCCCCCAGGCCTTGTACCCACGTCCGCATTTGCCACGAGTGCCGGCGCATCCAGACTCTTCGGGGAGCTCCCCCGCCACCCCGGGGGCCCCCGCCACCTGAAGAAGGCACTCCACGGAGGGGAGTCCCCCGCGAACTCAACGAGCAGGAGTGACTGCTCCCTGCCCTTGCTTTTTGGCCCCCTCCTGGTTGACCTTGCCTTCGCTCATCGGCGGAGGTGCCTCCAGTTAGAGATGTACGCTATGCGTATGCCCTGAACGAGGGACCCGAAACTGGGAGGACCCACACAGAGCCGCACAGAGGGACCCTTGCCCTTGGGGGCTGCTGAGGTTTCCAAGTGTCCCGGAGAAAGAAACCCACCTACTCGTTCCAAAATACAGGGGAGGGAGGGGTCCCTTTTTTGTGCCACCCTCCTTATATGAGAACGAGGTACTCATCATGCCTGGTCCATTCCTCCTTCTCCCCCTCGCTCTCTGTCACCCAAATTTCACCCTCTGGGTGGATGGATCCACAGTGCCTGTCTGGGGCACTACAAGAAAAAGAGCAGAGTCATGCTTTGGGGAGAAGGGATCTACTTTTCAAGAAGAGATTTCTCCTCCAGGTTGTCCTCCATGTTTTCTGGACCTCTGGCCTCCCTCCAGAAGCTCTCAAGACAGCTTCGTGCTGGACCCCCGTCCCATCAACCTCTGGAGGACGCGCTCAACAGCTGTACTGGAGGTCAAAGAAACCTGTGGGTCGGGAACGCTGGGCGGGTAAATGCTCTCCAGCTGTGGTAGGGAGGGGGGGTAGGGTTCCCACTCCTGAAATGCCCCACCCACCCACCCACCCCACCAGAAAGCACACGTAGCTCCAAGTCACTCCCAACCTCAGTTAAGATGAGTAGGGTTTGGGGTTGTGTGGAGAAAATGAGCATCGGACACCAGTGTTCAGAATCCACTGAAATTGCCTCCAGTGGGTTCCACATGGAGATCCCAGAACCAAGAGGTTGAAGGAGCAGTGGAAATTAAAGAACAGAGGTGACCGACCAATCAACTTTGGAAGGGGGAAATTAACAACACAAGGATGTTCCCTCCCCCAAAGGGAAGATCAGTGGGGTGTGAGAGCGGGTCTGTGGAGCTGCGTGCTCACAATATCTTGTCTGTCTGTTTGTTTTTGTTTCATTCTTTTACTTTTTTTTTCCCTTTGGGATAAATTTCTATAGAAGCCAAAACAAAACAAAACAAAACAAAAAAAAACTCCTGGAGATTTTAGTGACAACCCCAAAAGACAAATAAATGTGAAAATACTTGGTTCTTTTAAGTGAGTGGTGGGCGAGGAGTTGTTTTTTTTTATGGTGTTGGCGAGAGTTTCCTATGCTTATGGTGCAGTCACGGGTGTGTATGCACACACACAAGCACACAAGGAGAAAGAGAGAGATCACTGCATATTTGCTTTTTTTTTTTTTTACTTAAGTACACAGGAATTCCCGAAAAGAAGGGCGTAAAGAACGGATAGAAGTTGAGAAAGCTTTATGTGGATGTGTGGATCTATTTAAAAAAAAATGTCCCAATGTGTTGGGACAGTTTTATGTCCAACATTGGGACATTGTCCCCAATGTCCCATCTAAGGGGCTGCCGCAAAGAAGAGGCAGTCAAGCTGTTCTCCAAAGCACCTGAAGGCAGGACAAGAAGCAACGGATGGAAACTGATCAGGGAGAGGACCACCACACCACGATTGCTACCATCCACCTTTCCTTGTTGTGAGCAGGTCCACCAGTCTTCTTTCACTGAAGCAGCTGTTCCACAAATCCAAATTGATGTTGCTGAGATACTGAGAACTTCCAAAGGCTGCTCCTGTAGTGTCTCTTCTGAGCCCTTTAGTGCCAGTCTCAACCTGAACGTGGATCGAAATCTATCCAGATAAAAGTCCCCCCCCCCAAAGTGCCTGATGTTAGACGGCTATCTTCTAAAACGATTTGCTCTGGAAGTGAGTATTAAGTGGTGGGATGACCATGTTATGTTCAGGAAGGGCTTCACCTCCTCCAAGACCAGGGGTAGGCAACCTTGGCTCTTTTATGACTCGTGGACTTCAACTCCCAGAATTCCTGAGCCAGCATGGCTCAGATTGGAAACCTCTCCCTTTCCCCTCAGCATGGCTGGCTGAGGAATTCTGGGAGTTGAAGTCCACGAGTCATAAAAGAGCCAAGGTTACCTACCTCTGGCCTAGGCCTAGGCCGCTTTATGACTCGTGGACTTCAACTCCCAGAATTCCTCAGCCAGCATGGCTCAGATTGGAAACCTCTCCCTTTCCCCTCAGCATGGCTGGCTGAGGAATTCTGGGAGTTGAAGTCCACGAGTCATAAAAGAGCCAAGGTTACCTACCTCTGGCCTAGGCCTAGGCCGCTTTATGACTCGTGGACTTCAACTCCCAGAATTCCTCAGCCAGCATGGCTCAGCATGGAAACCTCTCCCTTTCCCCTCAGCATGGCTGGCTCAGGAATTCTGGGAGTTGAAGTCCACGAGTCATAAAACAGCCAAGGTTCCCTACCCCTGTCCAAGACTGTCCAGATAATTCCTTCTCTCTTGATGATCATCCCCTGGGATGGTCCTGTCCAGCTTGAAATGAGTAGCTAGCATAGGCCAGGTTTATCATTAAAGGTTGTTAATTAAAACCTTGAATGCATCTTGTCCTTTCTCAGACTGAAGTGGCTGAGATAGCCTGAGCAAACAAGCCAGGTGAGGAGTTCCGCAGAAGCTGTATCAATCAGGGTATGAAAACCAATAGTGATTGTTGTGGTCAATTTGCCACAAAGGATGTTGGAAGTCTAGATCAGGGGTCCCCAACCCCCGGTCTGTGGACCGGTAGCGGGCTGCGGCATGCCAGCAACCGGTCCGCACAAACAAGCAAAGCCCCATCTGTAAGATGCAGGCAGCACACACAACCACATACTCTCCGGTCCGTGGAAGAACCTCTCTCCACGGAACCGGTCCCTGGTGCCCAAAAGGTTGGGGACCTCTCGTCTAGATATAAGTGTACTCTGGGGTCAGATAGTTGTCAAAAGATACCAATGGTGGTAAGAAAGTGAAGAGGTTTCATTGCCATCACAAAGTTGACACAATGCAGATCGTCCTTGACCTACAACCACAATTGGCACCAGAATTTCTGGTGCTAAGCAAAGCAGCTGTTCAGGGAGTTGCGCTCGATTTTATGACCTTTTTCGCCATGGTTGCTAAATGAATCCCTACAATTGTTAATCATGTGGTCGTTAAGCCAATCCAGCTTCCCCCATTGATTATGCTTGTTGGAAGCCGGCTGGAAGGCTACAAATGGTGGCCACACGAACTTGGGACGCTGCAGCCATCCTAAATACATGCCACGCACCCAAATTTTGATCATGAGCGTGGGGAATGCCGCAAATGTCCTAGGTGCGAGGACCGGTTGCACATTCCCTTTTTCAGTGCTGTAACTTTGAATGGTTGCAAACAGAACTTGGTGGCCTGGCTGGGGAGGAGAGAGAGGAACTGGGCTGCTTGAGCAACCGGCCGACACACAACTCACATGAGCAGCGGGCCGCTGCGCATGTGCATGCACACGCAGCCCGACTGCAAGTTGAGTGTGTGCATGTGCATGACTGCCGCTCATGCGAGCTGAGCTATGCGCACCGGCCCACCTCTTAACGCAGCCCAGTTCCACATAGGCCACGGCCCAGTAGTGACTGCAGCCTGGGGGTTGGGGACCCCTGCGCTATGCTTTTGTGCCAAGTGATGGTTGCTGTGCAAAGCTGGTCTATGATGTTTATCTGATCTGAGGCCCTTTTGGGGTCCAAAGGAGGAGGGAAAGAGGGAGGCCCGTATCTTCTGCTTCTGAACACCTCGGAGACATCTTGACCCCTGGGAGAAACAGAACGATGGACAACAAGGAACCGGACAGGACAAATCTTGTATTCTTAGCGGTTGATTTGCATCCTTAGGATCCTTAGCGCTACCGAAGGGAGAAAGTCCTTCAAGTGACTTGAAGGTTACAGACTGCTGGTATCCCCCATTCAAAGGGATAAGTTGACGCAGTGTTATTTCAACATGCCCCTTGCCCAAGAAATGCATTTTATGAAGAGACTGACTAGAATTTTGAATTAGTATGAAAGTTTGGATGGCAAAGAGGTGTGTGGAGTTTGGGCAGGGTTTGGTGAGTTGCCTGCAAGTTGCTAACCTCACTCTCCCAGGATAAGCCAGGTTAAAAGCGTGCGTGAAAAGCCGGCTGCTGATGAGATTTGCAGTTGGTTTCGCAAACTTGTAAGGCCGTGTTTCTCAACCTGAGGAACTTGAAGCTGTGTGGACTTCAATTCCCAGAATGCAATTGGAATGGCTGGCTGGGGAACTCTGGGAATTGAATCCACACATCTTCCAAGTTCCTCAGGTTGACAAACAGTGCTGTAATGCTCCTAGCAGGATGTCCAAAATTATGATTATGGGCGGAAAAAATGGCCGTTTTCAGACACGACGTTCTGTCTAAGATACCCGTCAAGAGAGAAACCTTCATTTAAGCCATTGATTTTAGTCAGCTCGCTGGTTCTCATTTATGTTCTTCACTACCGACAGGGACATTTTTATGGATTGACACTTATTGATTGGCACAGCTATTAAAGCATGTTGATTTGCAATTAAAGAATCCTTCTGTAAAAGATAGGAGCACATTTTCCCATCCCCGCTGTCTTTGGAGGGCACGCCGTAGCTAAATATATTATTTGGTCCCGTATAAAGAAATGAATCCAGCAGGGTTTTTTAAATTGCTTTTTCATTTCATTTTATTTTTTTTTCGGCCTTCTGTTTCTTTTGAAGAAAAAAGGGAGGCCTTGAATCACACTTTTAAAACGTTTATTTTCAAATAAAACCTTATGGATTCACTGTACTGTACTGCATTTACTTTAGGTTCGTTGGTTCAAATCTCAGTTCAGCTTCATTTATTGGCATATACAAGAAGTCCTCAACTTACGGCCACAATTGAGCTCAACATTTCTCTGAGATATTTGTTAAGTGATCTTTGCTCCGTTTTATACCTTTCTTGCCACAGTTGTTAAAAGAATCATTGCAGTCATTAGTGACACGGTGACACACGACCCCAGGACACCGCAAAGGTCATAAATGCAAGTCAAGGCAGAAAAGCCAGCTGGGTGATTTTGGGTCAATCACCAGGAGACTGTGAGTTCTAGTCCATCTTAGGCATGAAAACTGGCTGTGTGACTTTGGATCAATCACTCTCAGCTCAGCTCATTCATAAGATTATTTTGGAGAAAAGGACGGAAGTGTATTATGTATATTTGCCACCCGGAGTTACTTATAAACTATGAAACACAGTATAAAAATCAAATTTAAATTTAAAAAAAATTATCATAGACCTGGTTTGGTTTGCTGCATATGTTTCTCCCCTAAATCTGGGTTTCAAGAGCCTTAGTTTCTGTGTTCATGTCAAGTGTCATGCTCAAACAATGCTAAGATCATGCCTAGCCATCTCTAACAACTCAACCTAGTTTAAATACAGCCATGACTTCCAAAGCCGCCTTGCAGTACTAATGTCCTAACACCAGGTGGCAGAGTCTTCCTGAAATGAAATGGATTCACTAAAGGAAAATAGCAAAAACAAAACAAAAAAAACCCCAACCTTGAATCACATCTATTTAGTTCAACTGCACCGAACTTTAGATTTTTCCAGATTTCAATACAGGATATTCCTCGTCTCTTATCTTTCTGGTTCGACTATGTCTTTTTCCATTTTATCATTTTTTAAAAACAAAAACAAAAACCTGACCTCATTTTGGTAAGAGCTTGGCCCCGATTTGCATCACAGAAGCCTCTGGTAGTCTTGAGGACAGATTATCCACTGTACCAGCAGCCCTTTGCAAATCAAATTATACTAATCTGGGGTTCAAAGGACACCGTAGATCAGGCTAATAGGGGATTGGAGAGTGCATAAACCAGGCCACCCGTTTGCATCTAAAACATGGTTATTTAATTTGGGCAAAACATGTCATGTGAATGAAACCTTGGTCTTTCGTGAGCCCGGATTTAGCTTAAAATATGTTGTGTAGAAGTGGTCCACAGACTGAAAGAGAGGGTTGTCAAGGTGACTTGAAGAAGAAAGCCAAACCAATTTTTTGATTTCCTCAAAATAAATTGATCGGACCTGGAGAGAAAAAAAAAAATAGGGTCAGTTTAAGGTTTTATAGATGCTTCTCAATTCAAAAGCTTTTCGCCCACACCCCATACAGCTATATTTAAGGGCTCCAGGGCATTTGGAAACAAAATTATAATAGTCATTCCTAAAAGAGACGCTGCTGTTTTAATTTCTCACAGTGCCTCGGAGCGACATTGCCTGAAAAGAATTCTGGGAAATTAAAATGGTGGTCCTGTTTTTTCCCTGGGGAAAGGGTTCCTATCATGCTAGGGTTGGCGTTGCTAAACATGGATCTCTTCAACACTATAAAGGATCAAAATGGTTCCATGCCTTTAACAACGGAGCAGCAAAACCAGCTTCCGATGGTCCAAGTGATTGGAATTTGTTCATTTGTTATACTTTCTACATTTCTATCCCACCTTTATTTGTTTACTTTCTAGATTTCTACACACTGCTCATCTCACTTCAGTTTATAACGACGTCATAAAAACAAACAAACATTTGAATAAAGGCACGCATTAAAAAGAGAGTTCAGAACAAGTTAAACACTTGAAGGTTCCCTGCAATAAACAGCTAGGCTAGGTTCAGCACCCTAAATCTGGGTTAACAGTTATGCTTACAGAACAGGCCATGTCTGAAGCAATAAATCATACTGTCGCTTAAGGTGGTAGTGACCCAGTTCACATAAAATGATATTCCTCTGCTCTTTCAAGCTGTTCTGGTAGGCTTAAGTTATCTCTCAAGCTTGTGGTGCAGAATCTAGCCGAAAATGCAGGTAAAGTACTCGTACGGTATTTCAGTTCTTTGTCCTAAATGTGTTACCTGTATTTAATGAGGGAGTAGCTACACGGAGACGGTTTCTACTCTCCTGGGCAATTTCTTTGAAGGTGCTTGATTAGATCACAACGGGAGTTTGCGCTTTAACATGTGGTGGGAACCCATCCGTTGCCTTGGTATGTTTTGGGAAACGGGCCATCAGCCAAGGACCTTACGTAGAGTGCAGAGGTTGTGTGCCATCAAGTTTGTGTGGACACGTAGAGGCCACATAGATGTTTTCCCATGAAGATCTGTCCACTGGAAGGTCCCTTTGGGGGCGGTGTGTGTGCGCACACACGTGTGTTTGCATCCTAACAGTTGGAGATCAAAGAATGTGGTTGAGGTCCATTGGGAATATTGGGGGGAGGGACAGGCAGATGGAGAGGGGAGACTGAGAAGGGGCCTTGCCTATTTTCATCTCCTGTCCTCTGCTTCCGTCCTGTCCTTCTCTCTTCCTTTCCCTTCTCTCTTTCCTTATCCTTTTCTTCTCTCTTTCTCTCCTTTCTTTCTTCTTTCTCTTCTCTTCTCTTCTCTCCTTTCCTTTTCGTTCTTTTTCTTTCTTTTCTTTCTTTCTTTCTTTCTTTCTTTCTTTCTTTCTTTCTTTCTTTCTTTCTTTCTTTCTTTCTTTCTTTCTTTCTTTCTTTCTTTCTTTCTTTCTTTCTTTCTTTCTTTCTCTCTTCTCCCCTCGCCTCCCCTCTCCTCCCCTTTCCTGTTTTAAGTGGCATTTGAATAGCCAGCTGGCTTTCATGCTTAAGGAGGGACCATTTCGATAAGCCGGATCACCGACTGTTTCCCACTGCAGAGCTGAAGGAAAGAGATGGAAAAAATCTCTAATAAAGCGAGAACGGAAAAAAAGCATTCTTTTACCTGATGGGGACAGCGGCGGCGGCAGCGGTGGTGGTGGTGGTGAAAAGGCCGCTGCAAGTTCTTTCCTGCATCCCTGTGAAATCTCTGCCAGAGAAGCAAAAGGGGGAGACTTCATTACAGTTGCTCCCGCCCCCTGGCCCTCCACCAACCTTTGATGCATGATTGACAGTTGTAACCAGGGCATGTGCCAGTGCAGAGATACGCAGCTGAAAGGGAGTGGGGGGGGGTGAAAGTCACTGCTTCCCTCTGGAGGTCAGTTGCCTGCCTGCACCCATCTACCCCACCCCCCCACACCATCACCCATGTGCTTGAGATCCTCTCATGAAATGGGAGATGCCAGGCAGGCCTTGCAGACAAGGGTTTGGTAACTTGAGAGCACCCTGGGCAAGACAGTGGAAGAGTCAGGCCGGGAGGGGGGGGGAAGGGGAGAGAGAGAGAGAGAGTGGCTGGAGGAGGGGACCCAGAGGAAATACGGTAGAAGTTTGGGTCATCCTCTGGGAAAGAGCATCTTGGTTCAAAATTTCCTAATCATAGTTACTACTTGTGTTCCTGCCCTTCAATAAAGGAGAACATCTTATAGCTCAAGGCACGAAGGGAGAAGTCCTTGGTGCTCTCTGAGCTTGGTGGTTTTCTTGCAGACGTTTCTTTACCAAACTAGGTAACATCTTCAGTGCTAGAAGGAAGAGGAGGACTGTGTGGGGTCCTTGGTGCTCTCTGAGCTTGGTGGTTTTCTTGCAGACGTCTCTTTACCAAACTAGGTAACATCTTCAGTGCTAGAAGGAAGAGGAGGACTGTGTGGTGTCCTTGGTGCTCTCTGAGCTTGGTGGTTTTCTTGCAGACGTCTCTTTACCAAACTAGGTAACATCTTCAGTGCTAGAAGGAAGAGGAGGACTGTGTGGGGTCCTTGGTGCTCTCTGAGCTTGGTGGTTTTCTTGCAGACGTCTCTTTACCCAACTAGGTAACATCATCAGGGTCACTAGTCACTGATGTTACCCAGTTTGGGTTAATGAAACGTCTGCAAGAAAACCACCAAGCTCAGAGAGCACCAAGGACCCCCCTCCCCCGGTCCCTGCCCTTCTCACAAGTGGGATCCAGAAGTCCTGATTCTGCCCATCCCAGCTGGCAAGGCACTTTGGTGCAATCCTGCAAACCAGCCTGCAAAGCTGGTAGGGTTGGGATTAACCCCTTCCTCCCCTCTCCCAGCAAGGAAGAGAGTAGCTGGGATGGCCCAGAGGCCAGCCAGCCGTGGCAGCTGTGCTTTTCACACCGGCTGTGAACATCAGACGAGCTGACCTTGGCTGGGCTCAAAAAAAAAAAAAAAAAAAAAAGCTAATCCATGTCACGATCTCAGTAAGCCACGGGTGGGAGACCACAAGGAATCCCCCAGGCTTGGGGGAAGAGATGGAAACGTCGGAAGGTTGACAAGACATTTCATTGGGGGAGAAAGCAATGACATCACTTCCGTGTTGCTGCGAAGGAAATTATAAGGGTAAAATCCAAGGAGATTTTCTCTCTCTCTCTTTCTCTCTCTCTCTCTCTCTCTCTTGTTTTAAGATGAACAAATACATTTCCTTCACTGCAGAGAAGAAAAAGCATCCCTTGGGATCTGCTTAAGCATCCTTAGGCTGTATTTTCTGGTCCTTTGGCAATCCTAAATTTCTTTTTCTCAGCCCAGAATTAAGCATCTTCCTATGTCTATCTCTAACTTACTCTTTCTGCTGATTTTCTCCCCTGCCACCCCTACTGCCATGCCTATCTATCTATCTATCTATCTATCTATCTATCTATCTATCTATCTATCTATCTATCTATCTATCTATCTATCTATCTATCTATCTATCTATCTATCTATCTATCTATCTATCTATCTATCTATCTATCTATCTGCCTGTCTATCTTTATCTATCTATCTATCTATCTATCTATCTATCTATCTATCTATCTATCTATCTATCTATCTATCTATCTATCTATCTATCTATCTATCTATCTATTTTATTCAATTTATTTATTTATTTCCACCTTTATTATTTTTTGCAAATAATGGAAAGTGGAGATCATTTCCACAGCAACAACCCTGGGTTGGGGAGAGACAGACAGAGACAGAGAGAGACAGAGAGATACACACACACACACACACAGAGAGAGAGAGAGAGAGAGAGAGAGTGAGAGAGACTGGCTGGGGAATTCTGGGAGTTGAAGTCCACCCATCTTAAAGAGACCAAATTTGAAAAAAAAACACGCTGATTTAGAGGCAATTATCTGGATCCAAGCTGAAAAGAAAATGCTGGTGGAATTGCTGGGCTGGGTCTCAAAACTAGGACAAACCTGGCTAAAGCAGGATAATAGGGTAGAAAGTCTGTATGCATGGATTTCCCCTCTTTCTCCCTTCCTCGCCCATCAACTGTCCACCTTGTCTCCAGAAATAGCCCACTGCCACACCATCTGTCCCTTTCAGTCACCCAAGCATCTCCCCCCCTTCCACCAGGAGGGGAGGGGTCTTCCCTGCCCCCCCCTCTTTTTTACACCCTTGCCAAAAGAAAGGCAATAAGCCCACCCACCACCCACCACCATCCCCAAGGATTTCCAAGAGATAGGGATAGGTAGGAGGAAGAATCCCAGAAGCTCAGGATCATGTCTGGATCACCCACTCCCCAAACTGTCCCCCCCACCACCACCATTGGCTTCCTCCCTTCTGTTATTTGCCTGGTGAGAAGTCTTCCCCTTCCCACCCCCTCCTCAGCTCAGCCTGTCGCATACCATATGCTTGAGTGGCCCCGGCTTCTCGGTGGATCAATGGCTGCCATAGAAACGGCCAATGTCCTTCAGAGAGCAAGGGAGCAAGGACAGGAAGTCTAGGATCGGGTGGGGAAGCCCCCCCCCCAAACCTCAGACAGACTGTCCTCAAGGCCGTCTCAACCCAACCGGGCTCAGAGTCAAGGTAATAGCTTTACGAAGAGGATTAGGACAAAAGCTTCCTGTAGGAAAACACGAGAAGCCGTGCTATACGCTCCCAGGACTTACGTAGCTCGTTGCTAGGAATTCTCCATATTTGTTTGTTTGTTTGTTTCTCTGTTGGTTTGTTTCCATTGGTCTGGAATGTGTAGGGTCTCCTGGATCAGAAGACCACCAAGATCCCTTCCAACTCTTGTTATTCTGTAATCTGTACAGGCAGTCCTTGATTTACAACCATTGGTGGAGCCATGATCGTCTTTCACACTTAACAACCGTTGTACTAGCGTCCCCCGTGGTCCCGGGATCAAAATTCGGGCGCTTGGCAACTGGCTCGTATTTATGACGGCCGCAGTGGATCCCCTGTGGCGACCTTCCGACAACCAAAGTCAATGGGGAAATCCAGATTCACTTAACAACCGTGCTACTAACTTAACCCCTGCAGTGGTTCACTTAACAACTTTGGTAGGAGGGGTCATAAAACGGGGCAAAATGTCACTTAATAAATGTCTCGCTTAGCAACAGAAATTTTGGGCTCAACCCGTGGTCATAAGGATTACCTGTATTTGTTCCATGAAATATATACACAAATATCAAATATTTATTTTCATACACGGACGTACACATTAAATGAGTCACGTCTGATTTTGCAGCCTTGTTTTGCAACAGTTGTTAAGCAAGTCACTGCGGTCATTAAGTGAATCAGGGGGTCGTTAAGCAAATCAGGCTTCCCCCGTTGAATTGGTTTGTTGGAAATTCACTGGGAAGGTCACAAATGGGGATTGCATCACTTCAGGGCACTGCGGCTGTTGTCAATGCATGCCAGTTGCCAAGTGCCCAAATTTTGACCAAGTGAGTGTAGGGATGCTGTAGAGCGGCATCGTGGCCTAGTGGTGAAGACGCTCACCTGCCACTCGGAAGGTTGAGAGTTCAATCCTAGGTAGCGACAGATATTTCTCTCTTAGGGCGCAAAGAAAAAAATATCTGCTGTGAATTCCATGTGGGTGTCAGGAAGGGCATCCGGCCAGTAAACACTCAGCTCCATCCAGTCGCCCTGACTCTACCCCGAATTAAGGGATTACAGGGTTGTAAAAAGGGAAGGTTATTTAGTGTGGGGATGCTGTGACAGTCATAAGTGCAAGGACTGGTCGTAAGTGTGAGGACTAGACATAGGTCATTTTTTTCAGTGCTATTGTAACTTTGAATAGTCGCTAAATGAACAACAATACAGGACTACCTGTATTTAGGATATCCGAAGCTCATTTTGCTAAGCTCCTTCATGATGATCAATAAGTGTCAAAACAAGTTGATCAAAACAGGAGTTTTATTCAGAAGTGATTGTTGGGAAGCCCCAGAGATATATGTTATCTGGATGATGACCATTTATTTAGGCCATCCAGGAGACTTGACTTACCTGCTGAGGGCTTCACCTGCAGATGGACTTTCCCAGCCAGCCAGCCATCCAAGCCCACTTTTGAACTCGGAGCATCCAGTGGGAAAATTCGTATGCAAGCTTAGCTCAAGACTATTTAAGGGCTTGGCTGGCTTCTGCTCAGCTCTTTCAGAATGTCTCAGGGGGATTGACCGGGTTGGAAATAAAAAGACATTGATCTTTCCTTCCCTGGGGAAAATTCGCAGCCCTGCGATATCCTTACAAGTACAGGCGGGAGTCGTCGTTATTCCAGAATGGCTAGTTCGGCACTGAAAAAGAACCGGCGTGGTTTATTTGAGGATAATTGTCAAACCGTTGCTGTCTTTGATTTAGAGATGGAGCTTTCAGGAAGATTTCCCACCCACCCCCCTCGCCGATCTGGAATCCCGCTCTTGTAATCAATTATGGAGGCTACCTCCGGCTTTAAAAATTCACAGCTTCTGAATCCAACTCTTTGATTCCTTTTCATGACTCTATAGAACGAGTGTTTCCTTCTTTGGGACATTAAAATGGCTCTTCCTAGAATCAAGGCCATCCAGAATGCTGGATATTGGCCAGTTTCCCCAACCTGGGGCGATTTCCTGCATTCAGTTCTAGGATGGGTGTTTCCCACCCACTCCCCCTTCACAGGCAGATCTCAGCTGGACCATTTTGCTTAAGTGCTGTGCTGTGTTCAATGTGATTTTTCAGATTCTGGCCGCCCATAAGCTAAGTTGTTTTGATACGGTTAGGGTTAGGGTCTCCCCAACTGAACGTTTGCCTGCGTAATTTCCGCATGTCAGCAAAAGGCAGAAGCAAAGCAAGAGCGGAAAAAGCGAAAAACCAGCTCGTCCGTCGCAAGATGGCATTTTACCAGTTCCATCCCCATTTCTAGAGCTGAAAGCCGCGGGGGCTGGGCTGGAGGAATCTTTGGGCCGGGAATGTGCAAAAGGAGGGGGCTGGATCATGCAGGCTGCATATGCTGGGGAGAGACAGTCTTTCTTTCCTTCTTCTTCAGCCTGGCATCTCTGCTGCTTCCCCGCAGATTGCTTTGGCAACCATGGGAAACACTGAGGGACGAATCAAGGTTGAAGGAGGAAGAAGAACACAGCTGGAGGAGGAAAAAAAGAGAAGAGGGGAAGACAAAGAGGCAACCTTGGATCATCCCCCCCCACCCCATCCCTCACCCCAAGGGCTGGTGGGAGATATGACTGTGACGGGCTAGTGCAAGGGTAGGCAACCTTGGCTCTTTTATGACTCGTGGACTTCAACTCCCAGAATTCCTGAGCCAGTCACGCTGAGGGGAAAGGGAGAGGTTTCCAAACTGAGCCATGCTGGCTCAGGAATTCTGGGAGTTGAAGTCCACGAGTCATGAAGGGGCCAAAGTTTCCACCATGCTGGCTCAGGAATTCTGGGAGTTGAAGTCCACGAGTCATAAAAGAGCCAAGGTTGCCTACCCCTGGGCTAGTGAAAGCAAGGCTCCCCCCAGACGTGGGGATAATATAGGTAGTTCCTCAACTTGCAAACACACACGAGCCCAACATTTCTGTCATTAGGTCAGACATCCGCTAAGTGAGTATTGCCCCATTTTACGACTCTTCTTGCCCCAGTCGTTGTGAGTCATTCAGTTGAGAAGTCAGTAACCCGGAACTGAATCTGGCTTCCCCAACTGAGTTTGCTTGTCAGAAGGTCGCACAAGGGGATCGCGTGACACACACACACCCCGGGACGCTGCAACCGTCCTAAATAGGAACCAGTCACCAAGCGCCTGAATTTTGATCCCGTGACCACGAGGATGCTGCAAAGGTCGTAACTGTGAAACACGGTCGTAAGTCACATTTTCCAGTGCTGTTTTCACTTTGAACGGTCAGTAAACGGAGTGCTGTAAGTCGGGGACTACGGTACACCTCACTTTGCTAAAGATGCCTGTTCAGCCTGTTTTTAATACTCTGTGGTCACCTAGCAGGTCTTTGGACCTCAGCAGGATAAGCTGGCAAGGACCCCAATGCACCAAATTGGGCAGGTTACTCTCTTCCGGATGAGGAAGCCCCCCCCCCGAGACCCTCCATTCCAGAGTCCACAATCCCTTCAGTGCGTCATCCCTTGATTCCTCCTCTTCACAAAGCAGCCTTTAATCTCCCTGGAGACAAAGGACCAGCATCTCTAGCGTGGATTTTGCTCTCTGAAGCCACCTGCGCTTTCTGACGATGCAAAATCTCCCCGTTTCAACCTCAGCGAGGGCTGCAAAAAAAAAAAAAAGGAATGAGCACTCTCTAAATGAGGCTGTGTGGAATTAGGTTCTTAGGCTAGGGTGAATGTGTGGATGGGTTTTATGCGAGGGGCAGCAATTAATTAGAAGAGGTAGGGGCAACAGAGACAGAGAGAGAGAGTGAGAGAGAGAGAGAGACAGAGAGACAGAGAGACAGAGAGACAGACAGAGAGACAGACAGAGAGACAGAGAGACAGAGAGACAGAGAGATTTTGCTATCAGCTCTGCTCAGGTGCTCCTTGGAAATATATGACTGGGCTACCCACTGTTGGTTATAGAGTATTGAACTACACCAAGTGCACATGAGATTAATTGTATCTGGATTAATTCCCACCTTCCTGTTATTGCTTCTCACCACTCAGGGCAATATGACGGAATGCATAAACAGCCTCTGCAGAAAATGAAGGCTTGCACTGCAGCTGATTCACCCAGGCACTTCAATCACTCCACTGAGCAGGAATGTGTGAAGGTTTAAATGCCTCTGGGTTTATCCGGGTTGTATTGAATCAAGGTCACCCTGACTGTAGTCTCCTGCTCCTTCTTCTCCTTCTCCTCCTCCTCCTCCTCCTCCTCCTCCTCCTCCGTAAATTTTGTGCCAGACTTTTCCAGTTGCTTATGGACAAACATTTTCCTGGCTTTGCTGGCTGGGGAATTCTGGGAGTTGAAGTCCACCCATCTTAAACTTGCAGAGGTTGAGAAAGTGCTTTAAGGGCTTTTTTTATACATGCTTCCAAACAGGTTTTTTTTTTAATGCACTAATTCCAAATTTTATGGGATCAGGCTATCCACCTCGTCCTTGTCTCCCTGCTGGCTTCTTCACATTTTAATCCCCCACGAAAAATAACCTCCATGGAGGACTCCCCAAAGCGGGACAGCTGCTCAAAAGCCTAAAGCCCTGTAAGCAAGTGCCCTGTGAGGAACCTCTATAGGAAGAAGAGGTGGTGCAGATGGATCAGAAGATAGAGAGAGGGGCTGACAGCCGCCGAGGCTTTGGCAAAACGACCCGGCCTCGCTCAAACTCCCCCTTCGCCTCCGGCCAGAAGAGATGAAAGCGAAGAGCTGTCCCTTCAGCACCACGGCCTGCAGCAGCTGGGAAGTAGCCTTCCGCCTTGCAGTCTGCTTCCCCAAGAGAACTTTATGCCGGGAAGTGGTTGGCAAACGGTCCCTTTCGCGAGACTGGGAGGAACAAAACGGAAAAGCGAGCAGCCTCCTGAACTATGTCTGCCACGCACTTTCCTCTAATGAATAATGACGGTAAACATTGGCCAGATGAAAGAAAGCAGGTCTGTGGTAAGCAATGAGCGCCAAGGAAGGGATCTGGAAGCAAGGAGCCGATGTCAATGAAATCGAATTGCAAAATGAATCCCTTGGCCTGCTAATGCAGGCAGGGAGTCTACCAATCTGTGACTTGATGTTTCTCTCTCTCTCTCTCTCTCTCTCTCTCTCTCTCTCTCTCTCGTTCTAAGGAGCAGAAGCAAAAAAGGACTACCCTCCCATATATAGGACGTCCAGAACCTGGGACTATTAATCAGAATAGAGCTGGAAGGGACCTTGGAGGTCATCTAGTCCAACCCCCTGCTCAAGCAGGAGACCCTATACCATTTCAGAGAAGCGGCTGTCCACTCTCTTCTTAAAAACCTCCAGTGATGAAGCAACAACTTCTGAAGGCAAACCATTCCACTGGTTAATTGTTCTCACTTTAGCAAGTTTCTCCTTAATTCCAGGTTGCTTCTCTCCTTGATTAGCTTCCATCCGTTGCTTCTTGTCCTGCCTTCAGGTGCTTTGGCAAACAGGTTGACCCCGTCTTCCTTGTGGCAGCCCCTTAAATATCAGAAGTTGCTAGACTAGATAAGCCTATTTATCTGCTCCAGCATAATCTCTATTGGAACCCACTATTGCAGAGGTGTCAAACTCGCCACATCACGTGACGCGTCGCGACGTATCGTGACTTTTTCCCCCTTGCCGGAGGCTGGGGTGGACGCAGCTTCTGTGTGACGCATCTGGCCCCGGGGGGGGGGCAGTTTGACACCCCTGCACTATTGTAATCTCTTGATATGCCCCAGCCAAGCACATTTTCACTGCCCCTCTTGTTCTTCTAGGTCTTGTTTTTTTATTTTTTATTTCCCAAAGATTCCTAGCTGAAGTTGGAGGTGAGAAGTGAATCACCTTCTGAACCCTTCCCTCTCCAGTGCCACATTACTTCCTCTCTTCACTGATGCAATGATCTATTGCACTTTGGAAGTAATTTGGTTGTGCTACTGAATAAACAGGTCAGTTGTGTGTGTGGGGGGGGGGGGGAAGGCAGATGCTGTCAGCCTTTAAAAGTAGGCCAGGTCAGGAAACATGATAGAAAAAAATACTAGAACTTTACTGGTATAGACCAGAGATGGGGAACGATGGCTCTTTTAAGACTTGTGGACTTCAACTCCCAGAATTCCTGAGCCAGCGTGGGTGACTCAGGAATTCTGGGAGTTGAAGTCTACAAGTCATACGGCGGCCATCGTTCTTCTCCACCTCTGGTATAGGCTACAATAGCAGAATCTTGAAAGCCTGACAGAGCCTGGACATCCCTCCTTTGTGTACCAAAGAGACTCAAGGCGAAGTAGTCTTGAATTCTTTCTCACCCTTTCTTATCTTCCTGGGTTGATCTCAGGTTTTACCAGCAGTTACCACATCACTTCTCCCAAACAGTGACTGTGTTTTTCTACAGAGGCACCCTGTTTGCCACCTGGAACTTATCGTTTTTCTTGCATGAGATAACGGGAGGTGTAGGCCCAGTGATGTGGAGGAGGCCAGCTTGAAAGGAACAGGGGGAAAGTGTGGTGTTTTTCTCCTTCTGCCCCTGGGTGAATCTTAGTCTCAATCAATTAATAGCTCTTGTGGTACTGATGGGGGAAAGAGATATTCTCCTACTGAGACTGGGCTTCAGCATTTTGCAGCCACTGAGATGCCCAGAGAGGATATATCCTCCCCCATCTCAGTTGGGCTGGACTTAACAGTCATTGAGAAGCAGGACATCTCCTTCCTAAAGCCCATATTCCCTTTCTTTTCCCCTTGCTGCTGTGGAGACTCCTTCTTCCCGGTTGCCACAGCGACTCTGAGTCACATGGCCTCCCCCCTCCATCTAGTTGCCATGGAGATTGGATGAAGGATGAAGGAGACTAAAAATTGGTACTAAGGCCCGGACGCTCTGAATCCTAGCTGTTGCCTTGATCTGGGACCACTGGTGTAGAGATGGGGAGGTGGGGAATGGGATTTAGAGTTGGAAAACAGGATGATCCTTTGGGTTGAAAAATTAGTAGAGGCAGTCCTTGACTTATGACCACAACTGAGCCCAAAATTTATGTTGCTAAGCAAGACAGCTGCTAAGCAAGACAGTTGCTAAGCAAGTCAGCGAGTTTGGTCCCATTTTATGACCTTTCTTGCTATAGCTGTTAAGTGAATCACTGCAGTTGTTAAGTTGGTAACACACAGTTGTTAAGGGAATCTGGCTTCCCCATGGACTTTGCTTGTCAGAAGGTCACAAGCTGATCACATGTCTCCCTGGACACTGCAACGGTCATAACTATGAGTCAGTTGCCAAGCCTCTGAATTTTGATCACCTGACCACGGGAGACGTTGCAAGGGTTATTAAAAACGGTGATATGAAAAACAGTCATAGCTCACTTTTTTCAGGGTCACTGTAACTTCAAACGGTCACTAAACGAACTGTTGTAAGGGGAGGACGACCTGTACCAATAGATTGCTGTGTAGTGTAACTCTTCAAAAATTCACACCAAATTCTGCAGATTGGGGGGAGGGGGCATAGGATTGGGGAAGGAGCACATCAAGCTGAAAACTCCCCACTTAAATTTCTTTAGTCATTCTTTGATAATTTCCTGTATTGTTGGGCCAAGGAACACTTCCCTTTTCAAAGACAGACGTCTCTGTGTCTATCCGTTTCTCGTAAATCTCCTTTTTCCCCCAAATTGATTGAATCTAAAATCAATAGCAAGATTAAAAAAAAAAAAAGCCAAAGGACAAGTATGAAATGGTGACTTAAAGCCAGGGAGGGTCCAACCTTGGCAAATTGAAGACCTGTGGACTTCAACTCCCAGAATTCCCCAGCTGGTTGGGGGAATTCTGGGAGTTGAAGTCCACGGGTCTTTGAAGTGGCCAAGGTTGGACATCCTTGTTTTAGACTATAAGATCCTTCAGAATTCTAGCCCTTGCAGCAAAATATTTGCATATTAGGTTAGCTTGTGTGTCCGGTATATTGCATGAATTGAGATTATTTAGCTTATTTATGATTTAGCCTCCGGGGCAAACCAGGCAATTGGGTACGTTTAATAATCAGCTTAGGTGTTTGTGTGAACCCAGTCAGCGTTTAGTAATATCTGCATTTGTAGAGGTCAAACGTGGCATAATGTCTTGTTGATACACAATAAGTTATTAGATTTTCCCCCCTCTTTTTTATTTATAGGAGCAAACTAGTGCAGTGTTTTTCAAACTTGACGACTTTGAGATGTGTGGACTTCAACTCCCAGAATTCCCCAGCCAGAATTCTGGGGGTTGAAGTCCACACATATTAAAGCTGCTGAGGTTGAGAAGCACCGGACTAAAGTAGCTGAGATTTGGGACCACATATTTTTTTTTATAATTTACTTTTCGCTTCTGGTTAGGGTTAGGGTTAGCTTCTGGCTGGGTCTCGCCTCTCTTGTTACCATGCTTTATATCTCCAACCAAGCTAAAAATATATTTGAGCAGCCCTGAGTAGAAGTACTGAATCTGGTATGAGTAGCAGATGTTCCTCAATAGAGGATTGTTTCTCATTTGTTTCATAAGTTTTGTAAGTGCAAAGATCAGAAACGAAGCTTTGAAGCCAAGTTCTTTGGATGGCAAACCACATTACTCTTCTGTCGTGGTTACTCTCTGGTTTAGATTTGGTGCTTGTCTGTGGCTACATTACATACTCTTATATGTGGGTTAATAGCTGCATTCCCACAACACGTTCAACCTGGTGACTGAAATAACCCCGTTTCTGCCTCGTGTAATATACTGACTCACACTGAGCTCACTACGTATTGGACCACAAGCCAAGCCAAGGTTGAAACCAAGCCCCCAATTGACACCCCGAGATCCGAAATTAACCTGATTAAATTGTGTTGTGCGAACGCAGCCTAGAAGCTGCATTATATTGGATTGTGCTGTGATGAATCTGCGGCAGAGTGCCCCTGTGCTGACTGGGCAGGGGTGGCTTTTGGGGGGGGGGTTTGTGCAGTCTGGGTGACTTCCAGGGGTTGTGCATTTAACCCCCCCCCCCTCTGTGGATTGGGGCCTGGCGCAGAACACGGGAACTGAGCTCGTGGCTCTCCTTTCTGCTGGGACGAGAAAGGGAGGTGGGAGGCTTGATCCTTTAGACCTTGAGGTGGTCTACCTAGAGGGGTTGGCGTGTGCACACAGAAGGAGGTGTGTGTGTGGGGGGGGGCACTGGGTGGAAGGGCATCCAGGAGGCATAGATTTGCCTGCAGGCCCTTGTCTATCATTTTGCTGTGATGTAGCTACCACCATCTGCAGCTTCTGTGGGGGCAGAAGGGGGGGGGGGGAGGACTTAGCCAGGCTGCCTCCGGTCAAGCTGGGGGATCCCCGGCTCCTTCCCCCCCCCACCTTGGACAAGGTGAATTCTGCAGTAAAAGGGGCGGGGCTTCGCGGTGGGCCGGGGAGGGGGAAGCGGCCGCTGATTGGCTGGCCAGCCTGCCCTGGTTCAGACAGCAGCGCCCGGAGTGCGCTGCGTCCCGTCCTTCCGTGCCTGGCAGCCGTGGGCACAGCATCCTGGCTGGGGGCGCCGGCAGCTCCCTCCTCTCCCTCGTCCGTCTCTCTCGCTCTCTTGCTCCCGCTCTTCCCCCCTTCCCTCCTTCCTTCCTTCCATCCATCCGGCCCTCCGCTGCCTGCCGGGCGCAGCTTCTTCCCCCAAGAGAGTCTGGCCCACCCAGGCTGAGACGCCAAAGCCGCCAGGATGGGGGTAAGTCGCAGTCCCTCGTCCCAGGCCCTTGGAGACCCCCACCCCACCCCACCTGCCCCTGACCCGCATCTGGCTCCTGCAGACGACCAGCCCAAGCGGCAGAGGATGCCCGGTCAGCTGAGCGCCCTTGCAGTGGCCTGGCCTTTTCTAGCCATCTCCCTGCTTGGCGGTGGGCTTCTTGGCGCCCACCCCGGAGAGGGTTTTCCTTCCCCCTTGAGATGCTCTTTCTTTCTCTATGGGGGGAGGGTAGCTTCTCTTCCCGGGCAACTTGGTCCCAGACACACAAACCGGGGCAGGTCCCGTACAGGGTCCGTCTCCATAGGGTCGGTCCGGATAGCGCCCAACAAGGACGTCCCCCGAATCACCTTGTCTGTCGCTGACTCTGCCTTGTGAAACGCGCGTCGTTCCGGATCTTATGGGGGGGGGGCTCCGCTTTCCTCCATGCTGCACCCTTCAGTAGAGGTTGGGAGACAGCTCCCATCATCCTCAGCCGGCGGCTGCTGGGGTGGGACGATGGGGGTTCGTAATCCAAGGGGTGCAGAAGTCACCTGATGGAGAACGGTGGGCTTCGATTTCCCTTCGTACTGGGAGCAAGGATTTATTTATACCGGCCCCCCCCATTTTTGCCCCTGCTCTCTCTCTCTCTCTCTCTCCTCTCTCTCTCTCTCTCTCTCTCTCTCTCTCTCTCTCTCTCTCTCCCTCCCTCCCTCCCTCTCCTGACCCACAACGCAGGAGGGCGAATGACCCATTCCAGGCCTTTCCATTTCCCCCTAGTTCCCACTTGGCTTCAGACTGGGGGCGCGTTGGACCTTTCACTCAGTTTGGAAATTATTTGAGCTGAACCGTCATATCGCCCCCCTTTTTTTCTACCCCTCCCCTGGACCTCGAGAAGGTTATGTGCCTGCCTAGATGTGAGAGTGTTTGTGTGTGTGCAAGAACATATGACTGGTCTTATTTGGGTGACAGTGACGGACCCAGAGAAGGTCTTAAAGGACCTGAATTCTCCTTTATGAGACTTTTATTTTTATTTTGGGGGGAGGGGCGGCGGCGGAGAAGAGGGCTGCTTAGGAAACCAGGACGCCTCCGGTAGGGAATGTCAGGTGTGCTGAAAACCTAGCAGGGAAGAAGCAGGGCGCTCTGATCCTGTTCTCCCCCCACAGTGACAATATATCAGCAAAGGGTGGGCAAATGGACGAGAAAGATGAGTCACTGTGCCGGAAAGAGAGAAAATAGGGAACGAGTAGAAGGAAGGGCGACGAAGAAGACTAGTGAGCGGAGAGGGGGGTATCTTTAAAAAAAAAAAAATGGGAGAGAAAAGGGTTAGGTGAAGATTATTACAGCGAGGAGGGGGCGCTCTTGCTCCCTCATTGATATTCAGAAGGGGGCACCAGTCCTGCTGGGAGGGGGCGCATCAGCGGAGGCTGCGGCAGCCCAAGGCGGCTGTTCCCTCCCTCCCCCCCCCAAATAGTCCTAGGATCCCCACAGCCGGCAGGCACGAAACAACCCCCCCCTTTCCCCACCACCCTCCTCTTCCCCCCCCCCGTTGTTCTTCTCAAAGGTGCTGCTGGAATTCGAGGGCAGGTGGGAGCAAGGGAGCATCCGTGGGGGGGCAAAGGGAGCCCACCCCACAGCTATTCCGGAGTGAAAACCCCCCTCCCCAGGCAGAGAAGATAAAGGGGAAATCAATGGACAAGGAAAATTCAAGGACAGGGACGGGGAGAGGGTTGCCTGCCCCAGATATATGTGTGGGTAGCTTGGGGGGGCGTGGGGGGGGGAGAGAGGAGAGACAGATGGCCGGGGTCCAGAAAGGCAGCTGATCTGCCTTTCAAGTCTGATCCGAAAGAGGAAGGGACGCCCGCAGCAGCGGCAGCTGTAACCTTGCAAGAGGGAGAGAGAAGAAAGATGGTGGCCAGGTTGAGGGGGGGGGGTTGAAGTGAAGAAAGGAAATGCATGGGTCACTTTAAGGTGGCTGGAGTCTTCCCCCCCTCCCCTCCCCTGATTAACACACACACACACAAGAAAGAAATTAAGGGCAGGAGATGACTGGCTTCCATGGCTGCCCCATCGGTTCCCCTTTTCCTCTCCCCCCCTCCCCATTTCTGCTTTCTATATTTGGTGCCTGCAGCTGTGGAGAGACAATCCTCTGCAGCAAAAACGGAGGGGGGGGGTTTGCTGAGGATGGGAAGGGGGTGAAAAGAGAGAAGGGAAGGAAGGAAGGGGAGAAAAACAGATCAGCAACAGCTGGTAGCAGGGAAGGGGATTCCCTGCGGCCTGGGTGGGAGCAAGCAGGACGCCCCTCCCTCCAATGGCCCTTTCCTTGGGTCTTGGCTCCTGAGAAATTCAGGTTCTGGAGAAAGGAGTCTTCCTTGTCTTTGGGGGGGGGTCTTTTGGAAGGTCTGAAGAGAGGGGGGGGTCTCTTGACCTCAGCCTTCCGGTTCGCCGGTGTCCTCTTCGCTGGCTCACGGTGACCTCCAGCTGGTTCCCCAAAGGTCAGCAGGCCGCCTCTTAGAGGTGAAGGAAAAGGGGGGTGCATTTCTGCCCCTCCTCTTCCCCTTGGCACGGGCGCTGCAGTTGTTGAGGCACTGCTGCAGCTCTGGCACCCTGCCAGGGATCGCTTCCTTCCTGCCGCAGAATCTGGGGGTGGCAGCCAGTCCCGGCCGAGAAAGAAGGGCCCCCGGAGCACCGGCTGGGGTGCAGGATCCCCCCCTCCTGAGATCCTTTCAGCTAAACAGCCTGCTGTTGACAGCCTCCCCCCCCCCAAATCTCTAAGACGAACCCCCCCTTTTTTCCCCCTTCTAAAGGGTCTGCACCGGCCTTTGGCACGTCCCCTTTTTCGATTGCCTTCGAATAGCTGCCAGAAGGAAAAATGGCTCCCCTCCGGATGGCTTTTTGCTCTCTTCTGCACTGCAGCAAATCCACCCCCGCTTCCACGTTAGCTATAGGTTTTATATATTCTTCTTCCTCCGACAACGAGGGGTGATGCCTTTGCAAGGAAGATGCGCCCCCTGATTCATCTGCACCTCACACATGGGGCACACACCAAGGTTGAGCTACTGTCTCTACCTTGGTAAAGAGCCACAGAATGACACCCTCCCCCCTCCAAGCTTGCAGGCCCCCATCATCACAGACTAATAATAATGGCGTTCGTTGAATTTGGGCCCAAACCTGATAATGCGGCTGGAGGGGAAAAAAAAAAGAGAACAGCTGCAATGATGGATGTTAGACTATCATCCCTTTTTCCTTGACGGTGATCTTTCTGCACGGCTGCGCTGGGTGGGCCACACGCGGGCCGGGCCACGTGACAACCTCCGAGCTTTGATAGCCGCTTCTTAAGGCTGATTATCGGGAAAACGTGACCGTCAAAGCAAACAGCGCCTATTCGGCGCGCATTTATAAAAGGGTAACTCTGCTTGTTAAAGGGCGGGTTAAATTAGGACACTTGGATGTACCGGATCTAGGTTTTATTGGCAGGGATTTATATCGTTTATATCAGACAATTCCACGGGACTAAGAGAAGGCAATTTTGGTTTTTATTTTTCCTTTGCTGCTCATCCATCCAATGACTCCCTGCAAGGCCTGCTGAACAGAATAAGAAAATAACAAATATAACAAGAGTTGGAAGGGACCTTGGAGGTCTTCTAGTCCAACCCCCTGCTCAGGCAAATGGCTGTCCAATCTCTTCTTAAAAGCCTCCAGTGATGGAGCACCCACAATTTCTGGAGGCAGGTTGTTCCACTGATTAATTGTCCTCACTGTCAGGAAATTTCTCCTTAGTTCTAAGTGGCTTCTCTCCTTGATTAGTTTCCATCCGTTGCTTCTTGTCCTGCCTTCAGGCGCTTTGGAGGATAGGTTGACCCCCCCCCTCTTCTTTGGGGCAGTCCTTCAAATATTGGAAGACTGCTGTCACGTCACCCCTAGTCCTCCTTTTCATTAAACTAGACATACCCAATTCCTGCTTAAGATGGCTGTTGGGCTTCTGGACAAGGACACTCCAAGGTCATTCAATTTCTCCTTGGATATTCTTCGCGTGTTTATTGATGCCATCTCATCTTTCTCCTAATGTGGATAGCAGCCAGACTCGGCTTCAGAAGGGTGCTGAACTTCGGCTGATAAGTAGCTCGCCCGTTTCCCCCCCTTGGGTACAATTATTTTCCTTTGTTCACTGATTCAGCCCTGGGTGAGTCGAGTCCAAAAATGATCTGTGAATTTACCTACAAATGAGACGTTTCAGAGAGTTGTTAGGCAAAGGGTTGATGCTAATTTCCCCCTTCCTCCTGTCGCATTCATGTAAACGTTGCAAATCATCACGAATTCAGCTGGTCCTCGGCTTACGGCCGCAATTGAACCCTCAGTTTCTGTGGCTAAGTGAAACCTTTGTTGAGTGAATTTTGCCCCATGTTACGACCTTCCTTGCCACAATTGTTAAATGAATCACGGCAGTTGTTAAGTTAGTAACAACAGTTGTTAAGTGAATTTGCTTCCCCATTGAGTTTGCTTGTCAGAAGGTCGCAAAAGGGGATCACATATCCCTGGGACACAGCAACGGTCATAACTATGAGCCAATTGCCAAACATCTAAATTTGGATCAGTGTGAAAGTGTGAAAAATGCTCATAAGTGGCTTTTTTCAGAACCGTTGTAACTTCAAACGGTTATAAGTCGAGGACTATCTGTAAATGATTCAGCCCTTGGTGAGTCTATTCCAAAAATGATTTGTGAGCTTACATACAAATTATAAATTTCAGAGACTTGTCAGGTATGGGGCCAATGCTAATTCCCCCCCCCACATCCTGTCGCACTCATGTCAACGTTGCAAATAATGAGATATAATTACACTCCAATAGGTTTAATGGAGTTTTGAAGGGGGTCTAGGAACCTGGGAAGCCTGTTTGATAACAGACCATCATGAAATTTCCATGCTACTATTTCAGAAGAAATGAGCTTCTAAAATATTACCCTCCATAGTTCCCTTTTCACTAGAAGGTGAAAGAATCGTGGCAGTTCTGGAAACTCAAGAGTATTTTTTTTTCTTTTTGCAGAATATTTTTTATTGGGGTTCTCCAGAGCTGTAACTCTGTTAACAGTTCATTTTGCTAAATGGTCTGGAAAAGATATCAGGATCAAACGGCAATGCTCTCCAGAATCTGGACACCCCCCCTTTTAAGTCAATTTCCCACTGGGGAGAAAAATGCACTTTATTATTTATTGGTTGGTTGGTTGGTTTCCCTGACGTAAATCCTTCGATTCCTCCAGAAAGCAATTTCTTCCCCATTTTTTTCCCCACAACAACAACCGTGTGGAGCAAGTTGTGTTAAGAGGGATGGCTAAGGGTGCAGTTGAATTGAGATTTTCCTGCTTCATTGTTTCTCAACATTGGCAACTTTAAGATATGTAGACTTCAACTCCCAGAATTCCCCAGCCAGCCATGGGGAATTGAAGTCCATACATCTTAAAGTTGCCATACTGGGACAGGTGAGGAATAGGACTAGAACAGTATTTTTCATCCGTGGCAACTGGAACACCTGGAACAGGTGAGGAATACAGGTGGCACAGGATGCCATCTCCAAAGTTAAGCCTTATCGGTGAAAGTCCTCAAAAGGATCAGTTTCTGAAAAGCAGAAAAACTTCCATCTATAATTTCAACTGTAGAGCTTTGTAAGGTAGGCTAATCGTAGACAAAGACATGTAACTGAGAGAAACTGCCTTACTTAAGACTAGCTGTGAGATGGATCTGAATTTCTTCCAGTTCAAGTGAAAAAAAATAGAACATATTAATATTTCAACACAGTGCCCTTTTAAGTCCAAAGATGGCGTCGCTGGGTTTTGTAACTACAATTCTGCTCCCATTGTGGTCAGCCAAATCTGGGGATTTTTCACAAGCAAGGCAAGGAAAATTGGTCTTTCGTCCTGTGTGTCCTGTGTCTGAACAAGGGGATTTGATATCTATTAGTTAGGGTTAAGATCCACTGATGGATTGGTTTAACCTCTCTAGATTTGAGTAATCCTTAAGCATCATTTAACCATTTAAGGTTCATGTCGTAAAGACGTGGCCAAAAATTCTGAAGATCTAAATCGGTCATCTCTTCAAATGAATAAAGAAAGGAACAGGGCAGGGCTGTGATAGATGATAGAGATAGATAGATAGATAGATAGATAGATAGATAGATAGATAGATAGATAGATAGATAGATAGATAGATAGATAGATAGATAGATAGATAGATAGATAGATAGATAGATAGATAGAGATGGGAAGACAGAAAGACAGACAGACAGACAGACAGACAGATAGATAGATAGAAGGTTGAGCATAGAGATACAGGCAGACAGAGATAGAGATAGCTAGATAGCTAGATAGCTAGATAGATAGATAGCTAGATAGCTAGATAGATAGATAGATAGATAGATAGATAGATAGATAGATAGATAGATAGATAGATAGATAGATAGATAGATAGATAGATAGATAGATAGATATGCAGGCAGGCAGGCAGGCAGGCAGGCAGGCAGATAATCTTTATTGTCATTTTTTACTGTGGGCACAATGGCACACATTAAAAATGAAATTTAGTGGCTTGGTCTCAAAGTGTACACATACACAACACACCTTTAAACATACTATATACAACATACAGCTATCATTGGACTGAAACCGTTGTGTCAGATTCACACAACAAGTTGAATCCTTAATGGGGGTTAATGAAACACAACGTCTGTGTCCATGTAACAGGTTTTGCATAAAAAAAAAAATAAGCTTGATATGATAGCCAGGAATCCACAACCTGATAAAATGACAGTGTTTTCCTACAATATGGTGACCCATCTTGGCCTAGCCTGCTGTAGAGTGTTGTGTGAAATTGAAAATTACTCTGCCAGCCAGAGTAATACTAGGGATACTTACTCCTACTATAAGCCATTTACCTGAATACCTTTGCTAGAGGGGTCCCGCATATATACAGGCAGACCTCAACTTGCAACCACGATTGGGAGCAGAAATTCTGTGGCTAAGCGAGACAGTTCTTAAAGTGAGTTGCACCTGACTTTACAATTGTTTTGCCACGGTTGTTAAGTGGATCATTGCAGTTGTTAGAAGGAAGGGGGTCATTAAGCGATCCGCTTAATGATTGCTTTCATCCCTTGACTTGTTGGAAGCTGGGTGGGAAGCAACTTTTTGATCCCGGGATGCTGCAACCATCATCAATCCATGCCGGTTGCAACGCACCCCTATTTTGATCTCACGACCGTGGGATTGTTGCAATGGTCGTAAATGTGAAGGACTGGTCATAAGTCACTCTCTCAGCACCATTGTAACTTTGAACAGTCACTAAATGAATGGTTGTAGGTTAGAAATTAGAAACAGTCCGTTAAATCAATTGATATCAATTAAAATCTGATAGGAGTTGCTTTCCTATCCAAATTGTTGGGAGGAGAATTGTCCACACAGGGCTTCCCCCCCTCCCCATTTATTGACCCTCCCTACATTTTTTTCTGTTTCCTGTTCAGAACGGCTTAATTTATCAGCTACTTTCAGAACAGGTGTACAGGTGGCCCTCGGCTTACAAAAATTCATTTAATGACCATTCAAAATTACAATGGCGCTGGAAAAAGTGACCTGTGACCTTTTTTCACACTTGCAACCTTTGCAGCATCCCCATGGTCATGAGATCAAAATTCAGATGCTGGGCCACTGACTCGTACTTACGGCCGTTGCTGTGTCCCAAGGCCAGGTCATCCCCTTTTGCGACCATTTGACCAGCAACATCAATGGGGGGGGGGGAGCCAGAATCACTTAACAACCAGGTTCACTAACTTATCATATTGTGGTTCACTTAACAACTGTGGCAAGAAAGGTCATCAAAAGGGGGCACAACTCGCCGAAGAAATGTCTCACTTAGCAACGGAAATGTTGGGCTCAGTTGTGGTTGTTAAGTTGAGGACTACTTGTAGGTGGCAAGTTGGAGCAATATTGGAAAACAGTTTGAGATAGAGATTTGCATTTTTCGATGGGGCGTTTCTCTCATCTCTGCGCCGGTCCTTCTCCACGCAGTACGGGCGCTCGGACAGTTATCGTGTGGCTACCACCCAAGACAAACATGACGACAATTCTTCGCCCAAGAAGAGCAAAGCTCAGCAGAAGGTTCGGGATCTGGATGATCTCAAGAAAGAGGTGGCGATGGTGAGTGATGATCAGCCTTGATCCAACAGAGGTGGTTGGGTGGAGCTGCAAGAGGTGGAGAGGGATGCCCCGTCTTGATCCAGTGATGGCCATTGGGTGGTTGGGTGGAGCTGCAAGAGGTGGGGAGGGAGGCCCCGTCTTGATCCAACGATGGCCATTGGGTGGTTGGGTGGCGCTGCAAGAGGTGGGGAGGGAGGCCCCGTCTTGATCCAACGATGGCCATTGGGTGGTTGGGTGGAGCTGCAAGAGGTGGGGAGGGATGCCCCATCTTGATCCAACGATGGCCATTGGGTGGTTGGGTGGCACTGCAAGAGATGATGGAGATGGAGGGAGGTAGCATCCTAAACATCCCCCCTTTTGCAATGTGTTTCAGACAGAGCACAAAATGTCCATCGAAGAAGTCTGCCGGAAATACAACACAGATTGTGTGCAGGTGAGGACATTCCACACAAGGCTAGTGAGCTTTTCTTCTGTTCCTCAAGGACTGGAGATAGGTTGAACATCTGCCTGGAGGCTCCATAGCACCATGACCTAGCTGGTGGAGGAAATCAGCTGGCCAGCAGATAGAGAATCTTTAGGGAACCTGTGTTATAGTTGACTGAATAAACTTTCAATCAGAATAGAGCTGGAAGGGACCTTGGAGGTCTTCTAATCCAACCCTCTGCTCAAGCTGGAGAACCTGTCCTACACCATTTCAGACAGGTGGCTGTCCAGTCTCTTCTTAAAAGCCTCCAGTGATGGAGTACCCAAAACTTTTGAAGGCAAGCCGTTCCACTGGTTAATTGTCCTCCCTGTTAGGAAGTATCTCCTTAATTCCAGGTTGCTTCTCTCCTTGATTAGTTTCCATCTATTGTTTCTTGTGTTGCCTTCTGGTACTTTGGAAAATAAATTGCCCCCCTCCTCCTTGTGGCAGCCTCTCAAATGCTGGAATACTGCTATCGTGTCCCCCGTAGGGATGCAGAGATGGTTTTATCCCTCCTTTCTCTCTGCCCATCAGGGTCTGACCCACAGCAAAGCCCAAGAGATCCTGGCCCGTGATGGCCCCAATGCTCTCACCCCACCCCCAACTACCCCAGAATGGGTCAAGTTCTGTCGCCAGCTCTTCGGAGGTTTCTCCATCCTCTTGTGGATCGGTGCCATACTCTGCTTCCTGGCCTACGGCATCCAGGCAGGAACCGAGGATGATCCCGCAGGAGACAACGTGAGTTTTGGCGGGATGACTTGTTTGGAGGGTGTCCCTGTGGGAGGAATGAAGAAGGGGAATCTGAAGGTCCTTCTGGTGACCCAACGTTTCCTGCCTCTTCTCTTGGGACAGCTGTACTTGGGTATCGTCTTGGCTGCTGTTGTCATCATCACCGGCTGCTTCTCCTACTATCAAGAGGCCAAAAGCTCTAAGATTATGGAATCCTTCAAGAATATGGTGCCCCAGGTAAGACACACTTGACAAATTCTCTTTTATACTGACACAACTTGTAGATAGTCATCAACTTAACAATCGCAATGGAGCCCCCCAACTTTCTGTTGCTCTGTTGTTCACTTAACAACATTTTGCCCCATTTTGTGACATTTCTTGCCATAGTTGGTAAGTGAATCGCTACAGTTTAGTTAAAGTTAGTAGCATAGTTGTTAAATGAAAGTGGCTTCCCCCCCATTGACCTGGCTTGTAAGAAGGTCGCAAAAGGGGATCACGTGACCCCGGCATGCTGCAAACCCTCTGAGTCAGTTGCCAAGCGTCTGAATTTTGATCACGTGACCCTGGGGATGCTGCAACGGTCGTAAGTGTGAAAAACGGCCTTAAGTCACTTTTTTTCAGTGCCGTTGTAACTTTGAACGGTCACTAAATGAACTGTTGTAAGTTGAGGACTACCTGTATTCAAATTTCCCATAAAGCTAGGCCCAAGCCATCTTTATAGGTAAGGTATAGGTCAGGGGTAGGCAACCTTGGCTCTTTTATGACTCGTGGACTTCAACTCCCAGAATTCCTGAGCCAGCCGTGCTGAGGGGAAAGGGAGAGGTTTCCAAGCTGAGCCATGCTGACTCAGGAATTCTGGGAGTTGAAGTCCACGAGTCATAAAAGAGCCAAGGTTGCCTACCCCTGGTATAGGTATTATTGTCATTGATAGTATCTTTCAGCTCATCTGTTTGTAAAATGGGAGCAGACATTATGAGCCACTTCGGAGGATTTTGTGAGAAGGAATGGGTGACGTATGGTGCCATGCTGAGCTTATTTTTAACCTTGTTTTTCCAGTGTGTGTTGTGTGAACCCAGACCGTTAAATTAATTTAGGATTCAGTTTATTGTACGATGTCCAAAAAGGGGCTTCATTAATTGTCTGGTTAAGTCTGTTGAGTGAACACAACTGTTTAGAATCGTGGGTTTATGAGATCAGATATGTAACCTTTGCAAGAGCTAAAGGTCCATGGAGATGCTCAGTCCTCCAGGTCCTGGTTGTCCCAAAGATGCTTTTTCATGAGGCAACTGGACTTTCTTGTTTTTCTTTGAAGACTTTGAAGAATTCCCCACCATCCAGCCAGAGCTGAAGAAGCTTCTTGGATGAGAAGCGAAAGGTCTTCAAAGAAAAACAAGAAAGTCCAGTTGCCTCATGAAAAAAGCATCTTTGGGACCACTTTGCAAGAGCTGTGTGTGTTGAGTTAGATAATAATAACAAGAATAACACAATGTTCTCTCCTGGAGACAACAGAGCTACCTCCAGACGTGTTGGGTCTCCCGATGTATATTCCTAGGCAGTGTGAGTGTTGTACGGCCAATGAATTTGGAAAATGATAGATTTAAGAAGAAATGTTTTAGGGGAACATGTGTCACCCCTGACTGAGAATCCAGAATATCTATTAATGTAACTGAGTTTGCTTTTCCTTTCAAAGCAAGCCCTGGTGATCAGAGAAGGCGAGAAGATGCAACTCAACGCTGAGGACGTAGTGGTTGGGGATCTAGTAGAGGTGAAAGGAGGAGACAGAGTCCCAGCTGACCTAAGGATCATCTCAGCTCACGGTTGCAAGGTTGGTGAAAATCTTAACAGACTCCTTCAGCTGTTGTTCCTTACAGCTCTGGAACGAACTATCAAGCCACTGGGAATTAGAGCAATTCGTCCTGTCCTTTACCAACTGTTTTCTCCCATTAACCAAATCTAAGTGGAGAGATCAGATTACCAAGCACAAGTCGTATCCCTAAACAGCCTTGCAGCTCGGGTTTCCCTGTTTCTTTTGTTCCACATGGAGCAGCGCCGGAGAAGTGGAAAAAGAACGAATTTGGATCCTGGTCACAAAAGTGATCGGCTTTCCCAGACTTACGTAACATGCAAAAACCATCTGTCCTTTTAAATGAGTTGCGACGATTACGCTACGAGATCTGTCAGTTTGTTGACCTGCCAAATTTGAGATGAAACCGGGATAATTTTAACTGCAAACCTTTCTAGACGAATTGACATGGCGCGGCGTTTTCTCTCTAGGTGGATAACTCGTCCCTGACCGGTGAATCCGAGCCTCAGACCCGTTCTCCAGATTGTACCCACGACAATCCACTCGAGACCCGGAATATCACTTTTTTCTCTACCAACTGCGTGGAAGGTAGGGCTTGAGTTTGGGTTAGAATAAGCTTCCAGTTGGTCTAGACATCTTAAAGTTGCCTAATTTGAAGAACACTGACTTAAGAGAACACGTTTACACAGGCTTTGTGGCTGCTGGGCATATGTCTGCCTTAATCTATGAGAAGGATTGCTAGAGAGAAATCTAGAGTAATTTAGTAAGGGCTAAAGTAATTTAGTAGGAGAGGACCAGGCTAAGCCCAAGGGAGACGGGGTCAAACGCGTCATCAGTCTCAAGTCCCTTCATGACAACAAGAGATCTAAGTCCAGCCCACCTTGAATTCCGTTGATTCTTATCTACCGCCAATTTACTTTGACCGTTAGTAGTTCAGATTCTGATAGAGAGCTTAAGCTTGCAATAAATCTTTGTACCTATTTGAACTGCCTGGATTTTCTGATTTCCCTGGCGCTTTGAAACCTACGCTCTCGTCCTAAATTAGCTTAACGGCTTGTGTCTCTCCTCAAGGAAAGCCAGGGAGATTTGTAAGTTACAGTTCTGTTATCAAACAGCGGTTCCGAAGTTGGTTTAAATATGGCTACCGAGCAGTGAACCTCCAACACAAATCTACAGCAGAGATCGCCAACCTGGGCTGAGATTACAACTTCCAGAATTTCTAGCCAGAATGGTCACGTTAGCTGGGGATTCTAGGAGCTATGGTCACACCAGATCTGGAAGTTGTTAGACTTGCAGAAAATCGGAGAGAGACTGCATGCCCATGGATTTGTCTCGTCTCCCACCAGGCACAGCACGTGGAGTTGTCATTGCCACTGGTGACCGGACAGTGATGGGTCGAATTGCCACCTTGGCTTCGGGCCTGGAAGTTGGCAAGACCCCCATTGCTCGGGAGATTGAGCACTTCATCCAGCTGATCACAGGCGTGGCTGTTTTTCTGGGGATCTCCTTCTTCGTCCTCTCTCTCATTTTGGGCTACAGCTGGCTAGAAGCTGTCATTTTCCTCATTGGCATCATCGTGGCCAATGTGCCTGAAGGACTCTTGGCTACAGTCACAGTAAGTACCTGACCAGAGATCTCCAAAGAACTTCCTAGAGAAAATGGATGGAAACTAATCAAGGAGAGAAGCAACCTAGTACTAAGGAAGAATTTCCTGACAGCGAGAATAATTAATCAGTGGAAGGACTTGCCTCCAGAGGTTGTGGGTGCTCCATCATTGGAGGCTTTTAAGAAGAGACTGGACAGCTATTTCTCTGAAATGGTATAGGATTCCCTGCTTGAGCAGGGGGTTGGACTAGAAGACTTCAAAGTCCCTTCCAACTCTGCTATTCTGTTATATCTGTTAAAAAAAACTGTGTTGATATCTTATCTTGGCTTCCCAAAGCTGGTGATGATGATATTCTAATATTCTATTAGAAATGGTGTGATGTTGGGCTCACTTTTTGAAGAATAATAGATTTGGGAGTATCTTGGAGGTCTTCTAGTCCAACCCCCTGCTCAAGCAGGAAACCCTGTACCATTTCAGAGAAATGGTTGTCCAATGTCTTCTTAAAAATCTCCAGTGTTGGAGCACCCACAACTTCTGGAGGCAAGTCCTTCTGCTGATTTAATTGTTCTCACTGTCAGGAAATTCCTCCTTCATTCTAGGTTGCTTCTCTCCTTGATTAGTCTCCATCTGTTGCTTCTTGTCCTGCCTTCTGATGCTTTGGAAAATAGGTTGACCCTGTCTTCTTTGTGGGGGGCCCTTAGATATTGGAACACTCTTGAGTTTCAAGGAAAATGCCAGATTGGGTATCTCTGGTAGGGGTCCTTTCCTTCAGCCCACCGCTAAGTTGCATTCCCCCCATTTAGGTGTGTCTGACCTTGACCGCCAAACGCATGGCTCGCAAGAACTGCTTGGTGAAGAACTTGGAAGCAGTGGAGACCCTGGGCTCCACCTCCACCATCTGCTCAGACAAGACAGGGACCCTGACTCAGAACCGAATGACTGTTGCCCACATGTGGTTCGACAACCAGATCCATGAGGCCGATACCACCGAGGACCAATCTGGTGAGGGTTATTATGGGGAAAGAGAATATCCTTCTCCTATCTTGCCTTAAGAAGAGTTGACAGAGGACGTCTTCATAGGTGAAAGAATACAAGCTGAGCGGTTTCCTGTCTTCTTGGGATCTCTAGCTCAGCTCTAGATCCACCCCAGATGCTCCCAATTTTGCTGTGCATGGTGAGAATTGTGTGTAACCGACTGAGCAAGGCTGATGTTACAACCTTGATTGAAAATCCATCTTTCTCTTGTTCCAGATTGGACCCATTCTCCCTTACTCTTGTCTCCCTCACCCAATTCTCCTTTTTCTCCCAGGCCTACAGTTCAAGAGACGTCCCTTCTGAACCTAGAACTTCACCCCTCACCAGCATCCTTTATTTTTTTAATTGCAGGCACGGCCTTTGATAAGAGCTCCCCCACCTGGCTGGCTTTGTCTCATATTGCTGGGCTTTGCAACCGAGCTGTCTTCAAAGGGGGTCAAGAGAACGTGCCCATCCTCAAGGTGAGCGGACAAGAGCCACTCCTTGTGAGGAGACATCAGCTGGGCCCTAGCAGCATCTAGGAAACTGGGAATGCTCATTGTGCTGGAGATAAGGACAGGTGAAGATGTGAAGGTTGAAGGTCAAGTATAAGGAAAAAGAGTTTTAATTTCTATACTGTGTAATGAAATATGAGAAACTAAGAATCAGCTTTCTGGATCAGGCCTAGGCCCAATTAACCAGCATTCCATCTTGCATGGGGGCCCACCAGCTGCATCTAGGAAGCCCACCAGTAGATCAAGACATCTGTTGTTGCTCATATATACTCTATATATAGAAGTAGACTTGTCTCCATGCCTGGAATCAGCACCTGGTCATCAAGTCTGGTAGCCTCTGATAGATCTGTCCTCCAGCCATTGTACTGGACTCTTTTGAACCCACCTAATCTAGCAGCCTATCTTCTCCTGTGGCACCCCTTGCTACACTTATGAATGTAGTTAGCTCCATCATTAGGATAGTGAGGTGATGGTGAGTGGTAGCAATGGGGAGAGAAGGCCAGGCTGCATGTCCAAAAAACAGAAAATTGAAATAATCCTCTTTCACCCCCCCAAGCGTGACGTAGCAGGAGATGCTTCTGAATCAGCCCTGTTGAAATGTATTGAGCTCTCATCTGGATCTGTGAAGCTGATGAGGGAGAAGAACAAAAAAGTAGCAGAAATCCCCTTCAACTCCACCAACAAATACCAGGTATGGATTCTTGAGTGTCCCTCAAACAGGCATCTAACTCTAGAGCTGGGTGACCTTTTATATAAACAGGGGTGTCCCATCTTGGCAACTTTAAGACCTGTGGACTTCCACTCCCAGAATTCCTAGTCAGCCTATCTGGCTGGGGAATTCTGGGAGTCGAAGTCCACAGGTCTTAAAGTCGCCAAGATTGAACACCTTTGATATAAACAGAAGTTCTTCTTGAATTGAAAGCAAAACTAATGTTGTCCTCAGGGCATTGAGCAGCACCATTAAAAAAAAAAAACCCTCTGAAGATGGCATTTTTAGGCTTAGCTCACATTGAAAATATATTCTGATTTCCAGCGTTATCTAGTTTCTTACATCAAAAAAACTAAAGAACTGATAGCAATTAGAACTATTTAGGACTAATTTAGTTTAGAAGTTTGGAACTAATAGTAAGTACAGATAGTCCTCGACTTACAACAGTTCATTTAGTGACTTTTCAAAGTTACAATGACACTGGAAAAAGTAATTTATGATCAGTTTTCAGGCTTATGACCTTTGCAGCACGGTCACGTGATCAAAATTCAGATACTTGGCAACTGACTCACATTTATGACGGCTGCAGTGTCCCGTGGTCATATGGTCCTCTTTTGCGACCTTCTGACAAAGTCCATGGGGAAGGCAGATTCAATTAACAACCGTGTTACTGACTTAACTGCAGTGATTCACTTAACAACTGCCACAAAAGATCACAAAATGGGGCAAAACTCCCTTAACAAATGTCTCACTTAGCAACAGAAAATTTGGGCTCAAATGTAGTTCGTACGTCGAGGACCACCTGTAGTAATTAGAACTCTAGAATTAATCGTAAGTAGTGATTAGAACTATTCTAATTTAAATCCCCCAATCCTATTTTTTTTTTTTTTTAAGAAAAAGAACAACAACCACACACAAAAAAGAAGAAAAATGCATAATTTGGAAGCTTGGATGAAGTCATTTATCAGGAAACGTGTATCTGGGCAGCTTGTGTATCAGAACCATCCTACTGATGGTTCTCCGTTCTGAAATTGTACAGCCAACACAGTCTCCACATTCTGGGAATCTCAGCCCATCAGCTTTAATCCCCGTCTTTTCTGCCGACATATGGGAAGGATTAGCTAGGATTCTCAGTGTGCTATGACCTGGAATAAAATTGGCAAATCATTTCCAGAGACAGAAGGGGTGGTGCTCCTATGTCATATTGATATGCATTGCTGTTATTGTTGCCTAGGTCCAAAACTGGTGGAGCTTGGCTAACATCTGATGGCTGATGTAATGTTTACAGAGATTCTCAGTCATCCAGGTCATGGTTGTCCCAAAGGTGCTTAGTCAAAAGGCAACTGGACTTTGTTTTGCTCTCTTGAAGATGTTTCGCTTCGCATCCAGGAAGCATCTGCAGATCATGAAGAGTCTGTAGCTCTAAGATTCAAGCAAGATCGTTGGTGAAGATCGGGCCATCCAAAGGTGCTCCTTGGATGAGAAGCGAAACGACTTCAGGAGAGAAAACAAAGACAGTCCAGTTGCCTTTTGAAAAAGCACCTTTGGGACGCCGATGCGACGTTGGTTTCTTCTAGAGCGCCGTAAAACAAATCGAGATGATTGTGACATGCCATGCAAACGTTCGAAGAGAGTCTTTGTAGCTCTGAACTGTGGGGTCCTTGGTGCTCTCTGAGCTTGGTGGTTTTCTTGCAGACATTTCATTAGCAAACTAGGGAACATCATCAGTGCATTGCAGGAACACCACCAAGCTCAGAGAGCACCAAGGATCCCGTGCAATCCATCGCATTTTGTCATTCTGCATTGCACTCCATGAGCAATGTGTGGCAAGCAGTGGCTGTCATGGTTCCGACAGATGAAACTCTTCAAAGAACTTCGAGGCATTGTTTACCTTAAAGAATCTTTAATCGAGACAGCATAGCTTCGGCACGTACATAGGCGAAGCCAAAATCTGACTTCCCCTCCCTTCAGCACATAGATCAAAGCACAATTCCCTCCTACAACTAACAGTCATAAATCACATTCTCCAATTAGTTTGAAATGCTGGCTTTCCGCCCAGTTCTTTATTCCGCCATGCCTTATCAGCTCTTATTACAATATTGTATATCTAACTAACTCCCATCACATTCCTCCCCCTCCCCCAGTATCATCTAATTTTAAGAGTAAAGTATAAGAAAGAAAAAGGCTGCATCTCCATCTGTTGTCAAAGCAAGAACATCCAATGTTAGCAGCGTTGACAGTGGCCTCCGCTGTTGTAATCTGGGAGTGTTCTTTCGGTTCCTGAGAGATCTGGTCTTCTGCTCCCATTGCAGCTCTCAATTCATGAGACCGAGGACCCCAACGATAACCGCTACCTGCTGGTGATGAAGGGGGCCCCTGAGCGTATCCTGGACCGATGCTCCACCATTCTGCTCCAAGGCAAAGAAACGCCTCTTGATGAAGAAATGAAAGAAGCTTTCCAGAACGCTTACTTGGAACTCGGAGGACTTGGAGAAAGGGTGCTCGGTAGGAATGGCTGGGGAGAGGATGTTGGGTTGTTGAAGGACTAAAGAAGGCAAGACGCCAATGGGCAGAAGGCCTAGATGTCATACAACATCTTGGAAAAGTCAATGCGTTTTGTTTTGTTTTGTTTTTAAGAAAAAAGCCAGCAAGAAGTCAGATACCCTCTGTAGAAACTTAAGATATCATTTCAGAATCCAGATGTTTCAAGATAGGTAGGGGACAACAGTCTCTAGTTAGGGAAGGATGCTTAATTGAAAGGGGCATCAAGCTGTGCTGAGGGATTCCGTAACAATCTGACTGGCATTAATGAACTTTGGTTGTGGCTTAGAGGGTTGTGCGAATCAAGTTCTTATGGCTTTATAAACCATGGTTCATGACTTAGTGCAGCCTTTCGCAACCTGGTTACACAGCAGACAGGCGGAGTTCAGTTCTCAGAGTATTCAGCAGTGGCCATACTGGCGGGGGAATTCTGGGAGTTGAAGTCCACACATCTTCATTCTGCCAAGATTTAGAAACACTGGCCTAGAGCAGGGGTAGGCAACCTTGGCTCTTTTATGACTCGTGGACTTCAACTCCCAGAAGTCCTGAGCCAGCATGGGGGAACTATGGCCCCTTCATGACTCGTGGACTTCAACTCCCAGAATTCCTGAGCCAGCATGGGGGAACTATGGCCCCTTCATGACTGGTGGACTTCAACTCCCAGAATTCCTCAGCCAGCGTGGGGGAACTATGGCCCCTTCATGACTCTTCAACTCCCAGAATTCCTGAGCCAGCATGGGGGAACTATGGCCCCTTCATGACTTGTGGACTTCAACTCCCAGAATTCCTGAGCCAGCATGGCTCAGCATGGCAACCTCTCCCTTTCCCCTCAGCATGGCTGGCACAGGAATTCTGGGAGTTGAAGTCCACGAGTCATAAAAGAGCCAAGGTGGCCTACCCCTGGCCTAGAGTGTTATCTCAGAGCCAGTCCTTGAATGGCTTACCTTACATTGGGGTGTCCGTAGCCTCTAAGATACAAGAAAAATCATTGGCTAGGATTTGGCCGTCCAGGTTTCCAGGTCAAACTTTCCCTTTTTTTCCCTGACCACCTTTTCCCCTTCCAGGTTTCTGCCACTACTACATGCCTGAAGAGCAGTATCCCAAAGGGTTTGCCTTTGACTGTGATGATGTCAACTTTTGCACCGATAACCTCTGCTTTGCGGGACTCATGTCCATGATTGACCCACCCCGTGCTGCTGTGCCCGATGCTGTGGGGAAATGCCGAAGCGCTGGCATCAAGGTAAAGCAACTGGACAGTCTAGAACAGGGGTCCCCAACCCCCGGGCCATGGACCGGCACCGGTCTGCAGTTTTCCAGAAGCTGGTCCACGCAAACAAGCAAAGCCACATCCGTAGCATGCAGGCAACACACGAAACCACACCCCCTCCAGTCCACAGAAAAACCACTCTCTACGGAACCGGTCCCTGGTGCCCAAAAGGTTGGGGTCTAGAAAATGAACTGCAAGTATTTCCTTGAGTGAATAGCTGGACAGCTTTGTCTGGACACACTTTATTCCATTCAGAGATGTAATCCAGATGTAATCTGGCTTGAATGCAGGTGTTCTGAAATCTCTTTACCTCAACTTTGATACTCCAGAAAGGCAATTTGCTCTCCTAAGCAGCCTTTGTTATTGTCTCCTTATAGCAACAAGATCTGGAATGGGTCATCTGCTCCCTACAAGGTCACTCAAACACCTAGGCCATAAATACACTCCAATGCTCTTTAATTAATCAGTTGATCCGCAGATTCCAAAATCCAAGGTCCTCCTTTTTTTGTCTTGAATTAATTCATGGATTGGCCCAAGCCTTGCATATTTGATGTGATGTCAGAGCAGATGAGCCCATGGCAGCTTCTGGGTTGGATCTGTTCTGTCCCAGCCTACGTGAGTCCTTGTTATGCTCACAAGGAGAAACCCCTCTTCCAAGAAACAGGCAGAAACCGCAAGAAAAAAACAATCCCCTTTTATTATTCACAGACCTGAGTCAATGTCCAAGGCAAACAAACACAGTCCACAGAAACTCGATCCTCAACACGAATGGTTGCCTTTGGCAACCAGCACCTCCCACACCTTCCCTTTCATAATTCAGCCAAGGCGTGGCTTCCTAATGCCTTCTCCTTTGCCTTTGGAGCCGCCCCATTGCATTCCTCTGTCCTACTCGCTTCTCTTGCCTGCGCATTCGTGCATCCGGGATTTGTCCCAACTGTTCTTCATCACTGTCCAACTCAGGCTCCCATCACAGCTGTGTCCGTCCGACTGTAAGTCTTGGAACTCCTCAGAGCCTTTCTCTGACTCTAATGTCACTCCAGGCCCCTCCTCCTCATCTGATTCCTCAGACTCAGCTGTCAGATCCACTGGCTGGCGAGGAATCACAACAGGATCAGACTGAAGATATAGCAGCCTGCAAACTGTCCAGGCTTTCTTAGAAGTAACTGCCCTTGGAGACCGCCTTCTCTCTCTCAATACTTCCAACTCTTGGCAATGAATTGGGTTGGACAACTCATTCTGCTTTAGTGGACCATCTTCCCCAGGACTTCTTTGATAATCCTGTTTTTTTTCTCCACAGGTGATCATGGTGACAGGTGACCATCCCATCACAGCTAAAGCCATCGCCAAAGGTGTTGGAATTATCTCTGAGGGCAATGAGACAGTGGAAGACATCGCCGCCCGGCTAAATATTCCTGTCAGTCAGGTCAATCCCAGGTGAGAGGGCAGCAGGAGGGAGGAGACCAATGTGTGGGTCTGGGGGAAAAGTAAGAGCTTCCAGGTCATCATGGAACACAGAGGACAAAGAGTTGGAAAACAGAGATGGGGCAAGGAAGTCGCATGCATGAGGCTATTTTTCTTGTGTTTGTCACCACATTTTGAAATGGCTTTCTCACGGAAGCTAGGCCTATATCGGGTGAAGCTAGGCCTATATCAGGGGTGAAGCTAGGCCTATATCAGGGGTGAAGCTAGGCCTATATCAGGGGTGAAGCTAGGCCTATATCAGGGGTGAAGCTAGGCCTATATCAGGGGTGTGCAACCTTGCTGACTTTAAGACCTGTGGACTTCAACTCCCAGAATTCCTCAGCCAGCCATGCTGGCTGGCTGAGGAATTCTGAGAATTGAAGTCCACACAAGTCTCAAAGTCGCCGAGGTTGCACACCCCTGACTTAGACAATTTCAGAATTTAGGTTTTATTCTCTGTGCATCGATTAAATATCTATTTAGTTGCGATCTCTCTCTCCTTCATTACCCTGTGTGGCAGTTCAATAGATAGTGGTTTGTTGGCATCTCTCAGAGGGCTGTCGCCATTCCCCCCCCCCCCGACGAAAGGCTGAAATGTAGTTGTGTTCTTGGGAATTCTTAGAAAAAGGCAGGATAGACAAAGACAACATTGAAATGACGAAGCCTACCAGCCCATATGGGGTGGTCATCTGTCTCCTATCTTTGGTCTACCTAGAGACGCCAAGGCTTGTGTGATCCATGGGACAGATTTGAAAGACATGCCAACAGATCAAATTGATGAAATCCTACAGAATCACACTGAGATCGTCTTTGCCCGTACTTCTCCGCAGCAGAAACTCATCATTGTGGAAGGTTGCCAAAGACAGGTAGAGACTCAGAAGGACGTCCAACCAACCATGTCATGCGTCTATATCTCATCCCATTAAATTTGTCTTCTCCAGCTAGCAGGGAGTTCATCTAGGTAATGAAGGGTTTTCAAGGCAGAACAGTGCGATGCATGTAAAAATATGCAACACGAAATGTATTGATTTACACACTGAGTGGCTGACAGAAGGATTTTGCTCATCCAAGAGCCTACAGATTCCATCTGCTGCTTCCTTTGAGAAGTCACTAAACGAACGGTTGTAAGTCGAGAACTACCTCTAATGTTCTCTGCAGTGAGACATTATCACTGGAGATAGCTGGCAAGGGTGATGTCAGGAGCAAGTAACCCGAAGCACTCATGAAGAATCTCAAGCAGAAACTTTATTGCTAATCACCTACGTTACAAGAATCTCACCAGACTGATTGCATTCCCTTGGGAAAGGTCAGATAGGGCTTCAGAGAGTCTTGGGGAGGTCAGGTCTGTGCCACTTTCTAGAATAGAATAGAACAGAACAGAACAGAACAGAGAATAGGAAAGAATAGAATGAAAGAATAAAATAGAATAGATTACAGAATAGAATAGAAAATAGAACAGAACAGAACAGAATAGGGAATAGGAAAGAATAGAATGAAAGAATAAAATAGAATAGATTACAGAATAGAATAGAAAATAGAATAGAACAGAATAGAATATAGAATAGAATAGAATAGAATAGAATAGGATTGTACAATAGAATAGAGTAGAATAGAGTAGAATAGAGTAGAATAGAGTAGAATAGAATAGAGTAGAGTAGAGTAGAATAGAATAGAATAGGATTGTAGAATAGGATTGTAGAATAGGATTGTAGAATAGAGTAGAGTAGAGTAGAGTAGAATAGAACAGAACAGAACAGAACAGAACAGAACAATAGAATAGAATAGAATAGAATAGAATAGAATAGAATAGAATAGAATAGAATTGTAGAATAGGATTGTAGAATAGAGTAGAGTAGAGTAGAGTAGAGTAGAGTAGAGTAGAGTAGAATAGAATAGAATAGAATAGAATAGAATAGAATAGGATTGTAGAATAGAGTAGAGTAGAGTAGAGTAGAGTAGAGTAGAGTAGAGTAGAGTAGAGTAGAATAGAATAGAATAGAATAGAATAGAATAGAATAGAATAGAATAGAATAGAATAGAATAGAATAGAATAGAATAGAATAGAATAGAATAGAATAGGAATAGAATAGTAACTTTATTGTCACTTTAAATGTACATTAATCAGCCTACATTAAAATGAGTTTTGGTTGCATACAGCTCTCCAAGGGTAACCATGAGACGCCCTAGAGTAGATTGAGCACACCTGTTTCCTACCGCTGTTTCCTCCCTCCAGACCATCCCTTTCATCTTCACCCAACCCCCTTTGGCAACAACACCTGTCCTCTGTTTCTGACACTGCCTTCCTTCCCCCCCAGGGTGCCATTGTGGCCGTGACTGGGGACGGAGTGAATGACTCACCTGCCCTGAAAAAGGCCGACATCGGAGTAGCCATGGGCATTGCCGGCTCGGATGTCTCCAAACAGGCTGCAGATATGATCCTCCTGGATGACAATTTCGCCTCTATTGTCACTGGAGTTGAAGAAGGTCAGCAAGGGGAGGGAGACCGGTTCCCTTCCCTCTAAGACAGTCGGATGGAGGGTGGAACTCATTTGTAGGTACTGTTAGTATCTTACTTCTGGGAGAAAGATTATGCAGGTAGTCCTTGACTTACCACCACAACTGAGCCCAGAAATGATGTTGCTAAGCGAGAAATTCATTAAGTGAGTTTTGCCCCCTTTTGCGATTTCTCTCGCCACATTTGTTAAACAAACCACTGCAGTTGTCACACTAGTAAGACTGTTGTTCAGTGGCTTCCCCGTTGACTTTGCTCGTCAGAAGGTCACAAAAGGGGATCAAGTGACCCCAGGAGACACGGCGACCGACGTAAATAGGAACCCGTTGTCAAGCATCCGAATGTAAATCACGTGGTCACGGGGAGGCTGCAATGGTCGTAAGTGTGAAAAACGGTCACAAGTCACTTTTTTCAGTGCCGTTGCAACTTCAAACGGTCACTAAATGAACTACCCGAATAGCATCAGGATTCAGGGCAGGATTCTACCAAGCGTCACAACCGATGTGTCTCATACACCGCTCTGTAGACCGGAGCAAGCAATTTATCAGCTTAAAATGGCAAGTTCTGCAGTCTAATTTCAAAATTCATCTGCCAGAAATCAGCTCAGTCCTTCAGCAAAAGCTGTTTCTCTTCTTCTCTCTGGCTGCTTAATGGAAACAGAGCCCCTAGGGCAGGGGTAGGCAACCTTGGCTCTTTTATGACTCGTGGACTTCAACTCCCAGAATTCCTGAGCCAGCATGGCTCAGCTTGGAAACCTCTCCCTTTCCCCTCAGCATGGCTGGCTCAGGAATTCTGGGAGTTGAAGTCCACGAGTTATAAAAGAGCCAAGGTTGCCTACCCCTGCCCTAGGGGATGCTATAGGACTTCTTAGCTCGGAGAGACAACAGGGAAGAGGAGACATGAAAAAATAGTGCATTGAAGTGTTGTAAATCACACTCAGGTGAACACAGGGTACTGCAAACGGTCGTAAATGCGGGCTGGTTGCCGTGTGTCCCACATATGGTCATGTGATCATGGGCTGGTGGCGGCCATCAGAACTTCAAATCTGGGTTATAAGTAGCTTTTGGGAGGTCGGCCGTAACTTTGAACAGTTGCTGAGCAACCGGTCATAATTCGAGGACTACCTGTGTTATAATCTTGTTGCTAACAAAGTTATAGCTACAGCTAGTTCTGTGACTTACAACAGTTCCTATAGCGACGGTTCAAAGTTACAACAGCCCTGAAAAAAGTGTGACTTCTGTTTTTTCACACTTTACAACCCTTTGCAGCTTCCCCGCGGTCACGTGATCGGAATTCAAACGCTTGGCAACCGACCCATATTTCTGACCGTTGCCATGTCACGTGACCCCCCCCCTTTGGCAACTTTCTATCGAGCAAAGCCAATGGGGAAGCCGGATTCACTTAACAACTGTGTTGCTCACTTAACAACGGCATTGATTCACTTTAACCACCGGGGCAGGAAACATTGAAAAAGGAAGCGAAACACACGTAACAAATATCTCACTTCGGACACATAAATTCTAGGGTCAATTACAGTCGTAAGTCGAGGACTTCCTGTACTTGTTCTTTTCCCAGAGACCCCTTTCTAAGCTCTGAAAGAGGAGGGGGTGAGAGTTACTAACCCTGTGCTAGGGGGGAAAAAAAGAAGAGGAGAAGAAGCTTGTAGCAATGGGGCAGAAATCTGGCTGGTGTTGGTTTTGGTGAAGCCTGCTTCTCCTGCTCCCCAGGTGTGCCCCATTCTCTCCCCGTTTGTCTCCCCTTCTCCAGGACGCCTAATTTTTGACAACCTGAAGAAATCCATTGCCTACACCTTGACCAGCAACATCCCCGAGATTACTCCCTTTCTGCTCTTCATCATGGCCAACATCCCACTGCCTCTGGGCACCATCACCATCCTTTGCATTGACTTGGGCACCGACATGGTGAGTTCTCCCCCTTGCATCCATTGATCCTCCAACTTCCTCCTGTGCTTTGTCAGCTGTCGGAATCCAATTATATTTTATTTCTAGCTATCTACTCTGAGAAAACCCAATTCTTACTCTCTTCTGGATTCTGTCATACTACAAAGGGGGGTGGGAGGAGTAAACACGGGTGTTTATGGCTGGCATTCCACCTATCAACTACAAAGTAACATCCTCTGTGGATTCCCTTCGAGAGTACTAACCATAACAATGCGGCCATCAGCCTTTGATCTCACTCCCTATGAAGCCTCCTTTTACCGGCAGCAAGGAAAAAAAAAGGGGGGGGGGAGATTGCAACGTTTGGGATCCGATGGATTTAACACCCAACCAACCATCTGCCAATTTGAATTGACCGGAAGGAATGTGGAGTGGGGCTGCCTGGGAACACTTTAAAACATTGAATGGTCAGTGGGGTCCCTCAGATCCTGTCTAGCGTGCCTTCAGTCAGTTTCTCTTAATAAAGATTCCTGTTGGAAGAAACGTTCCAAGAGTTCTGTCTTCTTAAGATGTAAATTGAGGTGGGTCCTTACATGAGCCTTTTCACAAACAAAGGGAGATCTCCATTCTCAGAATTCCAAACCTGAGCTTGGTCCTTATTTGCAAGAGACAGCAGATCCTGGCCTGGATCATTTTTTGGTTGAAGAAGTGGAGGAACGGAACCCTGTGCCAATGAAGCCGATGCAAATGAAACCAGTTTGGTCTAGCTAGGGCTTAAGGCGCCAGGCTAGAAACTGGGAGAGTGTGAATTCTAGTTCTGCTTCAGGCATGAAAGCCAGCTGAGTGACTTTGGGCCAAATCGCCAGAAGATGGTGAGTTCTAGTCCCACCTTACCTTTGAAAAACAGCCGAGTGACTTTGAGCGAATCACCGGGAGATGGTGAGTTCTAGTTCCACTTTAAGCACGCAAGTCGGTTGGATGACGTTGGGCCAGTCCTTCTCTCTCAACGCAGCCCAGCCCACCTCACAGGGTTGTTGTGGAGAACATAGGAGGAGGAAAGAATATTAGGAATGTTCCCCACCTTGAGTTATTTATATAAAAAAAAGATAAAGGTGGGATATAAATAAATATGACCATAATTCTCTGCACATAGGAAACGTGGGCTAGTTTAGAGACCTTGCCTTACACAACTAAATTTCATGCAAGATATCTTCTCACGCTTGTTAATTCCTTTGACCCCTCAAGGACTTTGGGAACCATAATTCTTGCAACAAAATTTCCTGTTACCTTTTGTGGAACTGGGCAGATGCATCTAATAGTTGACTGATATTTACAGCCCGAGCAGGAAACGGAGGCACAGAATCATATTTCTTGCAGAAGTAGGATACCCTTGGATATCTTTGAAAAGAATGAATACATGAGTCAAACAATAAAAGAGAAAAGAAAAGGATGGCAAAAGAAGTCATAAAGTTGGTAGGAATGGCCCAAAACAGCCTGTTTTTTTTTTTTTTCCATTCTGGTCCTTTGCCTGTCCTTTCCTCCAGTGACTGGAGTTGAGAAAAAGCTAAGCCTTCAAGGGTGAGACAAAGCTTGTGATTCTAGCCCAGGGGTCCCCAACCCCCGGTCCGTGGACCGGCACCGGGCCGCAGCATGCCAGAAACCGGTCCGCACAAACAAGCAAAGCCCCACCCACGGATGCAGGGAGTACATGAAACCACGTCCCCTCCGGTCCGCAGAAAAACCTCTCTCCACGGAACCGGTCCCTGGTGCCCAAAAGATTGGAGACCTCTGCTCCAGCCAACTGTACAATCTCCATTCTTGGTTTTCCTTCTAGGTGCCTGCCATCTCCTTGGCTTACGAAGCAGCTGAGAGCGACATCATGAAGCGTCAGCCCCGAAACCCCAGGACTGACAAGCTGGTGAATGAACGGCTCATCAGTATGGCCTACGGGCAGATTGGTGAGTGAGGTGCCAGCAGCCAGAGGTTGACTTTAGGAGATAGGAGATGGACTGGACAAGGTCGGCCTTGTCTTAGTAAGGGGATCTTTATAGGGCATCGCTATGGGGCATTATAGGACACTTTATAGGGCATTATATCATTATTTTATAGGGCTTTTATAGGGCATTGCTATAGCTATTATAGCAATATTACTATAATGGCTATAGGGCATTGCATGCCAAAACAACTAGACACAGAGACAGTTTTTTCCCTTGCGCCATCATTCTGCTGAACACTTCTTTAGAATAGAACAGAACAGAACAGAACAGAATAGAATAGAGCTGGAAGGGACCTTGGAGGTCTTCTAGTCCAGGGGTCCCCGACCTTGGCAACTTTAAGACTTGTGGACTTCAACTCCCAGAATTCCCCAGCCAGCCATGCTCCCAATTCTGGGAGTTGAAGTCCACAGGTCTTAAAGTTGCCAAGGTTGGGGACCCCTGTTCTAGTCCAGCCCCCCCGCTTAAGCAGGAGAACCTACACTATCTCATTAATTTAATTCCCACAGTACTGCCTTATGTCTAAGTATATTTACCCGTGTAGTATGACTGCATTACTATTATCCTTCTCATCTGTTCCACTACCTTCTCTTATTAGTATCATTATTATGATTATTATTACTTTTTTATTTTGCATCTACATTGAGAACGTATGCACCGGAGACTAATTCCTTGTGTGTCTATCACACTTGGCCAGTAAAGTATTCTATTCCATTATCTATTATCATGCGATCCGAATAAAAATAGGCAGTCCTGTGGGTGCAAGGAGAAATTTTGCTGACAGATGAATGGATTATTATGGGCAAGGCTCAACCAACTAGGCCACTATTCCATGCATCAAACTAAACAAAGCCTTGCAACTGGTTGCTGCTTGCATTTATTGGGGAGGAAGTACTTGGAAGTAGCAATAGCAATAGCACCTAGACTTATATACCGCTTCACAGTGTTTTACAACACTCTGTAAGCGGTTTACAGAGTCAGCATATTGCCCCCCAACAATCTGGGTCCTCATTTTACCAACCTGGGAAGGATGGAAAGCCGAATCAACCTTGAGCTGCTGAGAATCGAACTGCTGGCAGTCGGCAGAATTAGCCTGAAATACTGCATTCTAACCAGTGCGCCAGTGGTTAGAATGCAGGATTGTAAATAAGGAAAGAACAGCCCTAAAATCTGATTTTAAAGAGCCATGCCGAAACCATCACCTTGTCTCCTTCATGTCACTTGCATCAGACAGGCCGATCACGGAACCAGGTTAAACTAGCCTGACATGCAAATTATAGTCCAATACATTTGAGGTGCATGGCATTTTAGTGGCTTATAAAGTCTTTCTCCACTGCCGTAATGAGCCCCCAAACCAAACTTTTCTTCTCGCTGATTAATATAAAACTACAAGTTTGCAAAATATAAAATTTTCACTGGTCAAAGCAACCTGAACACTGAGAGCCTAGCTTAATTCGACAGGAATACAGTAGTAATAACGATATTTTAGTTAACGGTAATTCAGAAATACTGAGTTGTCACTTATCAAAGTACGATAAACCATTTCACACAGCTGGCTAGGGGATTCTGGGAGTTGAAATCCAAGCATTTTGGAAGTTGAAGTCCATGTCGCGGTTGAAAAAGGATTTCCTCAACCCTCATAAATTCCTTTTCTCCTTGCTGATTAATATACAACTACAAGTTTGCAAAATATAAAAGTTTCACTGGTCAAAGCAACCTGAACACTGAGTGCCTAGCTCAATTCGACAGGAATACAGTAGTAATAACAATATTTTAGTTAATGGTTAATTCAGAAATACTGAGTTGTCACTTATCAAAGTACGATGAACCATTTCGCACAGCTGGCTAGGGGATTCTGGGAGTTGAAGTCCATGCATCTTAAAAGTTGTCGAGGTTGAGAAAGGAGTTCCTCAACGCTCATAAATTCCTTTTCAGGAATGATTCAGGCCCTGGGAGGGTTCTTTTCCTATTTTGTGATCTTGGCTGAGAACGGCTTCCTGCCCTCCGTCCTGGTTGGCATCCGTCTTAATTGGGACGACCGGACAGTCAATGACCTGGAAGATTCCTACGGACAGCAATGGGTAAGTAGAGGAAAGCCAGAGAACCAAGGTAGCCATCTGGATCACTTACAGAAAGGAAGACTAAGATCCAACCCCTGCTTAGTGTCAGTTTTGTTTGATCAAGGCTGTACAGGTAGTCCTCGCTTTACCACAGTTCATTTAGTGACCGTTCGACGTTACAACGGCACTGAAAAAAGTGACTTAGGACCGTTTTTCACAGTTACGACCGTTGCAGCCTCTCCCAGGGTCACGTGATCAAAATTCAGAGGCTTGGCAACTGACTCGTATTTATGACCGCTGCAGCGTCCCGGGGCTCACGTGATCCCCTTTTGCGACCTTCTGACAAGCAAAGTCAATGGGGGAAAGCCAGATTCGCTTAACAACTTAACCGACTGCAGTGATCCACTTAACAACATGGTCGTAAAATGATGCAAAATTCGCTTAAGAAATGTCTCACTGAACGACAGACATTGGGGGCTCAATTGTGGCCGTAAGTCAAGGACTAGCTGTATAAAGCGGTACTAGATGTTTTTTAGATGTTCTTGCTCCAGGAATTTCTGCCTTTATATATCAGAAATTAATCCAATCACTCTTTATATGCGTTGGTGCTTGATTTCATTTCTGGTGATTGATCGTGTATATTTCTGGCCCTAACTGGTTTTCTGGAAATATTATTTTGCAGGGGTGATGTTGCAATGGATCTAGAATTTGTACCTTTCGAAGGCACTATTTTCCAGTGTATTGTGACCCTGTCTTTTGCTGAGAATGAGCATTGCTAGTTGAAAAAAAAGAGAGAGAGAGAGAGAGAGAGCTGTTTTAATTTTCTGTCTCTTTTTTGGTCTCCATCATTTGCTGGGTGTTGACTGTTGGAAGGGGGATCCAATCTGAGAGCTGGATTCAGACACCCCGAGGCCCTTAAGCTGCGGGAAGCGATAGATGCTGTCTTTGGCAAGCGCTAAAAGAGAAGGAAGCTGGGAGCCTAACTTGGCAAGCATGCTGCCCAGATGCAGAACAAACCCGTGACGGGTCAGGAAGAGCCCTCTTTGACACATCACGTCACTAAAGATGCGAAAGCAGCAGAAACAAAGCGTATCTTATTTAATCAGGATGGTGTAAGCCATAGAGGAGGGCTGAATTAATGGGCATTGTCATAAACTATAATAAAAGCCCAACCAATGAATCACATTCTGAAATTTACAGATTTACAGAACTACAGGGTTGGAAGGGACCTTGGAGGTCTTCTAGTCCAACCCTCTGCTCAAGCAGGAAACCTCATGCCATTTCAGACAAATGGTTATCCGGTCTCTTTTTAAAAACCTCCAGTGTTGGAGCACCCACAACTTCTGAAGGCGAGTCGTTCCACTGATTAATTGTTCTAACTGTCAGGAAATTTCTCCTTAGTTCTAGGTTGGTTCTCTTCTTGATCATTTATCCATCCGTGGCTTCTTGTCCTGCCTTCAGGTGTTTTGGAAAATAGCTTGACTCCCTCTTCTTTGGGGCAGCCCCTGAGATATTGGAACGCTGCTATCATGTCACCCTGAGTCCTTCTTTTCTTTAAACTAGACATACCCAATTCCAGCAAACGTTCTTCATACATTTTAGTCTCCAGTCCCCTAATCTTTGTTGCTCTTCTCTGCACTCTTTCTAGAGTCTCAACATCTTTATGTCATGGCATTCAAAACTGGATGCCATATTCCAAGTGTGGTCTTACCAAGGTGTTATAAAGTGGTACTTACACTTTATGTGATCTTTATTCTATCCCTGTGTTAATGCAGCCTAGGACTGTGTTGGCTTTTTTGGCAGCTACAGCACCCTGCTGGCTCATATTTAAGTGATCGTCCATTAAGACTCCAAATTCTGAGAGGCTCCTTCAAACTGTGAGGCCCTAAACTGTAGTTTGCTTACTTTATCCTAGCTCCAGCTTGGTGATTGATAGATATTGCCAACGTCACTCAGATTAATTTGGAACTGAGCCTTTGCTGAATTAACAGCAGAATTGCAGCAGCTACTGCACAGTGTGGGGAGTGAGTCTAGGACAGGGGTAGGCAACCTTGGCTCTTCTATGACTCGTGGACTTCAACTCCCAGAATTCCTGAGCCAGCATGGCTCAGCATGGAAACCTCTCCCTTTCCCCTCAGCATGGCTGGCTCAGGAATTCTGGGAGTTGAAGTCCACCAGTCATAAAGTTGCCAAGGTTGAGGACCCCTGATATAGGGCAGGGGTGGGGAACCTGGGTTCTTTTATGACTCGTGGACTTCAACTCCCAGAATTCCTGAGTCAGCATGGCTCAGCATGGAAACCTCTCCCTTTCCCCTCAGCATGGCTGGCTCAGGAATTCTGGGAGTTGAAGTCCACCAGTCATAAAGTTGCCAAGGTTGAGGACCCCTGATATAGGGCAGGGGTGGGGAACCTGGGTTCTTTTATGACTCGTGGACTTCAACTCCCAGAATTCCTGAGCCAGCATGGCTCAGCATGGAAACCTCTCCCTTTCCCCTCAGCATGACTGGCTCAGGAATTCTGGGAGTTGAAGTCCACGAGTCATAAAAGAGCCAAGGTTGCCTACCCCTGGTCTAGGAGAAAGGCAGAAAGCAGGAACTTCCATCTCCCCCTTGCACCTGACCAGGAGTCTAATCTTGAACCGAGAGAGCAGGTTGCTATGCCAGGAAGGAAGACAATTCTGGAAGAGGGTGCAGGCCTTTGATTCCCTGCTGTTTTCCTCCTAGACCTACGAGCAACGCAAAGTGGTGGAGTTCACCTGTCACACCGCCTTCTTCGTCAGCATCGTGGTGGTGCAGTGGGCTGACTTGATTATTTGCAAAACCAGAAGGAATTCCGTCTTCCAGCAAGGCATGAGGTACGGTGGCTGCTGAGTTTCCCATTTGCCAAAGAAAGGGCATAAACTCCACCTTGGAACCAAGAAGAGAAATTGTGGGGACACAGCCATTATCTGCGAGGAAAATATGACGCTTAAAGGGAGGAATGGCCCGTTCAGGTTCTTTGATGATGGTGGTTAGGTCTGAGTAGCAATGACTCAGAGCGTCTATAAGTGCTGGTGTTGTTTTTTCCTTTCACCACCTATCAATCCATCCGTCTGTCCGTCCATCTATCGTCCTCTCTCTGTCCATCACTCCATCTATCCATCTGTCTATTCATCTGATATCTTTCTCTCTCCATCCATCCATCCATCTCCATCCATCCATTTCCTCTCCATCCATCTCTCCATCCATCTCTTCCTCTACCTCTCCGTCTATCTTTCCTTCCACCCCTCCATCTTTCCCTCCATCCCTCCTTCCCTCCCTCCCTCCATCTCAATCTCTCCTCCCCACTTCTCAGAAACAAGATTCTCATTTTTGGCCTCTTTGAGGAGACTGCCTTAGCCGCCTTCTTATCCTACTGCCCCGGTATGGACGTGGCCCTAAGAATGTATCCTTTGAAGTGAGTACCAGCTTTTTATTTTGGTTTTTTTTTGGGGGGGGGGCAACTTGTTGGAATCTGAAGGGCTGGGTGGCCTCTGACCCAGGACTTTCCCTCCCCTTCACCCTTTTGGGCTGAATGTCTACATTCTCTCCCCAGGCCAAGCTGGTGGTTCTGCGCTTTTCCATACAGTTTCCTCATTTTTGTGTATGATGAAATCCGTAAACTCATATTGCGTCGTAACCCAGGAGGTGAGAGGGGGGCGGGAGAGATGGCTGGGGGGGGGGGGGAAAGTTATGGGGGCCAGAATGGGCTGCAGGGTTTACAGAGACATCTCTGCCCACAGAATAGAAGCTGTCAATCCTGGGGCTTTAAAATAAGGCTTCCTATTTTTAGTTCAAGATTTTTGCATTTATTGGTCATTTTGCAAACAGCCCTAAAGAAAGTATGTTTTTTCTTTGAGGAATTCATGAACTAAATGATTCTTTCTCCCTTATATTGTCCTCTATGCACTTTGAGTTCTTTCCTTTCCTTTCCTTTTCCCTTTTTTCTTTCTTTTTCTTTCTTTCTTTCTTTCTTTCTTTCTTTCTTTCTTTCTTTCTTTCTTTCTTTCTTTCTTTCTTTCTTTCTTTCTTTTTCTTCCTTCCTTCCTTCTTTCTTTCTTTTTTCTTTCTTTCTTTCTTCCTTCTTTCTTTTTTCTTTCTTCTCTTTTCTTTCTTCTTTTTTTTCTTTTCCTTTTTTCCTTCTTCCTTCCTTCCTTCCTTCCTTCCTTTTTCTTTCTTTCTTTCTGTTTTTTCTTCCTTCCTTCCTTCCTCCCTCCCTCTTTTTCTTTTCTTGTCTTTATTTTCCCTTCCCTTCCTCTCATTCTTCTCTCTTCTCCTCCTTCCTTTCCTTTCTCCCTCCCTTAATTTCCAAACGCAAGGCTCTGTTTTAGGGGTAGAAATTGGGGTCCTCTTATCCACCATGCAGAACCGAGAGCCATTTCTTCAGCCATTTCCCCCGCTCTTCCTGACTGGCTAATCATGATTTTCATTATCAATTTCATCATCTTACCTAGGTGGGGGCAGGGTATAAATAAGGATCAGCCGAAACAGACAGGAGGGCTCTGGATCCTATTTGAAAAGGGAAGGGGTGTGTGTGTGTGGGGGGCAAACGGCCATCTGGTAATGAATGCCTAATGGATATTTCTTTTTCTTATAGGATGGGTGGAAAAAGAGAGCTACTACTGAATCTCTTCCTGTGTCCACTGCTGGTTGCCTCCCCTGCTGTGGGGGGGGGGGAATCTGGACCCTCCCAAATTAGTCCTCTCTCCTGCCCCCCCCCCCATGACTACGAGAGATTGCAACACCAGGATCACATGCTGGGACAGCGGAACAACCAACCAAGCCCTCCTCCCCCACTCCTTTTTCCCAGCCCCCCCCCCAGATGGGACACCTGACTTGTCCTGTCCTGCATGCATGTTCCAGACTGGACACAGGGGAGGGAAACCCCCCCCCCCGCCCAGCTCCATCCCACCTCTCGCCCACTTCTGCTCTCTGCCAAATTCTGCTTCGGTTTCTAGAGGCAGGCTGGGGAAGAGGGTCTGTGTGTGGGAGAGGGGGAGATCTTTCTTGACCTCTGCAAAACCTCTAACTCCAACACTCAAAAGTCCCTTCCGGAGCTGGGATTGAACGGAGGGACCAGCCACTTCAAAAAACAACTTGCCTCGGAGATAGGGGGGGCTGGGTGTGTGTGAAGGAGGGCGAAGGAGTATGACCTGGTTAGCACTAGTACGATGTTAGATTGGGGGGAGCTGAATTCCTGCTCTCCTCACCCCCCCTCTCACCCCAGCCGTGCCAATGTGTTCCCCCTTTCCTTTCCCCTGTGTGCGTGTGGGTGGGTGCGTAGGGGTGAATTGTGTGTGTCTGCATGTGTGCAAATGAGGAGCGACAAGAGGTCAGCGGTGACTAGCTTCACGGCCCAGCAAAGCTTCCCGGGTGTCCTCTGAAACTGTTCGTTTTTAGACTAAAAAAAACGGCGGGATTTTTTTTCCCATTCCTCTTCCCCTTAAGCCAGGGAGTCTCCAAATGCGGCCATTTTAAGACTTGTGGACTTCAACGCCCAGAATTCCCCCAGCCAGCCACATTGGAGGACTTCAACTCTCGGAATTGGATGCGTTGGCTGGGGGAATTCTGGGAGTTGAAGTCCACAAGTCTTACAGTGGCCCTAACCCTTCAGCCTGACTCTGTAGATGTGTAAATGAAAACCGAAACGGGGTGGGACTTCTTTCTTGTGCATGTACATTTGCTCTGCTAGCATCATGGCAGCAGTTTAAACCACCTTCCCTCCAGGGGTCTGCGCCCATCGGAGACCAGACGGTCTTCGGGTGGTTGCCCGTAACCCAGGGGCGGGGGTGACGTTTCGGGCTGTCTTCCCACTGGTGCTTAACTTCGCCCCCTCCCCTGGGTCTGACGCGCTCCTGTTTCTTGAGCCTGCGACTTCAGCCATAGCCCCTTCCCCAAAGAGCCCCCCTCTAAACAGAGGGGCAGGAGGGAAGGCATCACTCACTCCTGGTGGGTTGAAGGCGGTTTGATCGCACTGGGCCTGTCCCACTCCACATCACATCAACCTTTATGTTCTTTGTAAGGTGGGAGGCGAGGGGAGCGGGGACATGAATGTCAGGTTGGTGTTTTCTGTCCCACCTCCCCTTCCCCTTTCGGGATCGTGTCGTCGTGTGAAACCAATCAACCACAACCACAACAACCCAACCGATTTAACAAATAATTAAAGAAGTGGAATATTTAATATGAGATATGTGGCCGCCTCATTGTATACGCCAGGCGTTTGGGTGCCTATCCGTTGCAAAATAAGAAAAGAGAAGGGATGGGAGACTCTTATGTACCCGTAATGCAGAATGGAGGGGACACACTGAGGCCATAAAATTGCGGGTTGCACTGGATCAAAGCAGAGAGCCGGAAGAAAATTTCCAAATCTCTGGAAGAAGGAACAGGGAAAAAAATAAAAATGGGTGTGCAGTTTGAAGATAACTGTGATCTCTAGTCTAGGGCAAAGGATTTGGACAGGCTTCTCAAAAGACTTCCCCTGCAACGAAAAACAGGGTGCAAGTACTATGATTATACAGGCAGTCCTTGACTTACAACCACAATTGTGCTTCAAAATTTCCGTCGTTAAGAGAGACTTTTGTTACGTGAGTTATGCCCCATTTTACGACCTTTCTTGCCTGCAGTTGATAAGTTAGTAACCCGGTTGTTAAGTGAATCAGGTTTTCCCCATCGATTTTGCTTGGCAAAAGGTCGCAAAAAGGGATTCACGTGACCCCCGGGACACAGCAACGGTCATAAATAGGAACCAGCATCTGAATTTTGATCACGTGATCATGGGGAGACTGCAAAGGTCGTAAGTGTGAAAAACAGTCATAAGTCACTTTTCTCAGTACCGTTGTAACTTTGAATGGTCACTAAATGAACTCTTGTAAGTTGAGGACTAACTGTAAGCTGCCTAGAGACACTGAAAGTGAATGCGGGGGGGGGGCGCATATAAATTTCTCTAACTCTAAATAATAAATAAATAAATCAAATCAATCAAATCTGGAGCCAGCCACTCCTTAAGTGACCCGTAGTCCTGACTCTGCTGTAAATGAAGCTGGAGTTGAAAATTGTGTTTATTCCACAATCCTGCATTCCTCTGAATAGCAGCCCAAGGCGAAAATGCGTAAAATGGCCTTGGAATTACATTTTAATCAGAATAGAGCTGGAAGGGACCTTGGAGGTCTTCTATCTAGTCCAACGACCTGCTCACGCAGGAGACCCTATGCCGTTTCAGACAGGTGGCTGTCCAGTCTTAAAAACCTCCAGTGATGAAGCACCCAAAACTTCTGGTGGCAAGTTGTTCCACTGGTTAATTGTTCTCACTGTTAGGAAGTTTCTCCTTAGTTCTAGGTTGCTTCTCTCCTTGATTAGTTTCCATCCGTTTGTTTTTTTTAATCTTGCCTTCGAGTGCTTTGGAAAATCAACTGACCCAGAGTCTGGTTTAGAACTGGCTATAAGGGGTGAGGTGGGGGTGTGAGCAAGAGCAAACAAGCATCCAAAGAGGAAAAGGTTAGAGAGAATTAGCATTGTCAGCCTTATAGTACTTCTTATAGTCAACCTTATAGTACTTCTACTCTGGAAGCTTTTTCGAAATTTTACCTGTTCCCCTTGAAGGCCACTATCCCTTCACCCTTCTCGGTTTAGCAGGCTGCTGCATTAAGATGCTGCTTAATGCAGTTAATGTAATTGGATTAGGGTGGTCTTGTTTTTTTTCCATCCAGGGTAGGGGGGGGGAGAGGAGGAGGGGGTCATAAGACAACTGAAGGATGGCGAACGAGACACAGACTGCCGTGGGGATGATGTCCCCCTGCCTGGATTAGGCAGTCTTTAAGAGGCCTTGCAAAATCAGGGTTGAGAGCTGCTCACGTGATCCCACCTCTTGGGCCTCTGACTCACGGCTAAAGATGAGGACACTCTATAAATGGAAAACATGGAAAGAGTGAAGAAGCATAAGGGAACTGCAGAGCGAAAGACGGAGGAGAGGGAGAAAGACTTTCAGGTCACTAGAAAGAGAAGAGCAAGCATGATATTTAAAAAACAGGCCACCCTTTTTAACTTAGAATAGAATAGAGCTGGAAGGGACCTTGGAGGTCTTCTAGTCCAGCCCCCTGCTCAAGCAGGAGGTCCTATACCATCTCAGTCAGATCATTGTCCAGTCTCTTTTTAAAAACGTCCAGCGATGGAGCGCCCACGATTCCTGGAGGCCAGCTGTTCCGTTGGTTGATTGTCCTCACTGTCAGGAAGTTTCTCCTTAATTCCAGGTTGCTTCTCTCCTTGACTAGTTTCCATCCGTTGCTTCTTGTCTTTGCCTTTGGTGCTCTGGTGAACAACCTGTCCCCCTCTGCCTTGTGGCAGCCCCTCAGATACTTAGTCCTGATCCATAATGTGGCCAATTGCCCCAACTTTGATTAGCTTCAGGCCTTCCTCGCCTGCTTCACGCATTTCAAATAAGAAACCAATTTACAACCCTTTTTTTGGGAGGACTTGATAAAAATGCCTCATTTTGAATTAACTAAATCCCATTTGATTCCAAAAACAGGCACCACCCAAGATGCTGGCTTTCCCAATTTGTGGCCTTCTAAGAAGGAGGAATAATAACTCCAGAATTATAAACGAACATGCTAACAACTGGGGTGAGGTGTGTGTCTTGTGTAGTTCATCACAATTGATGGACATTTGACTGGGAAAAGTCAGTTGAAGTCCACCCATCTTCAAATGGCCAGGGTTGAGAAACACTGCACTGGATGCAAGTAAAAGACACTGTCCATTGCAAAAGGAAGAAAGGGAATTATCTTTTGATATTATTTGGAAATTGTTAATGTAATGGGAGGAAGGCCCATAAATATATCCACCCTCACCCACTTTTTGCAAAAGTTGGGCTATCACATCTGGCCTGTAAACACCTAAATGTCTACAGTACTGTACAATAGAATCATTTGCCATCTGGTGGCCATTCCAGATATTGCACCTTCTGGTAGCCCCCCTCAAAAACCATATATATATTTCCCACCTTTATTATTTTTATAAAAAACAAAAAACCTCAAGGTGGTGAACACGCTTAATATTCCTTCCTTCTCCCATTTTCCCACAACAACAACCCTGTGAAATGATCCGGACTGAGAGAGAGGGACTGATTCAAAGTCCCCTAATCGGCTTTCAGTCTCCTGGTGATCGGCCCAAACTTTCATGCCTAAAGCAGGACTAGAACTCACTGTCTCCTGGTGATTGACTGGCTCTTATGCCTAAGGCGGAATTAGAACTCACAGTCTTGTGGTGATTGGCCCAAATATTCATGTCTAAAGCGGGACTAGAATTCACTGTCTCCTGGTGATTGGCCCACAGTCATTCAGTCATTTTCATGCCTCAGGCAGGACTAGAACTCACAATCTCCACGAGACCAAACTGGCTCCAAATTACTTTGGAGGACCGGAGAGTTCCATAATAAAGGATTCAGAAACAGAAAGATTCCTAAAGTCAGGAAGCCTAACTTGATGGAGAGATTGAGATGCTCTATGACTCCTGATGAGGCGACTGCCAGGCTTTCATGAAACACCTTTAATGAAGGGAAAGCAGCCATCTGCCAACGCAACGTCTTCTACTTAAAAACCACAGCTGAAAAACTTTCCTAATGTTTTGTCAGACATCTTTCTTGCAACCGAGTCTGTGGGTTTTCTTGCAACCGAGTCTTTCTTGCAACCGAGTCTTTCTTGCAACCGAGTCTGATCCGATGGAGAAAGCTGGACAATTATTGGCCACACTGGCTAAGTTTATGGAGGACAAATTAAATACACCAGGAAGGCATCACATTATTATTAATCCTCTGAGACGTTTCTCTCTCTCGCTCACAGTACAGAGGCCGAGCCCCCCCCCCCCCTAGACTTTGCCCCATGAAAAATTCTCCTGGAAGCCATGGAGACGTCCCGCTACAATGAACAGGACAGAATGATCTCATCTGGAATGTATTATCTGTTGCCAGAATGTTAAGTCATGTGTAGGACTAGACAGTTTAAGCTCTTAAATTTCCAAAATTGAATAATACCGGATAGGAAATGGAACGTGTGACTTAAAGAAAGGCCAAGCCGAAGCAGAGACAGAATCCCGAGTTGTAAATTAGCAGAGAATGAAATGGAACATATAAATATAAGGCCTGGAGACTAAAACATACGAAGAACGGCTGCAGGAATTGGGTTTGGCTAGTCTAAAGAAAAGATGAAACAGGAGACATGATAGCAGTGTTCCAGTATTTGAGGGGCTGCCACAAAGAAGAGGGGGTCACATTATTCTCCAAAGACCAGAGGGCAGGACAAGAAACAATGGTTGGAAACTGACCAAAGAGAGAAACAACCTGGAATTAAGGAGAAACTTCCTGACAGTGACCAGTGAAACAGCTTGCCTCCAGAAATTGTGGGCGCTGCATCCCTGGAGATTTTTAAGAAGAGGCTAGACAGTCACTTGTCTGAGATGGTATAGGTTCTCCTGCTTGAGCAGGGGGCTGGACTAGAAGACCTCCAGTTGCCTTTTGAAAAAGCACCTTTGAGTCCCAACACGACTTGAACCCCAAAATATCCCAAGCTATCCCAAGTCTGAAAACACAAATCAGACCGTGTGAAAAAACAAAACAAAACCTGGATTAATTTACTGAATCAACGATCCAGCTTGATGGCTTTTCTTTCCTTTTATTCCATCTCTAGCAGACAAACGCAGCGGCCATGCAAAATGGCTGCGAGATGTTAATTTTGAGGCATCCTTGCTGAATAAGCTGTGGACCCTGGGAGGAAACTTAGCAGAGTCATCAGGTAATGTAATGTTGATGTAATCCTGTGGGTCACCGCAACCTTGGCCAATACACGTTAAAAAACACTCAAAAGGAGGTGTGGATTAATGCCAGCGTTTTCTTTAATGTTACCGATCAGAGACATAAAGAGGCTGAGTGCAGGAGGCTACTGGGAAAGCGATGATGGCGTCTAAAAATCTACAGAGGGAATAATTTAACAGCAGCATTCTTTTATATACTCAGTGAAAAAGCTCATGGCCGCTGGGTATAAGAGATGAGGAGAGATCTCACATCTGAAGAATCAGAAATGGAAGGGCAACCTCAATAAGGTATAGCCACCGAGAGTTTTCAAGACTTGGAGGAAATTGCAATTTAAGCAGGCATATTGACGTGGAATGAAATAGCAGCATTGCATACATAGGCAATGTAACAGCGATGGGGTAGGGGAGGGAGAGATGGATGGATGGATGGCGAGGAAGCTCTCCAGTTTTTTACACGGGCTCCATCTGCAGTTCATCGGTCTCCACGGATTCCAGTTCATGGAAGGCGGCATGTGAACCAATGACGACCAAGGTGGCGCCTGCAGAGAACAACAGAAGAAACTATGGGAAAGGAGGCCATGGGGTGATCTATCTCTTCCCCATCGCAGGTTCAGAGTTAATGGGAGTCTTTCTCTTAAGAGGCCCTAAGGATCTCTTACGGCAAAAACTGGACGCACACAGAGTAGAAAGGAAAGATTCAAACACACAGATGGCATCGAAAAACCTACAGAGGAAATAACAGGGCTGCAGTTCCTGAGAAGGAACTATTGTAAAGTTTAAGGTATTCACCCCATTTTCAAAGAGAAGTCAGCATATGTTACCTAGCTTGGGAATGGAAGGTGTGGAAGAAAACCACCAAGCTCAGAGAGCACCAAGGACCCCCACAATCCTCCTCCTTCCTTTCTCCTCCTCCATTCTGCAAACCCCACTCCCTGATGGTGTTACCTAGTTTGGTCATGAAACGTCTGCAAGAAAACCACCCAGCTCAAAGAGCACCAAAGACCCCACTGTCATCCTCCTCCTCCCTCCTCCTCCTCCTCCCACCTTCCTCCTCCTCCTCCACTGTGCAAACCCCACTCCCTCCTAGCACTGATGATGTTACCTAGTTTGGTCGTGAAACGTCTGCAAGAAAGCCACCAAGCTCAGGGAGCAGCCAGGAACCCCCTAGAACAGATGAGTGCTGTCCCCCTGGGAACGGCCTTTTCCTCTTTACTCACCCAGCACCCAAAAGACAGCTGAGCCGGCGCCCGCCAGCCAGAAGAAAGGAAAAGAGACAGCTCCGGCCAGACTGTATTGATGGGCTGTGCTGAGTTCTCGCCCTAGAGGGAAAGACGGTTGAGTTAGAAAGCAGGCTGGGTTTCAGCTGTTAAAAAAAAAGAGAGAAGGTGGCAGTCTCGAATGCTCGGCTGAAGAGATGCCAGCCTTGAGGTCACATTTTTGCTTTCTGTGGTTCAGGATCTCTACATAACAGAGCTGGAACTTAGCAAAGCAGGGGATTTTGTGCCAGACTGACACTGTTCTTGTTGGGTGCAGCACCACCTTGTGGCTATTCTTGGAAATGTAGCTTTCAAGGACTTGCTGACAAGAATCTACTTTCAAGTTAGCTACCTGCCGTGTTTCCCCGAAAGTAAGGCCTACACCAGGGGTAGGCAACCTGGGCTCTGTTATGACGCGTGGACTTCAACCCCCAGAATTCCTGAGCCAGCATGGCTCAGCTTGGAAACTCTCCCTTTCCCCTCAGCGTGGCTGGCTCAGGAATTCTGGGAGTTGAAGTCCATGAAGTCATAAAAGAGCCAAGGTGGCCTACCCCTGGCCTACACCAACAATAAGCCCTAGCTTGATTTTGGGGGCGGGCCTAATATAAGCCCTATCCCCCAAATAAGCCCTAGTTTTCGGGCGAGGCACACACCTAAAAATCAAGCTAGGGTGGGGGTATGGAGCTGCCCCCCCCACCCCGCACCCACTTACCTGGCAGCCAGGCCTCTCCTTGCCGGCCCACTTCTTCTTCTGAGGCCTCTTCTGCAGCCAGGCCTGCATTTCTCAGTCACAGGGTTTTCTGGAAGGCCTCTGCAGCCCAAAACCAAGCTATGGATCCAATCCGTAGCTCGGTTCTGCAAGATCTCAGCAGCTATGGATTGAATCGGTACTCAGCTGCTTAGGCCTTCTGGAAAGGCCTGACTGCAAAATGCAGGCCCGAATGCAGCTGCAGAACTTCGGCCCCAGAAGAAGTGGACCGGCTGGGTGGGGCTGTCGGTGCCGGAGGTGAGGTAAGGCCTACTCTGAAAATAAGAGCTGGTGCCTCTTTTGGAGGCAAAAAGAAAAAAATAAGACCTGATCTTATTTTCGGGGAAACACAGTATCTAATGGGTGGATAGGAAAAAGCAGCCCTCCTTGTAGGAATATGAGCAGTCCTCAATTTAAAACCATTCATTTAGTTTCAAAGTTACAACAGCAATAAAAAAAATGACTTATGACCAGTTTTCACATGTACTGTATTGCAGGTCACGTGATCAAAATCTGGATGCTTGGCAACTGGCATGTACTGATGACAGTTGCACTGTCCCAGGGCCAGGTGATCAATATTGTGACCTACCTGTAATTCAGAAGGCACTGTGAATGTGTGATGGACTGTTTTTTCATAGTAAACATTTCCTAGCTATGGAAAGCCGAAATATCTAGTCTATAGCTTCCTCTTTCCCTTACGTGCTAGCTTTCAACAAGCAAGGAGATGGGTGTTTCTTTTTTTAATTGTAGAAGGGTAGACATTAAATAAGAGAGAAAAAATAGAAATTTATGTTCTCGAAAGAGCATACAGGTGGTCCTCGACTTATGACCACAATTGAGCCCAAAATGTGTTGTTGTGAGACATTTGTTAAGTGAGTTTTGCCCCATTTTATGATCTTTCCTGCCACAGTTGTTAAGTGAATCACTGCAGTTAAGTTAGTAACCTGTTTGTTAAGTGAAGCCGGCTTCCCTATTGACTTTGTCAGAAGCTTGCAAAAGGGGGGTCGGTCCCACGACCCCAGGATGTTTCAATGGTCATAAGGACGAACCCGTTGCCAAGCATCTGAATTTCGATCACACGATCATGGGGCTGCTGCAAAGGTCGTAAGTGTGAAAAACGGCTGTAAGTCACTTTTTTCCAGTGCCGTTGTAACTTTGAATGATCACTAAATGAACTGTTGTAAGTCGAGGGCTGACTGTATCATGCACACATCTCTAGTTCCCAGCTTTGTTTTATGTTACTATTGCACGTTGCAGTGTGGGAACAAAAGATTGCCACTTACCAAGCAGAACAAGCTGGGACTGTTGGGTCTTCAAGTACATGATGTAACAGGCCCCAAAGAACACAGCAAGTGCAATCAGAAGTAATGGCGATGTGATGCTAACAGGCGAGAAGGAAAGACCAACGGGGTTAAATGCATCATGAAACAACGTGGAAGAACAAAACCAATTTTCTTGCTAGTTCCGTGGAATTAAAGTTGAATTTTATCACAACCTGGCTGAACCCATTACAATTAAGAATGGAAGACCTCCGTACAAATACACTACTTGTATATTAGGGTAGTGTATTAATTTCTTTACAGGTCTTCCTTGGTGGCTATTTTCTGAAAGCTCTACAAACTAAAACTCTTATCAATCTTTGTGTCCGGGAACAAAGGGGGAATTATCTACTAGACCCTGAATGCTCCCTAGCATGACCGGGTATAGGCCATTCGTAATCTTTTTCCATGATGCATATTGTAGACGGAATTTTATCCAAGCAAGCACTGAATCAGCGACCTTGCCAAGAAAAAATAGAGTCAGGCATCTGTACCAAACTGAGATTACATCAAGATGACAAAATGCATGTGGTAATGTCACAATGCAAAGCTCTCTGGATATATATGCATCCCAACGTCTGATGCAAGAATGTAAGTTGTCATTTTTGCTCATGACGAATGTGCTGTTGTTTGACCCTTCCTTATCCCCTACACACTGATGCCTGTGGGCACAGAATGAGACTCTTCTGCTTATCTGTTTCTGTCTCTAACGTACAGCTTAGTGCGCGGGCACAAACTACAGGAGGGAGCTTAGGCAACACATCCCCCCCCCCTTCATTCTTTTCTACAATTAGGTGCTAGAAGCGTCTTCTTGAAATGCAAGTTTCAAAGGAGCAGAGTTTTGAGGAGCAGAGTTTTGAGCTTTTTCAGGAGGCAACTGGACTTAGTTTTTTCTTTGAAGATGTTTTGCTTCTCATCCAAGAAGCTTCTTCAGCTTCTTGGATGAGAAGCGAAACGTTTTCAAAGAAAAAAAAACAAGGAAGTCCAGTTGCCTCCTGAAAAAGCATCTTTGGGGCAACCACGACCTGGATGACTGAGAATCTCCATAGGCATTTTGATTGCCCAGTTATGACTGCCAAAGGTGGTTGACTTTTTCAAGGGATTGCCCCTGGCTTCAGGAACTTTCACTGCACAAATGAAGGCCTGTGCATCCTCAGTGATGTTTGCAGCACCGAGTCAGGAGAATTTATCTCCACAAACAAGTAAACAAAGAGGCAATCCAATCTACTCACAGGCAATAGACGATAAGTCCTAGGAAGACAAAGACGTAATTGCTCTGGAAATATTCCACGTTGCGGACAAGACGTTTACACAGTTCCCCAAAATTCCGAGGCTTGGCAAAACGTTTCTGATCCAGGAAGTTGGCCCAGGGGCGAATGGTAGCCCGACGCTGCTCTAGCCATTCCTTAGCTGGGCCTTGGGGCAACAGTGCTGGGATGTTGATCCTAGAAGGGACAAAGTCAGAAGGCCAGGAAAGAATTAGAAGAATGTTCTTCAAATAAACATGGAAGAAGAAAAAAGTCCAGTTGCCTTTTGGAAGCACCTTTGGGACAATCAGGACTGAGTATCTGCATAGACACGTCAGTTCCCTAGCTCTTTTTAAAAAGCAGTGTTCCAACTCTGAGGACAACAAATTACAATTCCTCTTAAGGAATTTCACTCACATAGATCAGCCATCGACAAGCACACAGAGATAAACAACATTTATATATCATCAAAATGCCAAAAAGGAAACAAAAAGACCCAAACATCTCCTCACCAGCAATCAACACCCAGCTGAGCAGAAATTAACACCAAGATTAACACCAGAGCAACAATAAAAAAAATAAACACTACCCCAATCAAGGAACTATCAACCTCGACAAACAAGCTAACAGTAAACAACAGTCCAAAGAAAGAACCATCAATTCCACTCCCACCAATACTGACAGTGCAAGCCACTAGTATATAAAATGAAAGCAAACCCCTACTCCCTTCTAGCACTGATGATGCCACCTCGTTGGGTAATGAAACGTCTTCAAGAAAACCACCAAGCTCAGACAGCACCAAAGGACCCCACAATTCCTCTTGAGCCAGCATGCTTCTTAGCTGTGATGGTTGGGGAGGACAGGAGTTGTATTCAACATTTCTGAGGGTACTCAGCTAGGAGAAGCAAAATGATTTTCTCATAACTTACTTGTTGCTCATCAATGCTCCTGTTGTCTCGACCTCAGTGGTTGCATTAAAGAGATGTTCTGGTCCAGTTTTACCAGCCATGGTAAATTAAGACTGAGAAGCTGGAAAGAAAAGGCAGATATGGGAGTCAGACACAACACTGGTTGGGTGAGGAGGATCAAAACCCACCCTGAATCCCTCATGGTGTTATCCAGAGCTATCCAGAAGATCATTTCGTAAATATATTTAAGGCATAGGAGGAGATCTTTGTTCTGGATGCTCTGGCTATTGGAAGCAGGGATGCTGCAGCAAAGCAGGGTACACATATAGCGGCCCACAGTAATGTCACTAGACAAGACCCACCCCCTTCCTTTACATACTTGGTACATTGCTGCACAGCAGACCCACCCCCTTCCTTTACATACTTGGTACATTGCTGCACAGCAGACCTTCCAGAGTGACATCAATGCATACCCTCACCTGCTATGAAAGCACATCTTATTCCTTGCTTGCTGGCAAAAAACAAGCTTTTGGCTCAAAGTCACCCAGCCAGTTTTCATGCCTAAAGTGGGACTAGAACTCACAGTCTACTAATGATTGGTCCAAACCCACCCACCTCACAGGGTTGTTGTGGTGGGAAAAATAAGAGGACGAAGGTATGTTGGATATGCTCACCACCCGAGTTATTTGTAAAAATAATAAAGGTGGATACAAATAAATAAATAAATAAATACACACACACACACACACACACACACACACACACACACCAGCTGCTTTCATGCCCAAGGCAGGACTAGAACTCACCATCTCCTGGTGATTGGCCCAAAGTCACCCAGTTAGCTTTCATGTCTACGGCGGGACTAGAACTCACCGTCTCCTGGTGATTGGCCCAAAGTCACCCAGTTAACTTTCATGTCTATGGCGGGACTAGAACTCAACGTCTCCTGGTGATTGGCCCAAAGTCCCCCAGCCGGCTTTCATGCCTAGAACTAGAACTCACTGACCCCCAGTTTCTAGCCTGATGCCTGCACCACTACACCATATTAGCTTTCTTCAGATAACTACACTAACGTAAAATATAAACTACATCCTATTATAATCTATTGTGTCTTTAGTAAATATCCCTTATCTTCTTTCCTTGCCCTTCCTCTCTCTCAGGCTCACCCACTTTTAGAAGCAGCTAACATGGGCCAATCACGGGCTTTATCTGGCCAGCGCTGGACACTGGATACTACCTTACGCCCCAGCCTGGCACAAATGGTGCCTTCGCCCCTCTCAGGAATGAGCCCACCGCCCCAACTCCAGACCCAGCTCCTGGTGGGGCTGTCCCGTGGCTCCAGCCCAGGCAGCATCGGGTGTGTCCCCCATGTTTTGGTCCGCAAGCTGGCAAAAAGAGATTGGCCGCCCCGTAAAAACCCTTTCCCTTCCCAGGCATCCACGACCTGGGACAAAAAAAAGGGTCCCTCCGATGCTGCGCGGTCCAGTCTCTCCTGCATCCGGGGTTGCCCCTGGCAACAGAACCTCGCTCACCTCTAGCCGCACCCGGTCCAGCTCCTCGGCGGAAGCGATCGGTCTGCGTGGCAAGGGGAGGGAGGGGATAGAACGCGGATGTTTACTTTCCTAGGCGCGGAGCCTACTGGGAAATAGAGTCTTTGTGCTCAGCTCAGTCATTTGCATAAATAGCGGCACGTAGCCAGGTTTTTTTTTTGTTGTTGTTGTTGTTGTTCTATCTATGCGATCGTTTTTCCTTGCGTGTAAAAAACAAAAAAAGTTTACTTATCGTGTAAAATGCATCGCAGAAAATAACAGGAACCTGCTGTGCCCTCTCTTAGCTTGGAAGCTATGCTGGCTGAGGATGATGGGTAGTGTAGTCTCGGACATCCGCAAGTAGTACTGGCCGAGATTTGTCATTGCTACAGCAACGGTTAGCAATGACATTCCAGTTTGCTTGCTTTGGCGACCCACATATTTTGGTCCCTGGGATTCCGCTTCCTATTCTGTGTCCTGGTTAAATAGTTACTAGCTTTCAATCTTTTAATTCGGAATAAACACATCAATCACGCTAAAAGAGTGGTTCCATTGGGTTATTAAGTTATAATCCTTATTTTTATAAGGCTAGATTTCTGCATGGCTAAGTAAGTGGCTTGGTTTTGCTTTTATGTTGTACAAATTCAGCCAATTGTGATATGGTTAGGGCACGGGTAGGCAACCTTGGCTCTTTTATGACTCGTGGACTTCAACTCCCAGAATTCTTCAAATCCCAGTTCACTTATAGCCAGAAAAATCAGCTGATTTCAGCACATTTAGTGAGGTTTCAGAAACACATTACCAAGCAGTCTGAAGGAACATAACGGTTCCCATTTCCAAAAGTATCATTTTAAAAAATGAGCACAATCTTAGATCCAGATTTATTTATTAGGGCATAGATTTCAGGGTGGAAATGACAGAGGGAATAAACATAAAAATCCCTGTTGTTGAATCTTCTTGCAAGAGGATAGCTCTTTTGTTAGCTAGCATCAAGAGGCTGCTGCATTCAGAATCTAGTTCACCGTAGGATCTCCAAACTTGGCAACTTTTAAGATTTGTGGACCTCAACTCCCAGAATTCCCTAGCCAGCACGGAAGAATTCTGGGAGTTGAAGTCCACAAGGCTTAAAGTTGTCAAGTTTGAAGACTCCTGGTTTAGGACTATCAGATCTGGTCTGCAAGATTCTGGATGGCGATCAGATGACCAAAGAGAGAAAGAAAGCAACTAGAAGATAAGTATAACTTTGTAGGTACTCATAATTATATCTAATTCCTTATGGGCTGTAATTTTCTTCTTCGATGTTTTTCAGTTTTATATACGTATATAATATGTGTGTGTGTGTGTGTATGTGTTTTGGTGCATATTCCTTTCTGTAGAATTTTGCATTTGCAAACTTTAGTAAACAAAGAGGCAGGAAAATTAATTCCGTTGTAATCTTGGGCCCTCTTTCTTTCTCACTTCAGATCTGTCAGCTCTAGCTTTGTTCCCCCCCCTGACTCATTTCTTCAACTCTTCCTTCGCTTTCTCCAGAATGAAGACCGGCCACTTCTTCTGTCTTCTCAATTCCTGTTCAGCTCTCTAGCCATCTGACAGAGACCACACAGTGGGCAGCAGGACATGACCATCCAGTCTTCACAGATAGACCCCTGAGTGGAAAATAAAGCCCTGGGTTAAAATGGGAGGTCGAATTCATGTTGAGAATCAAGATGGAGAAGAAGGAAGGAGGGGAGGTGACTTCCTCTTTTGTCTCTTTAAGGGAAGAAAAGAGGCATCGTCACATCTGGGTTAACAGCCACCCTCTTTCCCCCAACTCAATTTGCGTTTTTATTTTTGACGCTCCGCCTTTTACCTGAATACCGTATTTTCCACGCACTCCTGTACGGAGAGCGATCAGAGACCCTGGCAAAAATGGGAGACAGCAGGATTCCTCAGCTTGTTCCGAGACCCGACAGGCAAGGACGCAGGGTATAAAAGTGGCACAAAGACCTGGAGGAAAGGAAAGAAAAGAGTGAACTTCTCTCAAACTCCTTGAGAGACCAATAAAAATGGCAGATGACTTTTATCCAAGGGGATCAGAGTCTAGTATTCAGGCTATAATCCAGGGGTATCCAAGCTTGGCAACTTTAAGACTTGTGGACTTCAACTCCCAGAATTCCCCAGCCAGCCACTAAACAACCACTAGTTCAGTGACTGTTTAAGTTACAATGGCACCGAAAAAAGTGACCGTTTTTCACACTTATGACTATTGCAGCATCCCCATGGTCATGTGATCAAAATTCAGACACTTGGTTCATATTTATGACGGTTGCAGGGGTCATGTGATCCCCTTTTGTGAACCTTCTGACAAGCGAAGTTAATGGGGAAGCCAGATTCATTTAGCAACCGCGCTGTTAACTGTAGCGATTCACTTAACTGTGGCAAGAAAGGTTGTAAAATGGGGCAAAGCTCACTTAACAACGGTCTCGCTTAGCAACAGAAATGTTGGGCTCAATTGTGGCCGTAGGTCGAGGACCACCTGCATTTACGATTTGGGCAAGGGCATCTGCAGTAGGTTCAAAAAAAAAAAGCCAAAATGCAATTCACAAAAAAGGAGCAGAGTTTTAATGGTGCATTTGTGGCTACCGTCTTGATGTGTTTAACCCCTTCGTGGAGACCCCAGGTCCTTGCTTTTCCCACCTAAAGCCCGGCAACAAGAGATCCCCACCTTTGCTCCCCAAAATGCTTCCATTACTCACAGATGCCCAGGTCAGAACAGCAGTCACACAGCTCCGAATTCCAGTTTCCCTGATTATTGAAGGTGTAGCTGGTGCCTGCAGGTTGTGGCTGACCATCAATGATCACCTCTGATTGATAGGCCATGTTAACCCTAGGAAGGAGGAGGAGGAGGAGGAGAGGAAGACCAATTATTTAATGAAGAGAAGGATGAGAGGTGACATGATAGCAGTCTTCCAGTATTTGAGGGGCTGCCCCAAAGAAGAGGGAGTCAAGCTATTCTCCAAAGCGCCTGAAGGCAGGACAAGAAGTAATGGATGGAAACTAGTTAAGGAGAGAAGCAACCTGGAACTAAGGAGGAATTTCCTGACAGTGAGAACAATTAACCAGTGGAACAACCTGCCTCCAGAAGCGATGAATGCTCCAACACTGGAAGTTTTTAAGAAGAGACTGGACAGCCATTTGTCTGAAATGGTATAGGGTTTCCTGCCTGAGCAGGGGGTTGGACTAGATGACCTCCAAGGTCCCTTCCAACTTTGTTGTTGTTGTTGTTGTTGTTGTTGTTGTTGTTGTTATTATTATTATTATTATTATTATTATTATTATTTATTATTATTATTATTATTATTATTATTATTATTATTATTATTATTATTATTATTATTATTATTATTATTTTGATTACCTCCATCAGCTCCAAGAAGTCTTTGGCTCTTGAGAGACTAAGCGACAATTTTCCCAACTGGCAACCTTTCTTCCCCATCCCTGCAACACTAAAATTGTGTCCTACCAATATGTTACCCTTGCAAAGCAGTCCAGATACAAAGCACACCCAACTTATGGGTGGAGGCTCCTTCTGAGACATTTGCCAGGCTCCCAACTCCTTCTGCAGGTTAAGCTGCCTCTTAGTCTTCAGCTCTTCCAGTTGTCATTCCCACATACCTTTACATAATACTAGTAAATAATGACATCTACCGTTTTACCATTAAAGAGCTCGTGTATAGATTTCTTCACACACAAGCAAACTAGGATGTCCCCTTCTCCCACATCTCTTCTTTTAGCTATTTATATCCCATCCATTGTAGGTGGATCAGGAATGAGCTACCTGGTGCCACCTTTGAGCTTTGAATTCGATTGCAATAGATGCTTTGGCACATATGGATAGCTAGTGCTATTCTTCAACTCCTCCAAGCATTTGCGTCTTCACCCAGAAAAAAATATATATGCAGGAAAAGACGTTGCTGCTTTAAAGAGATGCTGACAGGCGCTCGTTCTAAAGCACCTAGTTGCAGCTGAATTGAAAGTTGCACAGCCACGTTGCAGAGTTTTTGTGTTCTCTTCTGGCCTGCTTGCCCAATTCTTCCTGTTGGATGGGGTGGGAGTGCCCCTTTTGCTCACTATAAAACCACGGGAGTGAACAATCACAATCAAGAGTAGCAGAAGCTTGGAAACCAACTTCCAGCGGAGGTAGCGGGTCAATCATCAGTAACTGAGTTTAAGCATGCTTGGGATAATAAACAAACAAACAATAATTAAAAAATAATTCATTAAAAAGAAAATAAAAAAAACAAATAAACGCAAAGGGCAGACTTGATGGACCCCTAGTCCTTTTTCTCGTGTCAGTTTTCTATGTTTCTGTTGTGTGGTTGTTGTTTTTTTCACGTAACAGAAACCATTTGCAGACCTTAGTTTGATTTTCCTTAATGAGATTCCTGGTTTAGGAGGACATCCATCGGGTGCAGTCCAATTAGCGGAGAAGATGGCCAGGAAGGTGTGATTAAAACTCCACTTATTTTTTAGGTTTGTCACAATTCATACCTCCTGCGTTTTCTGCCATTTAAGGCTCTTCTTCTTTTCAGAGATTAGCATTACTTTCACTACACACACATATATACACACACATGCCTCCTCTCTCAGGGCACCTTGCGACAGCTGATGGGAATGGGCAGGTTACACCCTTTGTATGGCCACAAGGGAGATGCACGCGCTAATCCAGACATGCCTGAGCCTCCCCTGGCATTGCTATTCAGGCCATGGTGTGGCCTTTGGTCCCTTCCCAGGGGCTCTTTTTTTAAAAATTCTTTTCCTCGAGGGACGTGGGAAGTTTCTGAGAGAGCAATCCCATTTGTCCCCAGTCCATCCCCATGAATATTTTGCGCAAGGCAGTGCCCACCTTTCTCTGAACAGGACAAGACCTCAATTGTAAAAATGTACGTTCATCAAGGAAAGACTTTGAGCCAGCAATATTCTCATGCCAGCCAAGAGAAGCTGATATTCAGAGCAAACGGACTTGAGCAGGAATAAAAAAAATAAAATCACATTCTCAAGAGCTATGACTGTGAAAAGGAAGCGCCTATTTGTTTTAATTGTGTATTTTGCGGTAGCCCCGCTGTCAAACTGGAGGTGTTTGGACAGCAATCAATTAAGATTTGTTTGTAATAAAACCAAGTGACACAGATGTGCTGGCGTATTTATTTCCCCCCCCCTCTCACAATGTGGGACAGGTGGACCAGCTGCTGGTTAAGTTCATGTAGGATAGACCATTCTCAACCATTTCTGGTGTTTTGTGAGATGCTTTCAAATCATGCATGCCAAAACAACTAGACAGGTTTTTCCCCCCTCATGCCGTCACTCTGCTGAACACCTAATTCCCACAGTACTGTCTTGTGTCTAAGTATACCCAATAATATACTATTATCCTTATCTTTTCCACTACCTTCTCTTATTGGTACTATTATTATTATTATTATTATTATTATTATTATTATTATTATTATTATTATTATTATTATTATTATTATTATTATTATTATTATTATTATTATTTTGATGGTAGTATTGTTGTTGTTGTTGTTATTATTATTATTATTATTATTATTATTATTATCATCATCATCATCATCATCATCATCTCTGTTTTGCATGTACACTGAGAGCTTATGCACTGGAGACAGATTCCTTGTGTGTCTAATCATAGTTGGCCAATAAAGCTCTTCTCTTCTCTTCTCTTCTCTTCTCTTCTCTTCTCTTCTCTTCTCTTCTCTTCTCTTCTCTTCTCTTCTCTTCTCTTCTCTTCCTCTTCTCTTCTCTTCCTCTTCTCTTCTCTTCTCTTCCTCTTCTCTTCTCTTCCTCTTCTTCTCTCCTCCCCTCCCACCTCCCCTCCCCTCCCCTCCCCTCCATTCCACTCCACTCCACTCCACTCCACTCCACTCTAATTGTATTTTACAAACAGTATTCTATCTGGGTTTAAGCACTACACCAGTCTCAACTTCTGTTTAAAAAAAACCTCCTGTTTTATTTATTTCGGCAGATATGGTACTGAAATAAAACTTCACCTGGTTGAACATGATGGCTTATCCAATGCATCCAAGGACAACACTTAGGCTTACACAATAGCATAACCCATAAACTAAACAAGGCCATTTTAGCTCAGCCTGGTGGGTTTTATGAGCTTAGCTAAATTCCTTTGCTAACCAGATAAACAATGTTATGTAGCTAATGTCACCCAGTTTGGGTATGAAACATCTGCAAGCTAACTACTAAACTCAGACAGCAGCACCAAGAACATCTCGGTATCCTGGGATGGTGGTTTGTGAGCCCAAGAATTCCCTCTACATCCACACCAAACACCTTTTTGCAAATCTAGTTGGCCAGATCTGTAGTAGTCACTCCTCCAATGAAATGTCAAACGCTTATGGCGTGGGACCTAATCAGGTGTCCTGTGGTTATCTGAACCAAAAGGGGTGGAGAGCAGGAGAAAATGGAAGGGTGGCGCTACACCCTGAAGGGAGGGCCACCATTTCTTTGTTATCAAGAGTTTTGCTCATGCAGTGCTGATAAAGTTTCATAGTTTCTGCAAATAACTTCTCCTTCCATTGACCTCTCCCCAGAATAAAAGCCAGCGTGGTACAACAGTGAAGGTGCTGGACTGAAGGGGCCAGGTTCTACCCTATCCACAATCGTAGGAATGAGCAATACCACGATAACAACATGTAGTATCCAGATAATGTTTCGTTTCTCAGTCGAGATAGTCCTCCATTTATGACCACATAGTGGGGACCAGAATTTCCATTGCTAAGCAAGATAACAGAATAACAGAGTTGAAAGGGACCTTGGAAGTCATCTAGTCGAACTAGGTCAGGGGTAGGCAACCTTGGCTCTTTTATGACTCGTGGACTTCAACTCCCAGAATTCCTGAGCCAGCCATGCTGAGGGGAAAGGGAGAGGTTTCCATGACTGAGCCATGCTGGCTCAGGAATTCTGGGAGTTGAAGTCCACGAGTCATAAAAGAGCCAAGGTTGCCTACCCCTGCACTAGGTGATTGTTAAAGCGAGTCACAACTGATTTTATGATCTTATTTGCCACAGAGAAGCGGATCGCTGCAGCTGCAGCGAATCCGGCTTCTTCCATCGCCTTTGCTTGTCGGAAGGTTGCAAATAGCGGTCACATGACCCCAGGATAGTGCAACTGTCGTAAATACATGGTTGCCAAGCGCCCAAATTCGATCACATGACTGTGAGGATGCTGGTTGTAAGTGCGAGGACCAGTCACAAGTCACTTTTCTCGCTATTGCAACTTCCGTCGCTTGATGAACGGTTATACGCCGAGGACTCTCTGTATGTACAGGTAATCCTCGACTTACGATCACCATTGAGCCCAGAACTTGTGTTGCTAAGTGAGACACTTGTTCAGTGAATTTTGCCCTATTTTACGACCTTTCTTGCTACAGAAGCTAAGTGAATCGCTGCAGTTGTTAAGTTAGTAACATGGTCGTTAAGAGAATCTGGCTTCCCCATTGACTTTGCTTCTCCGAAGGTCGCAAAAGGGGATCACATGACTTTGGGATGCTGCAACAGTCATAAATACAAGTCAGTTGCCAGGCCTCTGAATTCTGATCACGTGACCACAAGGATGCTGCAACAATCGTAAGTGTGAAAAACAGCCATAAGTCCCTTTTTTCCCACTGCCGTTGTAACTTTGAACGGTCACTAAATGGACTCTTGTAAGGCAAGGGCTACCCGCACTTAGCCTGCTGATGATCTGAACTTTGCCATCCCAGAATTTTTCAAAAGGGTGCCAACGTTTGAATTAGGCCCTGCTTGTTTCTCTCCACGATCCCCTACTGATCTCTACAGCTCAGCGAGAACAAAAACTCTCTGATCGTTTTCTCTTTCTCTCTCTCCCTCTCTCTCTCTCCCTCTCTCTCTCTCTCTCTCTCTCTCTCTCTCTCTTTCTCTCTCTTTTGGTTCCTTTTTAATTGCTCACTGGTAACCTTGTTTTGGGAGAAGTGAATTCGTGAAGATATATCTGTTGTTGTAAGAGAAAACCCCAGGCTACAATAACCAAGTTAGCCTCCAAGGTTCCGCCAGGCTTTTATGAAGAGAAAGGCCTGTTGGAATCAATGGGAATTAAACATTTAACTGGGCTTTGAGTTGCCTGCAATTGATGAGCTTAACATCCAATCCTAAAAACATTCCGTTGAAAGATAATCCCATTGATTTCAAGGCAAGCTGGCTTCTAACTTGCACATCGCCCTTGTTTTTTTGTTTTGTTTTTGCATTTGTAGTGCGGCTTCTTGGCAGCGCCAACTGACAGGAAGGCAGCCCCTGGAAATTTTGCCTTCGGCTTCCAGTTCCGCTTTTTGTTTTTAAGAAAACATCTTTTGCAGACTTCTGGAAAGCCTAACCTGCTCTTTTCCCATTCTCTCTTGCTACCGAATTCAGTAGATTTTCCTACTGTCCTTTTTTTCCACAGATAAAACTTAGATCAATTTGAATAGCAAAGGTGTGCTAATGTTCCCCAGCTAGATACCGTGACCTGGATGACTGAAAATCTCCATAGACATTTAGCTATGAATTTTGGGAGATGAACACCCTTTGAATAGTGTGGAAGTATGAATGGATTTTCAGGGGGGGGGGAAATATTGCAGACTACAGGATTCAGGTGACCCTGAGGGCAGAGATAAACCTCTAAGTGGCCTCAAGGACTCTCAGGAAGAGGACTAACGACCAGGTGACCGCCAGGAACGTAAATCCTTCCATTCTCCACCCTTTCGGTCAGAACTGAAGAAGCTTCTTGGATGAGAAGCGAAATCTCTTCAAGCAAAACAAGAAAGTCCAGTTGCCTTTTGAAAGCACTTTTGGGACATCCGCTGGGTGGTTTCTAGGCCCGTTTTTTCTACTTTTAATACAGGTTGTTCTTGACTAACCACCTTTCATTTAGCAACCATTCAAAGTTACCACAGCACTGAACAAAAGTTAACTTATAATGCATCCTCGCCCTTACGACAGCATGCCCACGGTCATGTGATCAGAATTCAGGCACTTGGCCACCACGCCAGCCTTTAACAATGATTGCAGCATGCCGGGGTCCTGTGATCCTCATTGGGGCCTTCCAACTAGTTTCTGACAAGCAAAGTCAACGGTGGAAACTGGATTTGCTTAACAGCCATGTGATTAAAACGTAAGCACTGCAGTGATTCACTTAAAACCGTGGCAAAAAAAAAAAGTTGTAAAATCAGCCATAGCTCGCTTTAGCTGTCTTGCTTAGCAATGGAAAGTCTGGTCCAATTGTGGTCATAGGCTGAGGACTACCAACTTGACCAAAAAATAAATAAATGATAGTTTTCCCCTTTTCTTGATGGTGCAGTTCACTTCTTTTTTTTTTTTTTTTTTAGATTACCGTGAATATTAGAACAAGGCCAGGACACCATCTCTCTCTCCCCCACCCCATTCATTAATACAGCAGAATTTGAACCCAAGTTCCAAATTGCAACTCTATTAAATTGGGCTGCTTCGCTCTCTAGGTTTATTTCTCTTCCAAGGCATCCAGAGCAAAATTTATTCTTGTTCCACGAGCTTCTTTCCAGCTCCATCTGGTATCATAATGGCTTTACAAGGACCGCCAGTCATTCTGTGTTAATACCCAGCACTAAATAGATCCTCGCCCTTCTGTAGTGTTCTCTCCCCCCCCCCCAAACTAACAGCTAATCTAATCTGACATAGTCCACTTTACAGCCTCGTCCAAAGCAGATCAAGTCAAGGTATCCCATTGAACAATCATGCAGTTTGTTTAGCTTCATGTCGCATGACGAGCGATTGTGGTTTGAAAGCCACCCTTTATGGCTAGGACATACGTCCTGAGAGATAGATGCAGCCTTCTCACCACTTTTTATAGCCCCCAGCCTGGAAATAGTATCTCTTCAAACCAAGGCTAACGTTTCAGACTGACATGGAAGCTTTCATCAAAACAATTGCAGTTTACAGTCAATGCAAAGGAACATTCTAAACTAAGATTAACAAGGTATAATTGTTCTGTTTCCATGTCATGGTAGACCCAAATCAACCATCCATGTCATGACTTAAGATGGCTCTGCTTGAGTCCATTTGAACCCAGTTTTCCCCCAGAGAGAAGACTGAAGTGACGGTTTGATTAACACCAGTCCAACAATCAAGTAAACAATCAAGGAATTGCCAAACAAGCTAACAATAAATAGCCCAAACAAATAACCTAAATAAAATATAAACGGAGAGCAAACCCCACTCCTTACTGGCACTGATGTTGTTCCCTAGTTGGGCAATGAAACGTCTGCAAGAAAACAACCAAGCTCAGAGAACACCAGGGACACCTCACTAAGCTTTAAAGCACTCAACCCTTTCTCTATCACCAGTTCCTATCCAATAATAATAATAATAATAATAATAATAATAATAATAATAATAATAATAATAATAATAATAATAATAATAATAATAATAATTAATAATTAATAATAATAATAATAATAATAATAATAATAATAATAATAATAATAATAATAATAATAATAATAATAATAATAATAATAATAATAATAATAATAATAAAGTTGGAAGGGACCTTGGAGGTCATTGAGTCCAACCCCCTGCTCAGGCAGAAAACCCTATACCATTTCGGACAAATGGCTGTCCATTCTCTTCTTAAAAACTTCCAGTGTTGGAGCATTCACCGCTTCTGGAGGCAGGTTGTTCCACTGGTTAATTGTTCTAATTGTCAGGAAGTTTCTCCTCAGTTCCAGGTTGCTTCTCTCCTTGACTAGTTTCCATCCATTAATTCTTGTCCTGCCCTCAGGCGCCTTGGAGAATAATTCTTCTATCATTCTTCTCTTCACAATGGATCCACCCTTTCCTTATTCTTCTTTCTACTATTAACCTACTCCAACCCCCCCCCCCAAAAAAACCCTCACGTGTTGTTTCTAGTTTCTTTTAACATAATAAACTACAAACCATCCAGCCCAATTTAACCTAAAGTAATTTATGAGCTGGAAACAAAACACACAATTCTAGAAGGTAGCACACAGATGCCTCAAAGTTTTCCCACTCCTGTTTATTCTCCTGCCTTGGCATCCACAGAGGATTTGCAAACATTTCCACACGGGCTTCCTGTACATTCTCTTACCTGTATTTTTTTTTTAAAAAACCCCACCGAAACCTCAGGTTTTTCTGTTGACCAGCTGTCTCTAGTCAAGAAACTCGGTTCCGGCAAAGGCCAGCTGTTATATAAACTTTGTTGCTAGGGCGGAGAATGTCGGAGGGGCTGTGCTCAAAATGAATTTGATAGGGAAAACATGAGTAAATCAGGTGGCGCAACTATGAGGTGCTGAAGGGAAACCGGAGACTGTTACCTTGCCAAAGAAATGGAGTTAATGGATATGATTTACAAAAAAACAATGTTGATTTTTCAAACAAGGAAATACAGGTAATAAGACTAGACTGGACTGGACTGGACTGGACTGGACTGGACTGGACTGGACTGGACTGGAATGGAATGGAATAGAATAGAATAGAATAGAATAGAATAGAATAGAATAGAATAGAATAGAATAGAATAGAATAGAATAGGGATAGGACAGAACAGAGTGTAGAGTAGAGTAGAGTAGAGTAGAGTAGAGTAGAGTAGAGTAGAGTAGAGTAGAGTAGAGTAGAGTAGAGTAGAATAGAATAGAATAGAATAGAATAGAATAGAATAGAATAGAATAGAATAGAATAGAAAGGGACCTTGGAGATCTTCTAGTCCAACCCCCTGCTCAGGCAGGAAACCCTGTACCATTTCAGACAATTGATTGTCCAGTCTCCTCATAAAAATGTCCAGCATTGGAGCATTCACAACTTCTGGAGGCAAGCTGAAGTAGTCCTCAACAATTCGCTTAGTGGTTGTTCAAAGTTACACTGGCACTGAAAAAAGTGACTTATGACTGTCCGTTGAGTCTGGATCGGTCCTGTTTACTTGCGGTACCAAACCAGACAGTTATCGAAGTAGGGATGACAAACAGGAAGGGGTGGATCTGCTACTAGGAGAAGATGATTGGAATAATAAGTGAGATTTTTTTTTAAAAAAATGTGTAAATGTTGGACGTTGGGATCACTTATTGCACTGATTCTCCTCCAGAACCTCCAGGGGATATTAAGAAGAGCAGAAAGAGAAGGCTTTGATTTCACACCAAAAAGGAGCCAAAACGAAGGAATAATTTGGGTCCAAGGGACAGAGAATATTATCTCTGCGATTTCCACCCTCCCCCCTTTTAAAATAAAAATAGCTTGCGCCTTCCCGGAGACAAAAAGCTACCTGGTCTACAGGTATCGTGGTTGCTTCTCGCTGAATGACGCAAAGAACACCTTCAACACAGCCGCATAATTTTTGGCCAGCCTGGAAATATTGGCATTGCGGTTCAACGTATTTAGGGGTTTGAGAAAGTTGCGCTCAGCTCCGCATTCCGTGGCGGTAGGTAAATATTTGCCGAGGCAAACCTTTCTTTTCCCATTGCTAAAGTTTCTGGACTTTGGATTCTCGACTTATGTGGTGGAGAGATCAGCGGCGGAGGGTGTTTACTCAGGGATGCAGAGAGCAAACATTAAAAATTGAAGAGATCGACTACTCGTGGATTAACTCAAGCTAATTTTCTAGATTTGCCTAACACAGAAAGCCATAAAGGGTCCCCGACTGAGCTGACATAAGGCCCGAAGCATCAACTGACCAATTCTGTTTAAGCTATGGGTCCATCTAGCCTTCAACTCACATGGTCCTAAGCCCATGTCCTTGCTGGTAAATGTATGTATGTATGTATGTATGTATGTATGTATGTATGTATGTATGTATGTATGTATGTGTGTGTGTGTGTCTGTCTGTCTGTCTGTCTATATCTTCTATATCTATCTATCTATCTATCTATCTATCTATCTATCTATCTATCTATCTATCTATCTATCTATCTATCTCTATCTATCTATCTATCTATCTATCTATCTATCTATCTATCCACCTATGTACCTACCTATCTATCTATCATCTATCTATCTCTATCTCTATCTATCTATCTATCTATCTATCTATCTATCTATCTATCTATCTATCTATCTATCTATCTATCTATCTATCTATCTATCTATCTATCTATCCACCTATGTACCTACCTATCTATCATCTATCCTCTATCATTTATCCATTATACTATTAGATCTATCTATCTATCTATCTATCTATCTATCTATCTATCTATCTATCTATCTATCTATCTATCTATCTATCTATCTATCTATCTATCTATCTATCTATCTATCTATCTATCTATCTATCTATCTATCTATCCACTATGTACCTACCTATCTATCATCTATCCTCTATCATTTATCCATTATACTATTAGATCTATCTATCTATCTATCTATCTATCTATCTATCTATCTATCTATCTATCTATCTATCTATCTATCTATCTATCTATCTATCTATCTATCTATCTATCTATCTATCTATCTATCTATCTATCTATCTATCTATCTATCTATCTATCTATCATCAGAATAACAAAGCTGGAAGGGAACTTGGAGGTCTTCTAGTCCAACCCCCAGCTCAAGCAGAAGACCCTGTACCATTTCAGACCAGTGGCTGACCAATCTCTTCTTAAAAGCCTTCAGTGCTGGAGCACCCACAACACTGGAGGGGGGGGGAGTTTTGGAGTCTATTTTTGTAAGTCACAGTACAGGTAGTTCTCAACCTATGGCCACAGTAGAGCCCAAAACGTCTGTTGCTTACAATCCTAAAAAAAGAAAGAAAGAAAGAAAGATAAAAATAATGCAAAACCTAAAAGGCATAAATAAAATACGATCATTAATATTGTTACTGGAATTATCAGAGTGAAAAACAAAACAAAAATAGCTCCCAAATACCAACCCCAGAATTTTTTTTCATTTTTATTTTTTAAATTGTGGAACGAGAAGGCCGATGGGAAGGAATGTAGAATGCATGGGCCCAGGGCTTGTGTGTGTGTGTGTGTGTTTGTGTTTGTGTGTGTGCGTGTGCGTGTGCACGCCCCGTGCGATGGCATTGGTGAGAACCGGCGGCATGTCAAGCTGTCAGAGATATAGGAAAAAAGAGAGATAAATGAATTGCTGAGGCTCCAGCACGAATAAATGAACTCGCTGCTTTCCTGGGCTAAAGGGTTATGTGAGGCAGACGGAAGGAGCAGCCTTCCCTCCCCGTGGGGACCCCCGGGTGGGCAGGGGGAAGGGAGGGGGTGCCCGCAAGCCCATCTGACAACGGAAGAAGAATGGTGGATGAAATGAACACAGATAGGCCTGATGGAGGGGGGGGGATGGGGAGGGACGCTTAAGCCTGACACGGACAGGGAAAAAGATGGCTTGTTGGTGTATTTGTCTTTTTGATGATTATTCTTTGTCAACAGACGCACACCCCCTCCCCTCTCTCGCTTCTTGGGTCTGGGCGTCCTGGGAATCTGAGGTTTTCTTCCTAAGAGGGGGAATGTCCCGTGGAATCATTTAAATCATTTTAATTTCGGCTCCTTTTGTTGATGACCGAGAAGGCTTGCCGATAATATGTAGGTAGTCCTCGACTTACGATCACCGCTGAGATCAACATTTCTGTCCTTAAGCGAGACAGGTGTTCAGGGAGCTTGCTTGCCGCAGTCGCACGGTTGTTAAGTGAATCTGGCTTCCTCCCCCTGCTGAGTTGGCTCGTCCGAAGGTCGTAAAAAGGGGATCACGTGACCCTAGGGACGCTGCGACCATCGTAAATATGAGTCCGTTGTCAATTTTGACAGCATGACCACGGGGAGGCTGCAACCGTCGTAAGTGTGAAAAAAGCGTCCTAAATCTCTTTTTTCGGTGCCGTTGTAAGTTCGAATGGTCACTAAATGAACTGTTGTAAATCGAGGATTTACCTGTACTCTGTCTATCAATACAGGTGGTCCTCAACTTACAACCGCACGTACATTTAGTGGCCTTTCTGAAGGGTTTACAATGGTGCTGAAAAAAGCGACCTACCACCCCAGCTCACACTTATGACCGTCTCAATAATCCCAAGGTCATGTGTTCAAGAGTCAAGTGCTTGGCAACTGGCCTGTATTTACAATGGCTGCGGTATCCTGCGGTCACATGACCGCCATTCACCACCCTCAAAGCCAGCTTCCGACAACGGGGGAAACCGGATTCGCTTAAAGACCGTGTGATTCACTTCGCAGCTGCAGCGCTTCGTTTAACAACCGCGACAGAAATTTCATAAAATGGGGCGCCACTCCCTTCATTGCTTTACTTAACAACTAAAATTCTGCCCCCAGCTGTGGCTATAAGTCAAGGACTATCTGGGGATGAGAATATTCGTAGCTCAGGGCTAACCTGGGAGGGTCCTTTGTGCTCTTTGGCCTTGATTGTTTGTTTGCTTGCAAACCTTTCATTATTCAACTAGGTAACCACTTTGTGTCCTTCACTCAGCCAAATTCCCGATTCCTGTATCTTGGTTTGGCATATCAGGGTGTTGAGACGCAATGCTGCCATCAGAGCTGCAGAATTGGATTTAACAACAACAACAACAACAACAACAACAACACAACACAACGACAACGACAACGACAACGACAACGACAACAACAACAACAACAACAACAACAACAACAATAATAATAATAATAATAATAATAATAATAATAATAATAATAATAATAATAATAATAATAATAATAATAATAAAGTTGGAAGGGATCTTGGAGGTCATCGAGTCCAACCCCCTGCTCAGGCAGGAAACCCTATACCATTTCAGACAAATGGCCGTCCAGTCTCTTCTTAAAAACTTCCAGTGTTGGAGCATTCACAGCTTCTGGAGGCAGGTTGTTCCACTGGTTAATTGTTCTAACTGTCAGGAAATTCCTCCTTAGTTCTAGGTTACTTCTCTCCTTGGTTAGTTTCCATCCGTTGCGTCTTGTCCTGCCTTCAGGCGCTTCGGAGAATAGCTTCACTCCCTCTTCTTTGGGGCAGCCCCTGAGATATTGGAACGCTGCTATCATGTCCCCCCTTCGTCCTTCTCTTCATTAAACTAGACATACCCAATTCCAGCAACCGTTCCTTATATGTTTTAGCCTCCAGTCCCCTGATCATCTTTGTTGCTCTTCTCTGCACCCTTTCTAGAGTCTCAACATCTTTTTTACATCGTGGTGACCAAAACTGGATGCAGTATATTCCAAGTGTGGCCTTACCAAGGCCTTGTAAAGTGGTATTAACACTTCACGTGATTTATTTGGGATTTATTTGGCCCTAGGACCAACCACAGACTTCTTTGCCTTTATGGCCTGGATTATTTTTATTTATTCGATGTACACGCTGTCCTTCATTCCCTCCAGGGAGGCTCTGAATTCCTCTTTCAACAGTCGAGAGGCCTTGAAGTTCTCTCGGTTAAGGCTAGGCCGTTTAGCCTGTCTTCCCCACCTCTGAAATGCAAAAGACCAGGGCTAAAACCGGCAGGATCCTAGCTTCGAATCCAGCCCAGAAGAACTTAAGCACAAAAATCAGGACGGTTCTGTGAACGGCCTTCTTCTCTCCGATACACATGTGAACGGGGACAGATGGGGGGGAGAGGCAAAGAGAGTCATCCTTTGCAATATAGGCTGATCTTTCTCCCCCCTCCCCAAAAAAATATCCCAGTGCCTTTCTCCCCCCCATCACCCCGTTTCCTCTTCTTTTCTAATTCCTCCTTGCTCTCCCCTCCCCTCCCCTTACCTCCCAGGCTCCCCCATGCATGAAAAGATCCTTATTTAATTTAGTCGCCACGAAAATCGATTCTGCCATTCGATACAAAATAAGAATCAAGCAGATTAAGGGACGGAAATTAACTCTGAAAATATTTTTGATGGAGTGCCTTGTAGTCTCCCCGCCAAATGGAGTGCAAAGTGGAACAAATGACGGGCAGCTACTGCCGGCGACAGGAGCTTTCCATCTTCCCATTATCCACTAATGGGAAAGGTCCCGCTCTCAAGCCTTGGCCCACGGATTAATCACAACCCAGCCTTTATGAAGATTTATTTCTCCTTGCCGGCAGCCCGTGTGCGCGCCGGGATGAAGTCATAACGCTCGGGGGAGTGCGGGGCTCCCGAGAGGAGGAGGAGGGAGGAACTGTTTAGAAAGAAGAGAAGAAGAAGAAGAAGAGGAGGACCAGCCGAGGGGAGAGGGTGGGAGAGTAAGGGGCATAGATAAATAAATAAAGAGAGAGAGAGAGAGAGAGAGAGAGAGAGAGATGGTGGCTAACAATAGAGAAACATAGAAGCACAGACTTATAGGGATGGAAGGGACCTGGGAGGCCTTCTAGTCCACCCCCTGCCCAAGACAGAAAACCTGAGAGGGGGCAGCAAGGAGGAAGAAGGGGGCCAGGGGAACAAACCGAAAAGAAGAATCCGTGGAGAAAGAAGGGAAATTAAGTATGAGACTCAAAAGTCTGACTTCTGCAGATGGCAGGAAGAAGGTGACACCCCTGCTGCCTTGGTGGAGAAAAGAATAACAGAATAGCAGAGTTGGAAGGGACCTTGAAGGTCTTCTAGCCCAACCCCCTGCCCAACCAGGAAACCATTTCAGACCAATGGTTGTCCAATCTCTTCTTAAAAACCTCCAGTGTTGGAGCATTCACAATTTCTGGAGGCAAGTCGTTCCACTGATCAATTGTTCTCACTGTCAGGAAGTTTCTCCTTAGTTCCAGGTTGCTCCTCTCCTTCATTCATTCCCATCCATTGCTTCTTGTCCTGCCTTGGAGAAGAGGTTGATCCCCTTCTTCTTTGGGGCAGCCTTTAAATATTGGAAGAGACACACCCATACATCCTTGCCAGATGTATGTAGCTTTGCCAAGTTTGGGAGGTAGGGAGGTGCCCAGGACATGGTGACGAATAGCAAAACGGCAGCCACAATGGTACAATCTTTATGTTGTTGACCACATCCTGCAGAAACATGTAAATGTTGAAGTTGGCTTGTGCTAAGAGAGTAAGCAGGGCCCAAACATCAAGGCATGTTGGTTGTGTTTAAACCATAGCCCCAGCGATGCTCAACTGGGTTGGCTGAATTTGGCAGGTTGTCTTGGCGTGTTGCTTTTTATTAATTGGGCACAGCCTGTGTTGTGAATACAGCCATTATTTGTGTTGTGTGAACCCACCACCCAAGACATTCACCCGGAGCTGATGTCACCATCTTGGCTCTCAAGAGGGTTATTGGGCTGAGGCTAAACATGGGTTTGGTCCATATTTCACTGCTACCCATGTTTTTGCTTAAAACTGGATGATCAAGTTGCTGGCTAAGCCATTCTGATTGGATCCACACAGTGCTCAAGTCCAAAATGGAATATCCCATATTATTTCTTAGCTGGTATCCAGAACAAGCCTTGGGGGCCATTTCTGACAGAAGAAACTAGCCAAAATTGTGGAACTGAGTTGGGACATTATGTTAGATAATAATACTTATAGAACTAGCCAAGAATGCATGGATACCAGCGGCATTGTTGCTGAATTTAGATGTTCTGCTACATAGATAACAACAACTCAGACCCCTCCCTTGAAATGGCATGTTTGGGGAGCAAAGCCTGAGGCCAGCCCGCTCCTTGTTGTGCTAGTTCAACTGAAGATCTCCAAAAATACAGCAAAAATTAACAAAAAAAGAAAGTTGGCCACGACAGACTGCATGTTGTTTGCAGATAAGGGTCCAGCTGAGGGCACAGTATTTCCATGGATGTGTCAAAACCAGGGACATCCGTGCTGGCAGAGTGTCACAGTCAAGATGGCCGCCGGGGCGATGTTTTCGAAGAAGCGTGTTGCAAAATGGCCGGCTTTAGTGGCACGTCTGCTTCCTCCATCTTGTCCTTCTTGTCTGCTCTGGCCGACATCTCTGCTTCAGTGGCCGGAATTCTCAGTTCACGTGAGAGGGACCAGTTTGGGAAAAGTCTATGGTTTATGTCAGAAAACGTCTCTAACAATTTCTTTAGAGACTCCCAAAGGTTCTTACAGTTTTCTTTTCCCCAAGTTACAGCGGCACTGAAAAAAGTGACCGACAACTGGTCCTCACACGATTGTCGCAGCATCCTCACTGACACGTATCCCAAATTTGGGTGCTTAGCAACATCTTTACAAAAGTTGCGGTACCCCAAGATCATGGGGTCGCCACTGGAGACCTTCCCAGCCAGCTTCGGAAGCCAGATTCGCTTAACGACAGTCATTAACAACTGCAATGGTTCGCTTAACAACCGTGGCAAAAAAGGTTACAGAATCGGGCATGATTCACGCAACAACTGCCTTACTTAGCAACGGTCCAAACTGTGGTCATAAATCGAGAACTATCTATAGCTGAATTAGTTACCCTTAGTTACCCTTCTCCCTTAGAGTAAGGGCTGCTTAAGATAAGCCCCATTATATCGTTATTAACTAGTCTCAGATCTCCTTCTAGGACCCTCTCTCCGACTCCTGTAGCTGGGCCAAGTGTCCCCCCACCTTTCTTTCCCCCTTTTAAGAACCTGTCTCCGGCAGGACTTTGGCTGATCAATGGTTTATTGTGAGCCGCTTGCGCTCTCTTCAATTTCCTATCCATCCCTCAAATCCCGGCAGGATCAGAGAAACGGATGGATCTTTAAGTAGATCCTATAATGTGCCAGGTGTCTGGAAAGCTCTTGTTCCTCGCTCTGTCATTTCTCTCCCTCCACCCTTGATCTAAGAACAACAGGCCATTTTTCTTGCCAGGGTTAGTCTACCTTTTACCTCTCTTGACAGATGGAAACTTAAAGCAGGACTTTCATTTTTCCAACTAGCTCCTGTTCCCCCTGGAGGCTCCATAACAGAAAGGGCAAATTCTTTTTTTCAGCCTTTAAAAAAAAAAATAAAAAAAAAAAATTCCAGGGTAGGCAAAGAGTCTCTTGGCTTCTCCCATCATGCCAAGCCAGGATTGATTTAACTGGTGGTTGTTAATTAGAACACAGTTGGCTGGCTTCATGCAACATGCTAAGCTGTCATTTAACATCGGTTATTTGCAAACGACAATTGACTGTTTTCATACATGAGCCATCCCATGGTTTACAAAATGGGTTGTCTCTCACACGTTCCGCTAAGTTAGAATGTGGTTGCTTGGTGTGACACTGTGTCAGGCTGTGGTCCGGGGGGGGGGGGGAAACATGGCAACCTTTAAGGATAACAGAATAAAAAATGGCTGTCCAATCTCTTCTTAAAAACTTCCAGTGTTGGAGCATTCACAATTTCTGGAGGCAGGTTGTTCCACTGATTAATTGTTCTCACTGTCAGGAAGTTCCTCCTTAATTCCAGGTTGCTTTTCTCCTTGATTAGTTTCCATCCGTTGCTTCTTGTCCTGCCTTCTGGTGCTTTGGAGAAGAGACTCCCTCTTCTTTGTGGCAACCCCTGAGATATTGGAAGACTGCTATCATGTCACCCCTGGTCCTTCTTTTCACCACACTAGATATAACCAATTCCTGCAACTGTTCTTCATATGTTTTGGCTAGATCTCCAAGATTATTCAACTAACAGATATGTACAAATGTTAATGTTCACACAATTACACACAAATCAACTATATTTAGTTTTTTTCTGTTTGGCAAACCTTCCAGTGTGCTCTCCTACATATTTTTGGACTCCTTTGAATTCTTTGGATAGCAAAGGTGACTAACAAATAAGTACATAACACCGGACATGTCACTGGAAGGCAAATCACAAAACTGGGTCTCACTTACTTTAGCCCAGTGGTTCTCAATCTTTTCTTCACCATGGACCTCCTTTAAATACCTTTTGTGGCCATGGACCACCAAGACCTAACTCAAGATTTAAATCATAGCATTTCTTCAGACTCCAAATCAGAATAGAGCTGGAAGGGACCTTGAAGGTCTTCTAGTCCAGCCCCCTACTCAAGCAGGAGACACTATACCATTTCAGATGTGGCCGTCCAGTCTCCTCTCCTCTCCTCTCCTCTCCTCTCCTCTTCTCTTCTCTCCTCCTCTTCTCTCTTTTCCTTCTCAGTATCCTCAATCATCCTTTTTCCTTTAATGCCTTCTTACTCTTATCTGGGGGAAATAAGTAGAGGCAGCCATTCTGCATATGTTTAATGCACTCTCCTCTTTGATATTTTATGTTCCTTTTGTTGACCCTTTGAAATCAAGTCAAGACACCAATTATCCCTCCTTCATATGTAGAATGAGTTTTATATCACTCTACAAAAGGGCTGCGGCTGCTGGGGTGGGGTAAGGAGGGGATAAATAGCATAATCCATGCTAGACATTAGCAAAATAACTCCAAGGGATGTCTCTCCCGAAGATGAGGCAGTAGAAGGAGGGAAGTCAATTTTAGAAGATGAAATACAGAAAGGTAAAAAGCAAACAGCATGTTTAAAAGAAAGGCCTCAGGCTCAGCTGTTTTGACAAACCAACTTCTCTCATGTTTTTCTCTCTAAACCTCTGAAAAAACATCTATAATGTTGAAACAATTCAGCGTGTTGGGGTGGGTGGGGGGGGAGAGACAGGAAGAATAGATATCTCCCACTTTTGAGACAGGTCAAGTGAACATTATTTCTTAAACCCTGAAAAAAAAAAAAAAGCTTTTGCCAGCCAGCCAAGAAAAGAAAGCAAATTTAAAACAAAACAAAGCCTTCCAGAATCTCTTGGGTAAAAGATAAAAAAGAGCAGAATGGATTTGGTTCACTTGACCACTTTCCTCATTGTCTGAAGTTGTGTTTTACAGGGAATGCCAAGCCCACCAAACAAGGATTGTCTTCCGGGGACGGTCAAAAAAGTCAACTTATTAGTCATGACAGTGACCAACAATGGAGAGCCAGTTTGGTGTAGTGGTTAAGGTGTTGGCCTACAAACCAGGAGACAGTGAGTTGTAGTCTGACTTTAGGCATGAAAGCCTGCTGGGTGATTTTGAGTCAATCAGCAGGAGACGGTGAGTTCTAGTCCCGCCTTAGGCATGAAAGCCAGCTGGGGGACTTTGGACCAATCAGCAGGAGACAGTGAGTTCTAGTTCCGCCTTAGGCATGAAAGCCAGCTGGGGGACTTTGGACCAATCACCAGGAGACGGTGAGTTCTAGTCCCGCCTTAGGCATGAAAGCCAGCTGGGTGACTTTGGACCAATCACCAGGAGACGGTGAGTTCTAGTCCCGCCTTAGGCATGAAAGCCAGTTGGGTGACTTTGGACCAATCACCAGGAGACGGTGAGTTCTAGTCCCGCCTTAGGCATGAAAGCCAGCTGGGGGACTTTGGACCAATCAGCAGGAGACGGTGAGTTCTAGTCCCACTTTAGGCACGAAAGCCAGCTGGGTGACTTTGGACCAATCACCAGGAGACGGTGAGTTCTAGTCCCACTACAGACGTACTGATTTTAATTTTCAAGATTTAGCTTTATTCTCCTTTTTCAAAATGCTCGAACTTGGCAATTAAAACCAATTCTTGTCTTTTTAGCAATGACATCATGGGAAAAACAATCCTTGGACTTGGTGGGCATTCTTAAAGGCACACTAGCTAAAATTCTGGGATGGCACACAGCTGATAAAGGAACAGAGGCTCTGTAAGGAGCAATCTTACATGAAAACAACTGGCCAATACATAATCTTTTGTGTTACCTGCAAGAATGGCATTTTATCCAAGTGTGCCTTGGACATTTGGAAATTAAGATCAACAGCAACCAATTCCAGGGGAAATAACACAGAGTTCAGACATCAGCGCAGATAGTTATGGAACAAAAGCTTTATGTTTTCAAAAAGCTACTTGCTTGTACCAACAGAAGAGAATATCTGTAGCTCAGGGTTGAATTGTGGGGTCCTTGGACCATAGCTTTTCCCAAAGAGGTTTGTTACTTCCAACTGGTCTGATTTTGATCAATCAACATGTTTAGTTTTGTGCTGCTTAATTATTATTCATGGAACACCTGGTAGTTCTCAGTGCTGGTTAACTCCCATATGTGCCAAACTCCAAATCCCAGAATTCTCAGTAATAACCAAGCTGATGAGGGAATTCTGGGAACAGAAGTCTTCATATTTGGAGAGGGCCAGACTGGCGAAGATCTGTTTGATCCTCAAGTCAGCGTACACTCCTCCGCCATTTTGTTTTGTGCAGATCTTTTCTGCAGATCTTTTCTCTGGAAAGCAATGGCAGAAGTCTTCTCCTGCAACATTTCTGCATGCAGAATTCCAATTTAAAAGAAGGAAACACGTCTATGGAAATTCTCAAGCATCCAGGTCATGGTTGTTCCAAAGGTGCTTTTGAACTGAAGAAGCTTCTTAGACCAGAAGCAAAACATTTTTAAGGGGGGGGGGAGGACAAGAAAGTCCAGTTGCCTTTTGGAAAAAGCACCTTTGGAAGAGGAAAACATGAAATAACAGGGATAACTTTATGAAGTTATCCTGAAAGTGAGAAAGATGAGTGGGCTTGCAGGGTGTGCAGCAAGATGAAAAACCTGCAAACTAGCGTTGCACGAGTTCCTCGTCTTCTCAATTGTTCTATAGACGTTCAGCTTTCGTATGCAGAGAGTCCTTGTTTAGCAACCACCACTGGGACAGGCAACTCGTCATTAACTGAAAAGTGGCTCAGTGAAAAATCACAAGCCTGTGCTTACAATTTTGCATGGAACAATGCATACTAACTGCAAATGATCAGTAAATGAGAACTACCTGTAGGCTGGGAACCATTATTCTGGGAGATTGCTGAAGAGGGAGGAAGATGTAGAAGCGGTGATGAAGAAAAGAAAATGAAATGGAAGGGAAGGGAAGGGAAGGGAAGGGAAAGGAAAGGAAAGGAAAGGAAAGGAAAGGAAAGGAAAGAAGGAAAGGAAAGGAAAGGAAAGGAAAGGAAAGGAAAAGAAAGAAAATAAAGAAAATAAAGAGAAGGGAGGGAGAAGGAAGGAAGGAAGGAAGGAAGGAAGGAAGGAAGGAAGGAAGGAAGGAAGGAAGGAAGGAAGGAAGGAAGGAAGGAGAGAGAAAGATCTCTCTGAGTCTGTGTAGACCAGTGGTGGCGAACCTATGGCACGGGTGCCAGAGGCGGCACTCAGAGCCCTCTCTGTGGGCACGCGCGCCGTCGCCCCAGTCCTAGGCCTTCAGCTGGGTTTTATAAAACCTTTTCGCTTTAGGCCTCCACCGCCGTGTGCAAAAAAAAAAAGAAGGTTCAATCAGTCAATTTCAATTTCTTGCGGGAAAAAAAAAAAAAGATCTTGCAAAGTTGGAATTGATTGATTGAACTTTTTAGTCCCACCCTGTCTGCCGTTACCACCGCAGCCACGCCCAGCCAATGGGCCACGCCCACCCAATGGGCCTCACCCAGCCAATGGGCCACACCCACCCGGCACTCGACGATGCATAAGTGGGTTTTGGGTTGCAGTTTGGGCACTCGGTCTCTAAAAGGTTCCCCATCCCTGGTGTAGAAGTTTGCTCAGATTGACTCTGTGCCATAATTACCGATGGCCACACGATGGCGCTCGGCTGACGAGTATCCACGGGGAGAGGCCTCTGACTTCAAAGAAAAGGGAAGAAGCTGGATTTTAAAACTGGAATGAAGAGCAATTCCAGTTTTTGCCTGGTAAAACGTTGGTTTCATGGGAGACAAAGATACGAAAGAAAGCAGTTTCCCCCCCATGTCCCTCCAGGGCAAGATTGAGTGCCCAGCTCTGAAACCAACCCTGGCATTCCTTCAGGAACTATTTTGTGGCCATTTGCCAGCCATCAGGCAACCATCCTAGTTTGCTTCTGTGCATTTTTCCTTCCATTCTTTCTCGGTTTGCATTTGGCCCACCCTCTCCCTTCGTCCACCTCTGGGTGTGCCCCTCCTTACAATTGCAATTCACCACAACACACCATGCGTGTAAGGAAGGGAGGGAAGGTCTCAGAATATTTGCAGTAGAAAGCGTCTTTCACACCGCCACCCATTGCAAGTAGATTTTGTGTGGCAAGGAAATAGCAAAGCTAACCCTCCAGAAAGCAGGACGTTTTGCCTGGAAATTTCCCCCAAGTAGAGTTGTTTGAAGAGGCCTGGCTAAGCAGCAGAGTCCACGAGGAGACGATTAAAAACCAAAATTAAGATAGCAAATGCCAGGAGACATGAAAGATCTGCCTTTTTTTAAAGTGCATGGCACGCACTTCACAGTAAAAACAGCTTGGGATTTCAACTGTGGGTTCCTGGTTGCCATCTTCAGTTTTTTTATGACACTCTCTCTCCCCCCCCCCCCAGGACATTTCTGGAGCAAAGTTTCATCTTTATAAATTTTCTTGGAATAACTAGTTGCAAATAAATGTGGCTATTGAAGCCAAAAAGAAGGCTCCCAGCTCACTTTTGTGGCATTAATCGGTGTAGATAAGCAATCTCACACACAAAGGCTTGCACAACAAGCTGCTATTAGAAGCACAATTACAGGCTCCAGTTGAGGCTAGTTGCAAAGCTTTAGAAGTATGTCTGTGTGTGCTTATCTATCTATCTATCTATCTATCTATCTATCTATCTATCTATCTATCTATCTATCTATCTATCTATCTATCTATCTATCTATCTATCTATGTACCTACCTACCTATCTATCATCTATCCTCTATCATTTATCCATTATACTATTAGATCTATCTATCTATCTATCTATCTATCTATCTATCTATCTATCTATCTATCTATCTATCTATCTATCTATCTATCTATCTATCTATCTATCATCTATCTATCTATCTATCTATCTATCTATCTATCATCTATCTATCTATCATCTATCTATCTATCTATCTATCTATCTATCTATCCACCTATGTACCTACCTATCTATCATCTATCATTTATCCATTATACTATTAGATCTATCTATCTATCTATCTATCTATCTATCTATCTATCTATCTATCTATCTATCTATCTATCTATCTATCTATCTATCTCTATCCTATCTATCTTTCTATCTATCTATCTATCTATCTATCTATCTATCTATCTATCTATCTATCTATCTATCTATCTATCTATCTATCTATCTATCTATATCTATATCATCAATCTGTATCATCGATCATCTATCTATCTATCTATCTATATCTATCTATCTATCTATCTATCTATCTATCTATCTATCTATCTATCTATCTATCTATCTATCTATCTATCTATCTATCTATCTATATCTATCTATCTAGCTATCTATATATCTATCCTACTATATCTATCATCCATTATACTATTAGATCTATCTATCTATCTATCTATCTATCTATCTATCTATCTATCTATCTATCTATCTATCTATCTATCTATCTATCTATCTATCTATCTATCTATCTATCTATCTATCTATCTATCTATCTATCTATCTATCTATCTATCTATCTATCTAACAGCTCTGGAGATGACAGGGTAATACCTGGGGCACCCTTTTTTACATATTCCAAAATTTTCTCCAGTTTAAAAAAAATATATTAAAAATTCTCCAGTTGTGTCTAGTCATCTTCCGTATTGATAACTTTAAAAAAAAAACCTCACAACAATGCATTCTTAAAGTTACCCTGTGCCACTGGGGAACATTTTTAAAATGTCTTCCTGCAGTTTTGCCCTTGTCGTTAAAAAAAAAAAGATTTCCCTTCAGTAATATCCAAAGGGGTCACTCCTGGGAGATGTAGTTCCACGACATCTGGAACGCCAAAGCCCCTCACCCCAATCTACCTCAGCTGTAGGTAAAAAAGTAGATTTGGATGCACTACAAATAGTTCTGGACTTACGACCCACAGACGGGACCAGAATTTCTGTTGCTAAGCAAGGCAGTTGTTGAGTTAGTCACACCAGATTTAAAATGTTTGGCCTTGGTTAAGAGAACCACTTCAGTTGTTAAGTGAATCAGGCCGTCGTTAAGTGAATTCGGCTTCTCCCATTGGCTTTGCATGTTGGAAACTGGCTGGGAAGGTTGCAGATGGCGATCACGTGACCCTGGGATGCTGCCACCGTCGTAAATACAGGCTGGTTGGCAAGCGCCTGAATTTTGACCACGTGACCGTGGGGACGCTGCGATGGTTGTTAAATACAAGGACCAGTGGTGTTGTCCCTTTGAACAGTCACTAAATGGATAGTTGTAAGTCAAGGTCTAGCTGTGGTAGATCTCTAGCTGATCTGGAGCAAACGCATAAGGACTTTTGAGCCTTCTCTTCTTTCCAGTTGCTTCCTACATGCAATCACCAAAACGCTCGCCCTTCAGCCAAGGGAACCTTTTCCCCCTTCAAAATGAACAGGTAGAAGCTGGTAGGAGAAGCCGTTTGTGAGAAAAATGAGAATGGGGGGATTCCCCCCCCCCCAACGTGAACTCAATTTCAGCATCAAAAAATAAATTTGCGGGCTGAATGCGAACGCTGAATGTTAAGCGTCTGTTCCTGAGTCATATTTAGCATTCGGCTTCTCTTGGTCACTCCGACGGTTTTGCGATAGGAGGAAACAAAAATAAATGACTCCCAACGTCTAAAATCCCTGATTGCACTTAGCTTGATTGCATGGCGAAAGCGACTTTTTTCCAGGATTTCAGGCCGGTTGTAGGGGGTTTGGGGGGTGAGAAGAGGCTTCTAGATGAACACACAAGGTGTGCGGTTTGCGGCTGAAGAGATCCATCTGCATAATCTAATTCAGGAGCAAGGTAAACAGGATGATAGTAATAATGTTGGGTCTACTGCCCCAGTAAAACTCTGAGCACAGGCTTTTGGCCTGCAAAAATCCAAGGAAGTGGTGTTATTAGAATTAAGGGGGACGTTCCTTCCTTCCTTCCTTCCTTCCTTCCTTCCTTCCTTCCTTCCTTCCTTCCTTCCTTCCTTCCTTCCTTCCTTTCCTCCCTCCCTCCCCCTCCCTCCTTCCTTCCTTCCCTTCCTCCCTCCCTCCCTCCTTCCTTCCTCCTTCTTCTTCCTCCTCCTCCCTCCTCCTTCCTTCCTTCCTTCCTCCTTCCTCCCTCCCTCCCTCCGTCCTTTCCTTCCCCTTCCCTCCTCCCTCCCTCCCTCCTTTCCTTCTTCTTCTTTCCTGCCTCCCTTCCCTTCCTTCCTTCCTGCCTTCCTCCCTCCCTCCCCTTCCTTCCTTCTTCCTCCCTCCTCCTTCCTTCCTCCCTCCCTCCCTCCTCCTTCCTTCCCTCCCTCCCTCCCTCCCTCCCTCCTTCCTTCCTCCCTCCCTCCCTCCTCCTCCTTCTTCCTTCCTTCCTTCTCCCTCCCCTCCCTCCTCCCTCCCTCCTTCCTTCCTTCCTGCCTGCCGCCCTTCCTTCTTCCTTCCTTCCTTCCTTCCTTCCTTCCTTCCTTTCCTCCCTCCTTCCTTCTTCCTTCCTTCCTTCCTTCCTTCCTTCCTTCCTTCCTTCCTGCTATGGAATTAGCAAAATTCAGATTTTGCCTATAGAATACTTCAGCTTCAATCCCCCTTCATCTCAAGGTGAAGCTGGGAAGGGCCCAGTTTAAATCCCTGGAAAATCCCTATCAATGCTCAGTTCATCCACTGAAGCAAGCCATCTTGTGACTTGTTTTAGTTTAGCATAATAAGGTGAATCCAGCCAACGTGGTTTGTAAACCATCCCTTATAGCTCAGGATGTTTTGTTCACCTAGCCACCATAGTGCATTCCACAAACCATGATTTACGATTTGGCATTACGTATGAACCAGCAGCTATGGTTAAAAGAAGCCATAACTTAGTTCGGTGGATGAACCTAGCTTAGGCAATGCAGAGTTGAACACGCAAGGGTCTAATTCAGTGCCCTGCAGCCCCTGATATTCCTGGGTCTCATTGCAAGAGTTCACACATCAAATTTAACCAGGCAAGCACAACCTAGACTAGCTAAGGAGAAATTTTTCTAACAGTTAAAACAATTAATCAGCGGAACAACTTGCCTCCAGAAGTTGGAGGCTTTTAAGAAGAGATTGGACTGAAATGGTATACAGAGTTTCCTGCTTGAGCAGGGAGTTGGTCTAGAAGACCTCCAAGGTCCCTTCCATCTCTTGTTGTGTTATTCTGCCTGCAAGTATACTCAGAGAATAGGCTAGCCTTGGTTAGCTTGGACCTTGTATGACTTAATGTGACGTGTGAACTGGTTCATTTAGAGAGTTTCTGGTTAAAGCCAGAAAATACGTTAATTCAGTTTTGAGGTTAGCCACTCTCAAATAAAAGTCTTCCTCTCCCATCCTGACACATCCTGATGTTGGGGCACTCCAGGGCAGTGAAGGAGTGGAGCCCAAGGATTTGGGATAGGATCGGCACCTTGGAGAGTTCCTTTGAGGAGCTGCAGGTAAGCAGGTTTGACCTAGTTACAGTGGATCCTGTTTCTCAACCTTAATGAGTTGAAGATGCTTGCCTTCATCTCCCAGAATTCTCCAGCTAGCAAGGGGAATTCAACTTGCTAAGATTCAGAAACGCTGTTTGCCAGACTTGAATGTTAATCTGTAACCCTAATTAGTACCGCTTTATAAAACCCTAGTAAGACCACACCTGGAATACTGCAGCCAATTTTGGTCATCGTATCACGAAAAAGATGTTGAGAGTTTGGAAAAAAATCCAGAGAAGAGCTACTAAGATGACCAAAGGCCTGGAGACTAAAACATACGAAGAACGGCTGCGGGTCTTGGGTTTGGCTAGTCTAAAGAAAAGAAGAAACAGGGGAGACATGATAGCCGTGTTCCGGTATCTGAGGGGCTGCCACAAGGCAGAGGGGGCCAGGTTGTTCACCAAACCACCAGAGTTAAGGACGAGAAAACAATGGTTGGAAACTGATCAAGGAGAGAAGCAACCTGGATTTAAGGAGAAACTTCTTGACAGTGAGGACAATCAACCAGTGGAACAGCTTGCCTCCAGAAATTGTGGGCGCTCCATCACTGGAGATTTTCAAGAAGAGACTGGACATTCACCTGTCTGGGGTGGTATAGGTTCTCCTGCTTGAGCAGAGGGCTGGACTAGAAGACCTCCAAGGTCCCTTCCAGCTCTATTCTCTACTATTCTGATATGGTAATCTGAAATAGTATAGGGTAAAGATCCCCAACCCCCAGGCTGTGGTCCACTAATGGGCCATGGCCTATTTGGAACTGGGCCTCATGAGCAGTGGGCCAGCTCACACATGCAGCTCCACCCACATAGCGGCACCTCAAAGGCTTCTCTCCTCTCTGGCATGAGTGGAGCCGTGCATGCGTGTGCGTGCCAGTCTGTTGCTGGCACAGCCCGGTTCCACTCTTCCCACCCCAGCTGGGCTGCCAAGCCGCAAAGGTTGGGGACCACTGGTCTAGCGTCTCCTGCTTGAGCAGGGGGTTGGACTAGAAGACCTCCCAGGTCCCTTCCAGCTCTATTCTGATTGACGTATTTCCTGCGCAAAATTGTTCTATTATTTTTAGGAGGCTGTGTCAGGGTTTGGGTAGCAAAGTACAATAACACAGCTCTGTCGAGGGAGTTGGGCGTGGCAAGGAGACCCAGCGTGATAGCGCCCCAGGACTGAGAGCGCAAAGAGGATCAACCTCTCTTATGCCAACCTTCCCTGGAGTCCCACCATGTACCGGTTGCCTTATTGCAAAGCCTACCGGTTCTTCTCTAAGCTGCCTTTCCCAGTGCCCTGAACCCTTAATTCGAAGGGACAATTGGCCCTCCCAGCTGCCAATGTGATTCCTGTGGCGGGTTCGGGATGCTCTTGAGCAAGATGATGAGCCTTTCACCAAACAGGCTGTCCTCTTCTCCAAATCCAGATCTTTCCCCCCCCCCCCGATGTTCTGCCACAGGCTAGGCAGCCAGGAAACTTCCTCCGTCGCCCTTTCTTAATGAGTGGAGACAGTGTGCCATTGTGGGAGGCTCCGTCGGTGCTGCCTGATTGATTCCTGTTTATTATCTATTAAGAACAGTCGGATAGTTTGGGTAACACATCAATTCATCAAATGGCACCATCATGCAAATTCCCTAATAAAAACATTTTACTCGTAAATGGTCCCGAACTAATTAACTAAAGTGTTAATTAAAGTGCGGCAGACAGGGATTGTAATCAAGACGTGCGGCTTTATCCATCTTCTAGGTTATTGATAACATCCTTGGCTCATTGATTGATTGGGACTTTCGGCTGTCGGGAAGCAACAGGGATGGACGGGTGGAGGGACGGGAGAGGGAGAAGTGGAGGAGAGGAGGAAGAAGAAGAAGAGCCAGAGGACAGAGGAAGAAAATAAGATTCGGGGCTGTAGGAGGTCACGCTGGGCAGAAAGGAGCCTAAAGGGGCAACTGGGGGATGTTGAGTGAAAAGCACAGGCAGTCCTCGTCTTATGACAATTGGGAGCAAAATCTCCATTGCTATGCAAGGAAGTTGTTAAGTGAGCGATGCCCAATTTACACGACTATTTTTGCCACAGTGGTTAAGCCAATCACTGCAATTGTTAAGTGAATTGTAGGAGTTGGCCAGGCTGATTCGCTGGAAACTAATCAAGGAGAGAAGCAACCTAGAACTAAGGATATATTTCCTGACAGTGAGAAGAATTAAACTAGTGGAATGACTTGCCTTCAGAAGTTGTGGGTGCTCCAACACTGGAGGTTTTTAAGAAGAGACTGGACAGCCATTTGTCTGAAATGGTATATAGAATCTCCTGCTTGAGCAGGGGTCGGACTAGAAGACCTCCAAAATCCTTTCCACCTCTATTCTGAATTGACTGAATTGGGTATGGCTAATCTAGAGAAAAGAAGGAGGACTAGGGGTGACATGATAGCAGTCTTCCAGTATCTCAGGGGCTGCCATAAAGAAGAGGGAATCAAGCTATTCTCCAAAGCACCTGAAGGCAGAACAAGAAGCAATGAATGGAAGTTTGTCAAAGACAGATCCAACCTAGAACTAAGGAGGAATTTTCTAACAGTGAGAACAATTAATCAGTGGAACGACTTTGCCTCCAGAAATTGTGACTGCTCCAACCCTAGAGACATTGGAAAACCATTTGTCTGAAACGGTATATAGGGTTTCCGGCTTGAGCAAGGGGTCGGACTAGAAGACCTTCAAGGTCCCTTCCACCTCTGTTCTGTTATTCACGCAACATACTAAACGAACAAAAAAAAACCTGATTCACACAGCATGCTAATCCATCCATAAATTGCCGTGTGGCTTTGTGTGATCTAGAAACTCAACCATTATGTGAAGTTACTCGTAAGAAGGCTAATCAAGAATAGATAAGGGAGTGGAACTTTGGTTAACTTTGGTTAACCGGGATAACATAGACGGGTGAGCAAATCTACGAGTTCTTCAGAACTTTCATAGGGGAAGGTATTATGGAAAGCAGGAGAGGTGGAAGAAAGCAGAAAACCTGAATATCTAAGCCAGATATTTCAATCGCAACTTTTGCGTTCTGCAGTCATTTGTAAGATGAAAATTATAAATTAAATACATTAATTAGCCGTGGTGATATCCCAACATTCAGTAACAAAGGAAAACAAGAGCTGTTTAGTTGCAGCTGCCAGGAATGAAGATTGCAGACTCCCGGGATGTTTAGAGAGTCTGAAAGTTTGAACCCATTTCTTTCAGGCCATTTTAGTTTGTCTTTAAACTGGACGCCACACAATTATTGTTATTTTTTAAAACCTCCGCGTGCTGACCTCAAGAAAACGATAACCACAATAACAACAACAACAAGCAGAACCCGACAAGCTTTTGGTTAAGGATCTGTTTGAGTGTGCTGGTTGTTATCTTCGCAGAAGAAAGCATGGAAGCGCAGTGGAAATTGTGATAAATGAAGGGGAGATAATGGGGAGAGTCCTGTCACCGATGCAAAGCCCAGGGAGAGAGTTAAGGACAGAGGCAAATCTTGATCAAGCCCAGAGGTAACAGGACGTTCCTTTTGGGATGCAATTAAAGTGGCTACTGGAAGAGGTGGAAATTTAATAGGAGAAATGATCAATTAACACTGAAAGATACTTAATTAAAAGAGCAGTGCTGGTAGGGGAAAGAGAACAGAGGGAGGGAGGGAGGGAGGAAAGGAGGAAGGATGGAAGGAGAGGGAGAGAGGGAGGAAAGAAAGGGGAAAAGGAAGGAAGGAAGGAAGGAAGGAAGGAAGGAAGGGAAGGAAGGAAGGAAGGAAGAAAAAAGGGAGGGAGGGGAGGGGAGGAAAGGAAGGAAGGAAGGAGAGGGAGAGAGGGAGGAAGGAAAGGGGAAAAGGAAGGAAGGAAGGAAGGAAGGAAGGAATGAGAGGGAGGGAGGGAGGGAGGAACGTCTCCCTTTATACATCATTTCCAAGTTGAGATTCCAGCTCTTGATCTACCAGTCTCTCTATTAAATAGACTGGTGTGTGTATAAGTCAAAAAACCAAAATGGTGAGCACAAGCATGCAATCAAAGCCTGCCTTCCTTCCTTCCTTCCTTCCTTCCTTCCTTCCTTCCTTCCTTCCTTTCCTTCCTTCCTTCCTAGCAACACACATAAAAAAGGGGGTAAGGCTTTGGGCACATAGTTGTAACCAACCTCTTGATTTTTTTCATTCTTCCCCTACTACACGCTACTACATGTGGTAGGGGTCAAAAATAAGGCGATGGCACATAATCCACAAAGTATTATGTCTCTCTATATATGTATACGTGTGTATAAGTGTGTATATATTTTTAAACTTTCTGCTGGTTAACGACCACAATAAAGTTATTTATTTATATATATTTTTTAAATGGTGGGATTAGTTTCCATGTACTGGGCACCAGTACCTATCCCAGTTCCACCGTTTTGGCAGATGCTGTTACAGCATTCCATAAACGGCTAAAATGCTTTTCTAGTGGTTTTTAAATATTAAAATATTCATACCACAAATTAAAACTGGCAGAAACAGACCGTAATGCACCGATGGGTTTTATTTTTTTAGTTTCTTTCAGCCCGTGCCTAAGAAACAGGGGTTTCCCCCCACTTCTGGTCCAGAATATTTATCACTACATCACACTGGGTCTCTAATATATATACGATGATTGACTGATTAATTGATGGATTAATCGATTGATGGGTGGAGTTCAACTTCTGTTCAACCGATGGACATGGAGATCCGTTCACGATTTTAGCGCCAGTTGCATTCCCCAGGTGAAAGTCTTCTGAATCTGGTGTTTGGCTTAGGTGAGCAAACTTGTCATTAAATTTAACCAAGGAAAACAGCCATACTGGGCCTTCAATTGATCGAGGCCTGGTGCATGTGAGGTTTGTAAGCAAGTTAATTAACCTGAATCAAAGGGGTGAGTTTAATGTAGTTTTGTTAATCTGTGTTAAGCCCCCTGTGTAGACGCACTCTAAGCAGATCAAAAGTGCCTTTTCTTTCCGATCTCTGGCACTCTCTCCAAAGTAGAGTGGGTTTTACTCCAAAAATCACTGTTTTTAGAAGTTGGGTGAGGGCTATGAAGAGTGCCCAGTCCTCAGGTGGTTTACATGAACTAAAATGGCACTAGAACTCACTGTCTCCGGGTGACTGGTCCAAGGTCACCCAGCCAGCTTTCATGCCTAAGGCAGAACTAGAACTCACTGTCTCCTGGTCACTGACCCAAGGTCACCCAGCCGGCTTTCATGCCTAAGGAAGAACTAGAACTCACTGTCTCCTGGTAACTGGCCCAAGGTCACCCAGCCGGCTTTCATGCCTAAGGCAGAACTAGAACTCACTGTCTCCTGGTAACTGGCCCAAGGTCACCCAGCCAGCTTTCATGCCTAAGGCAGAACTAGAACTCACTGTCTCTTGGTGACTGGCCGAAGGTCACCCAGCCGGCTTTCATGCCTAAGGAAGAACTAGAACTCACTGTCTCCTGGTAACTGGCCCAAGGTCACCCAGCCGGCTTTCATGCCTAAGGCAGAACTAGAACTCACTGTCTCCTGGTAACTGGCCCAAGGTCACCCAGCCGGCTTTCATGCCTAAGGCAGAACTAGAACTCACTGTCTTCTGGTAACTGGCCCAAGGTCACCCAGCCAGCTTTCATGCCTAAGGCAGAACTAGAATTCACTGTCTCCTGGTAACTGGCCAAAGGTCACCCAGCCGGCTTTCATGCCTAAGGCAGGACTAGAACTCACTGTCTCCTGGTGACTGGCCCAAGGTCACCCAGCCGGCTTTCATGCCTAAGGCAGGGCTAGAACTCACTGCCTCCTGGAAAATGTTCCAGGGTCACCCAGCCGGCTTTCGTGGCCAAAGCGGTACTAGAACTCACCGTCTCCCGGTTTCTAGCCTGGTGCCTTAATCACTAGGCCAAGCCTTACGCCCCTGGGAAAGTGTTTTTCTTAGCAAATTAGCCGCCAAAGATGCCAGGCTGGCAGCTTTCACTTCGCCCGCCTCTCCCAAGGCTATAACAACCCCACTTGTATGATTAGAGCAGATTTTAATAGTAATTAAAACAAATTACTGGCAAGATCATATGCTACTATGTAAATTTCTCTCCTCCTCCTCCTTCTCTCTCTCTCTCCCCCCCCCTCTTCTTTTTGTTCTTTAAGGCTGCTTCTCTTCACTGGCTCTGATTGGAAAATGTCTGTTTATTTATTTTTGAAGGGGGGTGGGTGGGAGATTTATATGCGAGGGGGAAATCCTTTCCTCCTTACGCCTTCCTCCCTTCAAGCATCTCCGGCTTAGCTGCTTTCCGAAGGTCTGTCTCAGGTTTCCCTGTCTCGTCCTCCAGGTCCTCTGGATCCCCTTTTTAGGAATGAAAATTAGAGCGAATACCTGCCGGTGGGATCTGTGAAATCCAGATATTCTTTCCAGGGGTTGCCGATGGGATCCTGCTGGAGGGAAGGGATGCTTTTTTCTCAGGGCTCATAATGAAGTGAGGAATAATTGTGAATTTGCAAAACAGGGGAAAAGGGGGGGGGGAGGGAATCTCAATTAAGTTGGGATGAAAGGGGTGGAAAACAATAAATAGGGATGGAATCACCCAGCTGGGATCAGAAAGGGACCAGGATTTGGGTTCCAATAGCCCCTCTCTCTCTCTTTCCCCCCCTCTCTTTCTCTCTTATCTCAATTATCTATCTATCTATCTATCTATCTATCTATCTATCTATCTATCTATCTATCTATCTATCTATCTATCTATCTATCTATCTATCTATCTACATCTATCATCTATCTATCTATCATCTATCTATCTACATCTATCTATCTACATCTATCATCTATCTATCTATCATCTATCTATCTATCTATCTATCTATCTATCTATCTATCTATCTATCTATCTATCTATCTATCTATCTATCTATCTATCTATCTATCTATCTATCTATCTATCTATCTATCTATCTATCTACATATCTTCCCTATCATCCTATCTCTCTTACTATCCATCCAATCCATCCTATCATCCATCTACCATCTGTCTGTGTCTGTCTGTCTGTCTGTCTATCTATCTATCAGCCTATCTCTCTCTCTGTCTCCCTCTGTCTCTCTCTCTCTCTCTCTATCTATCTTCTCTATCTTCTCTATCTTCTCTCTTCTCTATCCTTTCTATCTCTCTTACTATCCATCCAATCCGTCCGCCCGTCTGTCTACCTATCTTCTCTATCCATCCTATCTCTCTTACTATCCATCCAATCCATCCTATCATCCATCTGCCATCTATCCATCCATCCATCTATCTATCTATCTATCTATCTATCTATCTATCTATCTATCTATCTATCTATCTATCTATCTATCTATCTATCTATCTATCTATCTATCTATATCTATCTATCTATCTATCTATCTATCTATCTATCTATCTATCTATCTATCTATCTATCTATCCATCTATCCATCTATCCATCTATCTATCTATCTAACTATCTATCTATCTATCTATCATCTATATATCCATCCATCCATCCATCCATCCATCCATCCATCCATCCATCCATCCATCTTTAAGAACTGCTCATCTACCTCACAGAGGGATTCTACAAGACGTACAATAAAATACAAACAGTATAGAAACAGTACGTAAAATTTAAATGCAACGCCTTCTCGATTGCACCTACCAGGACTGTCTGCTGCTGGGGGAGGGAGCATCAAAAAAGTCAAGATGGCGGCCACCATCATGCCATAGTAGCCCACAGCATCCCCCCCTTTTTTTGTACACTAGTAAAACGGGGTGCAGGGTGGTGTCCACCTTCTTGGCTGGACCAGACAGACGCAAAGTGCTGATCTGGAGTGAATGGAGACCCCAAGTGGCACAGGATCACCCTGCAGAGTGATCCCTTTCCTCAGTTCTCCTCCTTTGGGGAAGAGCCTGTCGATCCCCTGCCTGCACTTTTCCCTCTTTTGTCATTTTCATCTGTTTTTATATTTAGCCTGGTTTTTATACCTACAGGTTTTATTGCATTGTCAGCCGCCCGGAGTCTCCTCAAAACCCAAGACGGGAGGCATAAAAAATTAATAATAAATAATTGTTTGTTTTTTTAATCTGTCTTTGCCAAAGGACCCACCCAACCCTGGCCAAATTCGGGACAGGAAGTCACCGCCCGCCACCATCTGATTGAAACCTGGGCCAAAACTGACAACATTTGGAGGTTAAAGGAAAAGGAAGGACGGGGCAGCCGGTTTTGAGCCCCCCACCCCCCACCTTGCTTTACAGATCTGGCTGCTCTCTTCCAGAATATTCCATCCTTTCGTTTCCCCTCCCCCCCCCAGGCCCCCATTTCCAGATTTTATGTTATCCACTCTCTCCCAGCCCCCCCCTCCTTCTTTGCCCCCAGCCTTTAGTGGGTGTTTCTCTCAGCGCCCTGAAAAGGGGATTAAGTTGTCAGTTGGTGCCGGGTGGTGGTTGAGGGGGGGGGGCGCTGGAGAGATCAGCTGGCAACCTCCCCCCTTTCTTCCTCCCTGCCCCCCCCCCCGCGTCCGCGCCTTGTTTGTCTCTGTAGTGTTTGTTAAATTAGCCAGTGAGTTGTTGTCATTCACGGGCCAAAGAAGCATCACAAATAGACAACTCTTCACTTCATCCCTCGCCCCCCCCCCCACCCGCTTCGTCCCTCGCGCCCCCCCCACCCCTCCACCTTGCCAGATCTCCGATCCTCTTTCGAGGGACACCCCCCCCCAAGCCCAAAGTCCGAGCCCATAAATAATATTCAAGCGGCTCTATTGTTAAGTTGCGGAGAAAGCTCTGGTTCCCGGCGACCCCCGCCGCCTCCCCCCATATATCACCCGCTGACAGCAGCAGAAAAGCGGCGAATTAGCACCTAAATCGAATATTGATCAACTCCAGAGTCGGCTCCACTTCGCTGCCCGAGCAAGGGGCTCACGGCTCGCTCTCTCCCCCCCCACCCCAGCCCCCTGCCCGCCCCCTCCCCGCCCAAAGGCCGGCCGCCACGGCTGCCCAGGGACGGGAGACCCCACCCCAAATCTCCAGGCTCGCATCGGGGGGGTGTCTTCCTGGGCTCCAACGGGAGGGGGGAGCGGGGTGGGGGTCCTTTCTCCTCTGCCTGGAAAGGCAGGGTGGTCTGTCTGTCTGTCTGTCAGCTGGGGAAGTCCCAGCCTAGGTGCAGACCTGGGTCTAAAGGAGAGGCAGGGTGGTGGGGTAGTTAAGGCGGCCGGCCGGGGAGGGGAAGAAGCGGGCTCCAGTACCTCCCCTAGGCACGGCAAGCAGCTGGGTGACTTTGCCAGCCTCTCTTGCAGCCTTAAAGCGTCCTTTAGCAACCTTCGCTGGACCAGCCTGGAAGGTGAGAGAGGCTTTCCCCCCCCCCCGGCAGCGGATTGGTGCACACACAGACCTACAATAAGGGCACCTGTAATATAACAGCACCACAATATTTTCTTTCTATGTCAGGGTCTCCCACTTGGTGGTGAGGTTGCCCCCAGGTCAGCAACTCTAAGCCTGTCCTTCTCTTCCCTTCCTTTTCCACCTTCTTTCTTTTCCTTCCCTTCCTTTCCTACCTTCCTTCCTTTCCTTTCCTTTCTTTTCCTTTCCTTTGCTTTTTTCCTTTGCTTCCTCTCTTCCTTCCTCTTTTCTTTTCCTTTATTTCCATTTCCTGCCTTCCTGCCTCTTTTCCTTTATTTCCCTTTCCTGCCTTCCTTCCTCTTTTCTTTTCCTTTATTTCCCTTTCCTGCCTTCCTTCCTTTCTTTTCCTTTATTTCCCTTTCCTGCCTTCCTTCCTTCCTTTTCCTTTATTTCCCTTTCCTGCCTTCCTTCCTCTTTTCTTTTCCTTTATTTCCCTTTCCTGCCTTCCTTCCTTTCTTTTCCTTTATTTCCCTTTCCTGCCTTCCTTCCTCTTTTCCTTTATTTCCCTTTCCTGCCTTCCTTCCTCTTTTCCTTTATTTCCCTTTCCTGCCTGCCTTCCTCTTTTCCTTTATTTCCCTTTCCTGCCTTCCTTCCTCTTTTCTTTTCCTTTCCTGGAAAGAAACAGCATCTTTTTGAATTTACTTTGCAGATACATAGTGAAATGCTTTTTTTTCCCCTTCATGGCAAAGGGCCACATTCATAAGCCCTCTTTGGATGGAATTTGAAGATCTGGCACCCAGTTCTGACCCTCTCCCTCCCATGACCTTACTCTCTGGAACTTGCTGCTCTCTTCCAGAATATTCCCTCTTCCCATTTCTGCCCGTGTGCATACAAAGAATGGCATGATTGTGGGGGAAGTGATGGAAAGAATTCGACTTTTTATTTTCCTCCCGTGATTTGCCATTGCCTCTTTCCTAGGGCTGAGAGAAAGTGACTGGCAGACTTAGCTGACTTTGTGCCCAAGGCAGAACTAAAACTCGGAGGCTTCTAGTGATTGGCCCAAAGTCACCCAAGCAACTTTCATGTCGGAGATAGGACTAGAACTCACCGTCTCCTGGTGATTGGCCCAAAGTCACCCAGCCAGCTTTCATGCCTAACGTGGGACTAGAATTCACCATCTCCTAGTGCAGGGGTAGGCAACCTTGGCTCTTTTATGACTCGTGGACTTCAACTCCCAGAATTCCTGATCCAGCATGGCTGGCTCAGGAATTCTGGGAGTGGAAGTCCACGAGTCATAAAAGAGCCAAGGTTGCCTACCCCTGTCCTAGTGATTGGCCCAAAGTCACCCAGCCAGCTTTCATGCCTAAGGTGGGACTAGAACTCACGGTCTCCGTGTTTTTAGCCTGGTGCCTTAACCACTACACCAAAGTGGCTCTCTTGCATCAGAATAGACTCCCCAAATATGAGGTTTTCCAAGGGGTTAAGACTTCCAGATATTGTGAAGAATGAACATGCCACGTCCAGGAAACCTGCCTTTTAACATCATCTAGATCTAGAAAAATCAAACAATGCAACCCGCCCTCATCCAAGAGAACATTTGGTGATGCCTTTGCTTAAGAAGAGGCCTAGATCAGAGGTCCCCAACCTTTTGGGCGCCAGGGACCGGTTCCATGGAGAGAGGTTTTTCCACGGACCGGAGGGTGCCTGGTTTTGTGTGCTGCCTGCATCCCGCGGATGGGGCTTTGCTTGTTTGTGCGGACCGGTTGCTGGCATGCCGCGGCCCGGTACTACTACTACTAATAATAATAAAGTTGGAAGGGACCTTGGAGGTCATCGAGTCCAACCCCCTGCTCAGGCAGGAAACCCTATACCATTTCGGACAAATGGCTGTCCAGTCTCTTCTTAAAAACTTCCAGTGTTGGAGCATTCACCGCTTCTGGAGGCAGGTTGTTCCACTGGTTAATTGTTCTAACTGTCAGGAAGTTTCTCCTCGGTTCCAGGTTGCTTCTCTCCTTGACTAGTTTCCATCCATTACTTCTTGTCCTGCCCTCAGGCGCCTTGGAGAATAGCTTGACTCCCTCTTCTTTGTGGCAACCCCTGAGATATTGGAATACTGCTATCCTGTCCCCCCTCGTCCTTCTTTTCATTAAACTAGACATACCCAATTCCAGCAACCGTTCCTGATGTGCTTTAGCCTCCAGTCCCCTAATCATCTTTGTTGCCCTTCTCTGCACTCTTTCTAGAGTCTCAACGTCTTTTTTACATCGTGGTGACCAAAACTGGATGCAGGATTCCAAGTGTGGCCTTACCAAGGCATTGTAAAGTGGTATTAATACTTCACGTGATCTTGATTCTATCCCTCTGTTAATGCAGAGGGATACTGGTCCACAGAACAGGGGTTGGGGACCCCTGGCCTAGATGATCAAACCAACCTGGCGGACGTGAAACCAGTCAAAGGCCATCAGCCAGCGTCTTCCGCCTTCTGCTCAGATCTGGCATCTGGAAATCCTTCAGTCTGTTCTGCCTGCTCCTGCCTCTTGTACCAACCCGGGACTTGCGTTCTCAGAGTGTGGAGTGTGGCAAGCGCTGTATATTTGTCACAATCAGAAACGTTGCGCCGATTGACCCAGACGAGGCTCACCGAGAGGGCTGAATCCGAAGCGGTGCCATCTTTTGATTGTTTTCTGAGGAGCGCAGATGGCTCACCAGCATGCCATCTTCAGCCGGCCCGCTTGCACCTCTTTGCGTGGGAGCTGGCAATCTTTGTGTTGATGGAAAGAAGTCAGGTTGTTAAGAAAACTAAGGAGCCTCTGATTGGACACAACCTGGGCTCCATTAATCCAGCATTCTGCTTCCAACGGGGAAGAGCCGAACGTCCTGGAAATTCACCTGAGACCAGGGACACATGGATAAGGTTCCTTCCGAGAAAGTTTCACCAGGAGCCACAGAAGTTTCCAGAATCCTTACAGCTACAGGTGGTCCTCAACGTACGACCACAACCGAGCCGAAAATTTAGGTTGCAAAGTGAGACGTTTGTTCAGGGAGCTTTGCCCCCCATGTTACGACTTCTTTTGCCACTGTTGTGAAGTTGCGAATCACTGCAAGTGTTAAGTTAGTCGCACGGTCGTTAACTGAATCTGGCTTCCCCCACTGACTCTGCTTGTCAGACAGTCACAAAAGCGGATCACAGGACCTCAGGACACGGCAACCGTCGTAAGTTTGCGCCAGTTGTCAAACATCCGAATGTGAATCACGCGACCACGGGGAGGCTGAGACGGTTGTAAGAGTGCAAAGTGGTCATGTCACTTTTTTCTGTGCCGCTGCAACTTCGAACAGTCACTAAATGAACTGTTGAAAGTCGAGGACTACCTGTATTTTAAAAGAGAGATTCACAGAAACACACTTGTTGGGAGAATGGAAAGAATAAGGTGCTCTGTGACTTTAGTGCATGACAGAATAAAATAATGGATAGAATAGAATAGAATAGAATAGAATAGAATAGAATAGAATAGAATAGAATAGAATAGAATAGAATAGAATAGAATAGAATAGAATTAAATAATGGAATGGAATGGAATGGAATGGAATAGAATAGAATAGAATAGAATAGAATAGAATAGAATAGAATAGAATAGAATAGAATAGAATGGAATGGAATAGAATAGAATAGAATAGAATAGAATAGAATGGAATGGAATGGAATGGAATAGGATAGGATAGGATAGGATAGGATAGGATAGGATAGGATAGGATAGGATAGGATAGGATAGGATAGGAGGATAGAAAAATGGAATAGGAATAGAATAGAATACAGAATAGAATAGAATAGAATATGGAATAGAATAGAATAGAATAGAATAGAATAGAATAGAATAGAATAGAATAGAATAGAATAGAATAGAATAGAATAGAATAGAATAGAATAGAATAGAATAGAATACGGAATAGAATACAGAATAGAATAGAATAGAATAGAATAGAATAGAATAGAATAGAATAGAATAGAATAGAATAGAATAGAATAGAATAGAATAGAATAGAATGCCAAGGTATATTTTTAAGCATAGATTTCCTCCCCCCCCCCCAATACTCGATTCTATTTATATATTGGACAGCAACGGGTTATTTGATTTCTTTTCCACTGCCTGCCGAAATCCAAACGTCAAAGGCCAATAGATCTTCCGGGCATACTCAAAATCCAAAAGTTCACAGGCCACGTAGGATATGATGCCGGATTTGCCTGTTTTGTGTTTTGAATGGTGTCGTTCGGGAATTGCCACATGCAGATGAGTTTGGGGAGACACCCGCAGAATTCCTAATTTCCTTTCTGCACAGATAATAGCAGCCGTTCAGCACCACCAATTTGCGCTGGTGTGTATCACGAGCATCCCAACCTCTCATGAAGACGCTCAAATTCACATATAGGCAGTCCCTTGACTTACAACCGTTCACTTAGTGACTGTTCAAAGTTACAATGGCACTGAGAAAAGTGACTTATGACCGTTTTTCACACCTACGGCCGTTGTGGGGCATCCCCGCGGTCCTGTGGTCAAAATTCAGAGGCTTGGCAACTGACTCACACTTAAGACGGTCGCAGTGTCCCAGGGATATCTAATCCCTTTTCGTGGCCTTCTGACGAGCAAAATCAACGGGGGAAGCCAGAGTCGCTTAACAACCCTGTTGTTGCTAACTTAACAATGGCAGTGATTCACTTGACAATTGTGGCAAGAAAGGTTGTAAAATGAGTGAGTCGTAAACAAATGGAAGTTTTTAAGAAGAGACTGGACAGCCATTTGTCTGAAATGGTATAGGGCTTCCTGCCTGAACAAGGGGGTTGGACTAGAAGACCTCCAAGGTCCCTTCCAACTCTATTATTCCATTCTATTGTATGAAATCCACCGCCGTGTTGTCCACCTATCTTCAAATGGCCAATTTTGAGAAACTCTGCTGAAGGGAGGACAAATTGGAGAGGTGGGATTTTCTCAGTCCCTTTGAGCTTTTCCCAGGCCAGTGATGGCGAACCTTTTAGAGACCGAGTGCCCAAACTGCAATCCAAAACCCACTTATTTATCGCCGGGTGCCAGGTGGGCGTGGCCCACTGAGTGGGCGTGGCTGTGGTGGTCATGGCAGGCTGGGTGGGTGTGGCCAAGGTGGGCATGGTCACCTCGATGTTGCTCGTGGGGAGGGACGCCTGTGGGGGCCGGGCAGGGTTGGGGTGGAGATCCAGGGGGTCTCTGGCAGGTGGGGTGGTGGGAAGGAGGCTCATCCTGCGGGGTGAGGCGAGGCAAGGCGAGGCAGGGTGGGGGTTCCATTGCCGTGGGGCAAGGCGAGGCAGGGGCCGGGGCGGCTGCTGCCTGACACCATCGGCCCCCGCACACAGAGGCCAGCGAGCGCATGGGGGCCGACAGTGTCTGTCAGCAGCCACAGCCTGCCGCCCCTCGACCGGCGCACTCTGGGGCTCCGCAGCCCGCCCCCAGCAGTTCAGAGAAGTACCCACAGAGAAGGCTCTGAGTGCCGCCTCTGGCACGCGTGCCACAGGTTCGCCACCACTGTCCCAGGCTGTCTGGACTTTCCTCTGCTGCTGATCTGTGGAGCAATCTTGATCCGTGGGCAGCCTCCTTGGGCCCTTGCAAGATATGAAATGAGATTAGGATATATGATAGGCCAGCCTATGCCCTTGAGACAGGGCAGGAAATAAAGCTAAACAATCAATCAGCAATAATTACATTGGGATTCCACTGGGCTGTGATTATGAGTTTTTTGTCCAGAGGACAACAAGTGGCTATATGCCGGATGTAGAAGGGGAAAAAAAAAAAAAAAAAAAGGAACATCCATCCATTCTTGAGTTTTCCTCCAGAGAAGACCCTAAGAGGGTTAATTTTATTTTTCTATGAAGGGCCCAAAATGTAAACACGGTTTGGGCTGAAAACGGCTGGCACAGATTTCAGGCCTTGCTACAAATGAGCTTTGATAGACCCATCTTCTCCTACTGTGCATATATACACCGTGATCAATCTCTCTTCCCTCCCCTCTTTTCCACCTCCCACCCCCCCCTCATTAAGTACCCATGTAAATCAGCTGTCGAGGCAAAGCTAGCAAATTGTAGTGCTAAATTTAATGAGGATAAACAAAACAGGGACCATCGCTCAAACCCTTCCTGGTATTTACTACTGATACAACACACATACGCAAAGATCCTTTCGGAGCTGATGGATCATTAAGACTTGTCTGTAACTTTAAAGGCAACTAAGCCCTTCATTTATTACTGCAACTTCCTTCCACATCAGATCTAACCTAAAACCTGCACAGGGAACAAGGAAACAAAAAACAACAATGGTCCATCAATAGCCCCTTCCTCACCACTCTCCCCATCCTTTTCAGCCTTTTGCTCCTAACCATGGATACCTTAGTAACTGTGTGCAAATAACAGGAAAGGACCAAACCTTGGTCAGTTTACCATGGCTGGCTGGGGAATTCTGGGAGTTGAAGTTCACCCGTGGTGGCGGGGGAATTCTGGGAGTTGAAGTCCAGTCATGGTGTCTGGGGTATTGTGGGAGTTGAAGTCCACATATCTTCAAAAGGCCAATTTTGAGAAACTCTGCCGAAGGGAGAACAAATTGCAGAGTGGGGGGTTGTTGTTGTTTTCCTGCTTCACTAATATCTGAGAAAAGTCCTTGGGATATCAGCAAGTTCAAAATGGGAAAGAACACATTTTGCAGACTACTGTAACTCAAATCAAAAATTGCTATAGAGTCTTTTCAGGAAATGCTCAGAAGCTACTTTAAAGTAAAGGAACAGCAGATACGAATGTAGATAAGATCACTGGAAGGTTCTATACATTTATTTATTTATTTCACAAGACACCCATCTCACAATTCAATTATTGTGCCTTTTGCCGGCCCCACCATTGGTTTCATCTGTCGGAACCATGAAACCGAGTTAGATACCCTAATCCAGAGGTAGCAACTACAGAGTCCCTTTGTTGTCACCCAGAATCACTGTGTGAGGTAGGCAGTCATACAAATGTGATAAATGGAATGGAATAGAATATAGAATAGAATAAACGGAATGGAACAGAACAGAACATTTCACTCTCTGAACATAAAGAGTTTTTCAAAAGGGAAGATCCGAAGGCAGAATAACAGGGTTGGCAGGGACCTTAGAGGTCTTCTAGTCCAACCCCCTGCTCAGGCAGGAAACCCTATACCATTTTGGACTCTCTTCTTAAAAACTTCCAGTGTTGGAGCATTCACAGCTTCTGGTGGCAAGCTGTTCCACTGGTTAATTGTCCTCACTTTTAGGAAATTTCTCCTGAGTTCCAGGTTGCTTCTCTCCTTGGTTAGTTTCCATCCGTTGCTTCTTGTCCTGCCTTCAGAAGGTGCTTTGGAGAATAGCTTGACTCCCTCTTCTTTGTGGCAACCCCTCAAATATTGGAATACTGCTATGTGTCTTACTTGGGAATGAACACATTTTGCTACTGAGAAAATTATATCCTCTTTTCCAAATAGAAGTGATACAGGATTATTTGCATGTCCAGCTATGACCATGACTTCTGACTATAAAAATAAGAAGGGACAATGCAAGTGCTCTGGGCATCGCCCTGATAGATTCCCACAGGCCGATTTCAGTCTAGGATTTCAAGCAACACCTAGTCCCGGGCTCCATTATCTCCCCCTGCCAGGAAAACCCAGTGCCTAAGAAAGAGTGCTTAACCCTTCTCTCCTCCACGGCTCTTCTCTGCAAATGTCTCTCTTTTCTGGCTCTTCTATATTAAGGCTGGAAATTAAATGCCAGTGAGAGAAAACAGCAGGAGGTGGGGATTTTGGCATGGCCGGGCCGTATCAACAGGTACAGCAAAGAGAAGGGATATTTCTCTTTAGAAGTGTTTCTTCCCACTTCATAACAAAAGGAAAGGCAGGGAAGGAAGGAAGGAAGGAAGGAAGGAAGGAAGGAAGGAAGGAAGGAAGGAAGGAAGGAAGGAAGGAGAGGGAGGGAGGGAGGGAGGGAGGGAAGAAGGAAAGGAAGGGGAAAAGGAAGGAAGGAAGGAAAGAAAGAAAGAAAGAAAGAAAGAAAGAAAGAAAGAAAGAAAGAAAGAAAGAAAAAGAAAGAAAGGAAGGAAGGAAGGAAGGAAGGAAGGAGAGGGAGGGAGAGAGGAAGGAAAGGAAGGGGAAAAGGAAGGAAGGAAGGAAGGAAGGAAAGAAAGAAAAAGAAAGAAAAAGAAAGAAGGAAGGAGGGAGGAAGGAAGGAAGGAAGGAAGGAAGGAAAAAGAAAGAAGGAAGGAAGGAGAGGGAGGGAGGAAGGAAAGGAAGGGGAAAAGGAAGGGGAAAAGGAAGGGGAAAAGGAAGGAAAGAGAAAGAAAGAAAGAAAGAAAGAAAGAAAGAAAGAAAGAAAGAAAGAAAGAAAGAAAGAAAGAAAGGAGAGGGAGGGAGGGAGGGAGGGAGGGAGGAAGGAAGGAAAGGAAGGGGCCCAAAGCATCAATTTTGGGCCCAAAACATCAATTTGGACTTTAAATTCTGAAGTAGAAATGTGCCACAGCAACACACAGAGCAATTTCTCAACCTTGGGCACTTGAAGATATGTGGACTTCAGGGAGTTGAAGTCCACACATCTTCAAGTGCCCACGGTTGAGAAACACGGCCTAGATGCTGAGGGACACTCTTTCCTTTCTTCATTTGGCTTCTCCAGTCACACTGAGATCCTTCCACAATGGGTAATCTAGCAGTCTCTCTCCTCTTTCTGGCCTCAGTCCTTTGAAATACGCAACATCACTTCGCAGCTGCCATTATTCCCTGGTCTTCCTGTTCTCCTGTGGGACAAATGCCCCAGTTCCTTCGATGACCCGCAGAAAAGACATTGTGGGCCTCCAGATGACAAAGTGTGGACCTCTCCCGACTTTCCCGTCAGCCTTCCGAAAGTGCCAGGCTGGTTGTGCAAAGGAACCTGGGTGGCCGGCACCCGACTTGGCAGGTGGGGGTTGTTTTTTTCGGGGGGGGGGGGGGGTTCCGAGAAGGTGGGGTTTCCGCCAATTGCGCCAACCTATTTGTATATTCCAAGCTCATGAGATACATTATTCGGGAGAAAATGAATCTTTCATGACTGATTTGTCGCTGCCTCTTCTCCCTCCGTTGTTGTTTAATGTTTCAATTTAGAGGAAGCAAACATTCAATCAGGCGGATTAACTGTTTAATGTGTACCATCACTCAAGCTGTCGGCTGGAGGGCAACGCACAGCGACACCCGAGCAGGCCAGGCCCTGCCACATTTAGGCGAGGAGTCAGCATTGATCCACCAGCTCCTTTGTTAAATGAAACGCCATGGGACAGAAGCAGAAGCAGCTCCCGGCCCCAGGAGACTCGGTAGCACAGCGGCGCTGGCTCGGTGGGGAAGGCGAGATACTAGCTCGGTCTACCGTTGCTGGCCTCCAGCGGTCATCTGGATTTTTACAGCCTGGGCCTGCTTGTCCTAGAAGCAGGGGTCCCCAACCCCTGGGCTGTGGACCAGTAGCGAGCTGTAGCCTGTTAGGAACCGGGCCACACAGCTGGAGATGAGCGGCAGGCAAGCAAAACTGCATGCATATTTGCATGTTCCTCCTCCCCCCGGGTCTGTGGAAAAATTATCGACCATAAAACCGGTCCCTGGTGCCAAAAAGGTTGGAGACTGGTACTATAGAGCAGGGGTCTTCAGACTTGGCCCTTTTATGACTTGTGGACTTCAACTCCCAGAATTCCCCAGCCAGGTGCGTGGTGTCCCTGAAGCAATGTTTCTCAACCTCAGCAACTGGAAGATGGGTGGACTTGAATTCCCAGCTGTGCTGGCTGGGGAATTCTGGGAACTGAAGTCCAGACGGCTTCAAGCTGCTGAGATTCTGGCCAGCAAAGCGAAGTCAACAGGGAAACCAGATTCATTTAACAACCGTGTTACAAACTTCACAAGTGCAGTGATTCACTTAACAGCATTGGCAAGAAAGGTTGTAAAATGGGGCAAAACTCACAAAACACGCTTAGCAACAGAAACTTTGGGCTCGATTTGTGGTCGTGAATCGAGGACTGCCTGTGCTTGCCTGTTTCCAATATGGAGCACAGAGAATTCTGTCTGGAAGCTCGTGTGCAGATCCAGAACAAATCCACACAAGAAATCAGATTGTGTCCAGATCCCGACAACAACCTTAACAGTAATTGAATTGATGAATTGCTCCCTTTTCAAGCCTCACACAATCTATCAATGCATAAATTAAGCATCGTTTCTGCAACACGTTGAGTTAGAGGAACACAACAACTAAGGTTACTCTGCTGATCCAGGTTTTAGCATGTTGAGAACGTGCATCTGTTGACCTGGTTAAGAGGGTTTTGGGAATCCGAATCCTGATTACCACCACTAGATGGCAGTAGAGAAAACCTGCAAACTGGCCTTCTTAAGACTGGATTTCTCAAGGTGAGGTAAATTTAAAACAAACAAACAGTTGTTTAGTGAATTGTCAAAATAGTAACACGGTTGTTAAGTGAATCTGGCTTCCCCATTGACTTTGCTTGTCAGAAGGTCGCTAAAGGGGATCGCAGTCACCCCGGGACGCTGTCACCGTCACAAATACTTTGATGTTATATATACTGACAGCGGCAAGGCTACTTTTTGCCCAAAAATGGAAGGATATTTTGATCCCCACAATGGACCAATGGCTACAAAAGTTGATGAAGTTAGCAGAGAGGGATAAATTGACTGCTTTGATTAAAGAATATATATATATATATAAGTACTTTTGTTTCTACTTGGGAACCGCTTCTGGATCTTGTGCTTGAGGTGGGGGGGGGGGATGAAACTTTGATTTTGGGTTTTACTGACTTGATAGATGTGTTGTTATAGAAATGGCTGGTTTATACTATTATGTAAAAGCAAAAAGTTGAGGTTTCTACTGCACTAGAGGGAGGGGGAAGTCAATGCCTTTTTTTACCCCTTCCTTCTTTTCTGCACTTCTCCTTTCCCCTTTCCCTCCCTTTTCCCCCTCTACTACTTGCTTTTGTATTTTTGTATTTTATATTATATGGACTCTTGGTGGACAGTCACTTGAATATGAGCCAGCCGTGTGCTGCAGCTGCCAAAAAAGCCAACACAGTGCTAGGCTGCATTAACAGAGGGATAGAATCAAGATCACGTGAAGTGTTAATACCACTTTACAATGCCTTGGTAGGACCACACTTGGAATATTGAATCCAGTTTTGGTCACCACAATGTAAAAAAAGATGTTGAGACGCTAGAAAGAGCGCAGAGAAGAGCAACAAAGATGATTAGGGGACTGGAGGCTAAAGCATATAAGGAATGGTTGCTGGAATTAGGTATGTCTAGTTTAATGAAGAGAAGGACGATAGCAGCGTTCCAATATCTCAGGGGCTGCCCCAAAGAAGAGGGAGTCAAGCTATTCTCCAAAGCACCTGAAGACAGGACAAGAAGCAACGGATGGAAACTAATCAAGGAGAGAAGCAACCTGGAACTAAGGAGAAACTTCCTGACAGTTAGAACAATTAACCAGTGGAACCACCTGCCTCCAGAAGCGGTGAATACTCCAACACTGGAGGTTTTTAAGAAGAGACTGGACAGCCATTTGTCTGAAATGGTATAGGTCTTTCTGCCTGAGCAGGGGGTTGAACTAGATGACTTCCAAGGTCCCTTCCAACTTTTTATTATCATTATTATTATCATTATTATTGTTGTTGTTGTTGTTTTTTATCTAATAAAAACTATAAACACCAATTGCCAAGCATCTGAATTTTGATCACATGACTCTGGGGGACGCTGCAATGGACATAAGTGTGAAAAACGGTCCTAAGTCCCTTCTTCAATGCCGTTGTAACTGCAGACAGTCATTAAATGAACTGTTGTAAGTTAAGGACTACCTGAACATCCCTGGCTTGATTCTCGGCGTCCGTCTTTAACCTGTCTAGGAACACAAAAACTAGCCACTGTATTGTCTTTTCCTTCCATTTCCCCCCCCCCCCGCGCCCACCTGCCCCCCGCCCCCTCCAATCCTGGAGCCTGTTTGCTTGGTTGGGATTTTATGCTCCTTTACACCTCGGCAGTTCAACTGCCCAATTGAAAGGCGAGAACGAGACATGTTGGTGGCTAGAATTATGGCACCCAGGAGACAGATTGAAGGAAAGAGGGATTGAGGAGGGGAATCTGAAAAGAAAAAAAAAAGAAAATAAAAATAAAAAAGAGGTGAGGGAAATAGAGCGATATGAAAACAGGGACAGAGGGAAAGGCAATTGCTGTGTTGATAGCTGAGCTTGATGGCTACGGTGACAGGCAAATAGCCAAGTGATTGCAGTCTGAGATATTACAGGGTCCTCTGACCTCTCAGCATAACCAGTTAGAGGGGGGGGGTGGATGGGGGGGTCCTTTGCTTCCAGCTTTCCCCAATGCTCCCTCAACCTTGGAATGACTCAAAGTCTCCACACGCTGATGGAGCTGGTAGGGCTGGAAGAAGTCCTTCCCTTGGGGTCTTTCTCTTTCACCCTGCGGGGGGACACTCCTGAGTTAGCAAAGAGAGAGACTTGCAGGTGTAAACTATGTGCTTTAGATGGGCAACACACCAAGAGGGAAATTTAAGGAAAGATATGGAGCAACTTGCTTTCAGTTACTCCCAACTCATGGGTGTTGGGTGCTGAGTAATTCTGGATGAGGGTGAACAAGTCTAAACTTAAGTGTAGATAAAGATAGAAGAACGTGGCTTGAAAGACTGAGCTCAGGATAAGCTCACTGGCCTTCCAGTGCTAGAATTTCAGTGGCAGCGTCTGGTGGAATAACAGAGTTGGAAGGGACCTTGCAGGTCTTCTAGTGTCCAACCCCCTGCTCAGCATGCGGTTGCCCTGGGGGGGGGATGGGTGTGGCCAGGATGGGTATGGCCCACTGGGTGGGCATGGATGGAGTGGGTGTGGCCTACTGGGTGGGCATGGCCAGCTCTACATCGTTCGTGTCAAGGGGGCCTGTGGGGGCCTGAGCAGGAGTGGGACAGATCTGAGGGTCTCTGGCAGAAGGGGGTGGGACCAGGGCAAGTGCCAAGGCATGGTCCACTGGAGGAGCCTCCCCAGCATGCACCCAGGGGGCGGGGCCGACGCGGCAGGGGCTGGTTCCTCGCTGTTTCCAGACGGCCTTGTGGAGCTAAGACTGAATGTGTTTCAGCATAGATGGCCACCACAAAATTATACATTGGCTCCCGGCCGGCCTGGGCCAGGGCCAAGGCAGAGGGGGCCGTTCCCTCACTGTTTCTAGGATGGCTTCGCGGGCCACATGAAACCACTTCGCGGGCCGCATCCGGCCCCCGGGCCTTGTGTTTGACATGTCTGCCCTATACCATTTCAGACAAGGGACTGTCCAATCTCTTCTTGAAAACCTCCAGTTTTGGAGCACCCACAACTTCTGGAGGCAAGTCGTTCCACCGATTAATCGTTCTCACTGTCAGAAAATTTTTCCTTATTTCTAAGGTTGCTTCTCTCCTTGATTAGTTTCCATCCGTTGCTTCTTGTCCTGCGTTCAGCTGCTTTGGAGAATAGCTTGACACCCCCCCCCTCTTCTTTGTGCAGTCCCTCAGATATTGCAACATTGCTATCGTGTCACCTACAGTCCTTCTTTTCATTAAACTAGACATACCCAATTCCTTCATTCTAAGTTCTTCATAGAATTCCAGTCCCTTAATCCTCTTTGTTGCTCTTCTCTGCACTCTTTCTAGAGTCTCAGCATCTTTTTTTATAGCGATGGGTGTTGACTTCAGTTCTCCATGCCCTTCCAGTGACATCTAGGGTCCCCTTCAATATATCCATTATAGCCAGTTTGGTCTAGTGGTTAATGCACCACGCCAGTAACATGGTTGTTAACTGAATTTGGCTTCCTCGTTGACTTTGCTTGTTGGAAGCTTGCAAAAAGTGGCCACATGACGCTGGAACACTGCAACTGCCTTAAATAAATGCTAATTGCCAAGCATCTAAATTCTGATCCCATGAAACCCTGGGGGTGCTACAATAGTCATAAGTGTGTAAAAGTCACTTTTTTCAATGCCATTGTAACTTTGAATGTTCCCTAAACAATTGATTGTAAGACAAGAAGTACCTGTAAGACGTTTTCATTGGTTTGCAATTTAACTGAAATCTGCTGTATCTTTTCCTTCGTTCATTCATCTCCAATATTTTGCTTATATCTTTCCTGGTATGGAATGGAATCCAGAGAGGTTTTGACTCAGGAGCCTGCTTTGAGTCTCAGCTGTAATCGTGTTTCCTTCTTAGCTGTCCATTTTCCTTAGAATTATGTGGGGGTGCCAGGAAGAATTAACTCTAATGGGAAAACTATCCGGTCCTCTTCTCCTTAGCATTGGTGACTCCATCAGCCAGTCATTGACTCAGCTAGACCCTCCTTAGCAGCTTCAGGTTCAAGTGACAGAACGGGCAGAGCCTTAAACAGCTGGATGCCCTTCTCCACTAAACATCTGCGGGGTAGCCTATTAAACAGATTCCCAAATAATGTGCAAATTAATAAAGGAGAATATTTGTAGCTCAGGGTTGAAATGAGGGGTCTTTGGCGCTCTCTGAGCTTGGTTGTTTTCTTGCAGATGTTTCATTACCCAAACTAGGTAGCATCATCAGTTTTAGAAGGGAGGGCTGTTTGTGGAGAGGAGGAGGAGGAGGAGGAGGAGGACTGTGAGGTCCTTGGTGCTCTCTGAGCTCGGTCATTTTGTTGCAGACGTTTTATTACCACACTAGGTAACATCATCAGTGCCAGCATGAAACATCTGCAAGAAAACCACCAAGCCCGGAGAGACCAAGGACCCTGTCAATGTGCAAACTCTCCAGTGCTTATCTCCAGTTGCAGAACTAAGTTACAGTCTAGCTCTATAGCCCTGAGTGAAACAATCCCATTCTCGATCAGAGAGAGAGAGAGAGAGAGAGACAGATTGGATGGATGGATGGATGGATGGATAGATAGATAGATAGATAGATAGATAGATAGATAGATAGATAGATAGATAGATAGATAGATAGATAGATAGATAGATAGATAGATAGATAGATAGATAGATAGATAGATAGATAGACAGATAGATAGATAGATAGATAGATAGAGATATATAGATAGATAGGAGAAAGAGAGAGATTGGATGGATGGATGATGGATGGATGGATGGATGGATGAAGATACAGAGACAGCTTAGATAGATAGATAGACAGACAGACAGACAGACAGACGACAGACAGACAGACAGACAGGCAGGCAGAGACAGACAGACAGACAGACAGACAGACAGACAGGACAGACAGACAGACAGACAGACAACAGACAGACAGACAGACAGACAGGACAGACAGACAGACAGACAGACAGACAGACAGACAGACAGACAGATAGATAGATAGATAGATAGATAGATAGATAGATAGATAGATAGGGATATAGACAGATAGATAGGAGAAAGAGAGAGATTGGATGGATGGATGGATGGATGGATGGATGGATGAAGATACAGAGACAGCTTAGATAGATAGATAGATAGATAGATAGATAGATAGATAGATAGATAGATAGATAGATAGATAGATAGATAGATAGATAGATAGATAGATAGATAGATAGATAGATAGATAGATAGATAGATAGACAGACAGACAGACAGACAGGAGGGAGAGATAGGAGGCACAGAGAAAGAGAGAGAGAGATACAGAAATACAGAGATTCAGAGAGAAGTGATAAATAGACAGACATCTGCCCCATCGTTAATTGTTTACAAAGATCAGATGCCCGGCATGCATCCTAGCCCCACCCCACACCCATCCACCCAGTGGGGTTAAATAGCTTCCCTCCCACTCTGGGGCTGGAAAGGTTATGCGAGAGGACCTGTCCCTATGATAAATGACTAGGTTTCATATTGTACGCCTGGCTAGCCATAGCTGGCCCTTACATCCAGAGAAGCTCCTTACCACACTCCCTGTGGATACACACTCACTATCTCCCCTCATGCCACCTCTGCACATACGATGCACACCCTCCCGGCATAGCGGCCTCTTGTGCCACAGCAACTAATAACCAGATTTCATTAATGGTCTTCCTTGAGATCCTCTTATCCACCACCTTCTTCTTTTACCATAAAGAAATCCTTGTTGGCCTAAGCTTAACCAATGCACATGCACGAGTGTGTGTACACACACACACAGTGAGAGAATCCATAACACATATGTTCACACCAAGCATAGACATTATACTTGGTATTCTAGCTCAGTGTTTCTCAACCTTGGCAACTTTAAGATGTATGGACTTCAACTCCCAGAATTCCCTAGCCAGCTATGTATGGACTTCAACTCCCAGAATTCCCCAGCCAGCAATGTATGGACTTCAACTCCCAGAATTCCCCAGCCAGCTATGTATGGACTTCAACTCCCAGAATTCCCCAGCCAGCTATGTATGGACTTCAACTCCCAGAATTCCCCAGCCAGCTATGTATGGACTTCAACTCCCAGAATTCCCCAGCCAGCTATGTATGGACTTCAACTCCCAGAATTCCCCAGCCAGCTATGTATGGACTTCAACTCCCAGAATTCCCCAGCCAGCTATGTATGGACTTCAACTCCCAGAATTCCCCAGCCAGCTATGTATGGACTTCAACTCCCAGAATTCCCCAGCCAGCTATGTATGGACTTCAACTCCCAGAATTCCCCAGCCAGCTATGTATGGACTTCAACTCCCAGAATTCTGAGAGTTGAAGTCCATACATCTTAAAGTTGCCGAGCTTGAGAAACACTATTTGATCTTCTACTTTCATGTATAGAAAATGCTCCCTATAAACATCATGGAGTTGTTTTCTTTCCTCCACATTTGTCTATCTATCTTACTCAATAGTCAAATCACTTTAACCGCTGAAGGACATCATGATAAATGCTGTTTACCAGGTCCTTTTGCCACTCTGATGTACCACACCATTTTCAAGTTTCAATACTTTGTGTGAATTTTATCCTTATCTATTTCTACACACATTTCTACTTATTTACTTAGTGCCAAATTAAGCACATTCGCACATCGAGGGCCCAGGAAACTCCTGCAATACTGTTATTCATTCATTCATTCATTCATTCATTCATTCATTCATTCATTCATTCATTCATTTTCTATCCACCCATCTCAGTTAACATCTCTTATAATTCCAAAATATATTTCAATTAAAACACACACACACACATTTTAAAACAGCAAAAACACAAAAAAACACTACATATAGATGTACGCAAGATACTTTGTCGGTTAGCAATAAAGCCAGGAAATTTCCTATCCTCATTAATTCCTACATCATTTTTGGACTCAAGTACAGATAGTCCTCAACTTACAGCTGTTTGCTTAAGTTTACACGCTGGCTGAGGAATTCTGGGAGTTGAAGTCCACGAGTCATAAAAGAGCCAAGGTTGCCTACCCCTGGTCTAACGTATCTCTCCTCCTATAAGGTCTACATCAGGGGTCTTCAAACTTGGCTTTTTTATGACTTGTGGACTTCAACTACCAGAATTCCTCAGCCAGGCATGCTGGCTGAGGAATTCTGGGAGTTGAAGTCCACAAGTCATAAAAGGGCCAAGTTTGAAGACCCCTGGTCTACATTAGCTCTGTTTCCCTCGTGTTAGTTCAGGGCATTTTCTTCAGTAACCGTTTAGAAAAAGGCCACACGTGGCTAACCCAAAAATCCTTTATGGTCTTCTGCAGAATTTGGCAAGGGCTGGGTTCTCACTTCAGGCTATGTCATTAGAGCCAGTCCACAAGCCGTCGTAGCCACATTCAGACAACACACGGAGCTGAACTCAAGGGAATCGCCTCACGTATTTTTATGTGGTATGAACCCCAAAGACAGCCAGGAAGACAGTTCCACTGTCTCCAAATATAACTTCAAACACATTCTTGAACCCTTGCACTTGGGCGGAAGTCAACCTCAAAAATATCACCCACTTCTACAGCTAGTATGATGTAGTAATCAAGGTGTTGGTCTAAGACTGGGCAAATGTAGGAGAAGAGACAGCCTGGGGGTGGAGTCAAGAGAGGAATCAACCTGGAATCCTTACATTCCCACAAGGGATCCAAATCCAGGCCTCCTTGAGTTTCATTGACTCTTATCTAGGGCCAATTTAATGCTGACCCTTGTGTGTAGGCCTGAGGACTAAACCTTCTTAGCTGGAACTTAAGGTGTGGTCCTGATTCTTCATGCTTGGCAGCAAACCTGGGATAAATTCATCCTCGGCAGTGGAACTGTCTCCCTGGCTGTCTTTGGGGCATTCACTCTTTTCTTTAGCCAAGATAGAGTATTTTGTTCTGGAAACAAAATGGAGGAAGGGGCACTACCGATGTTCTTGGGACAAAGGTGGAATTAGACATCATCCCTTGCTAGGCTATGGATTTGTGGTTGATTTTCTTGGGATTCACCTTCTGTGAAGAAAGAAAGAAAGGCCGCAGCCTTGGCGGGATGTTACGGTGTGGGCTCTGGAGATAAATCAGTAAGGAGACGGCGTTTCCTCCGAGTGGGTGGAAGATCTTGATTGTAGCACAGGTTGCTGCATCCTGGCCATTGCCCTATTCCGTCTCCCCCTTATCTTTTTAGATGCCCAAAGCCCTTTATCTTTCCTTACTTTCCCTTTTACACCTCCTGTTTCCTATTTCTTCCAGGAGATACCACCCTTTTATTCATCCAATGTTACCATCCAAAAGTGTTTACCCCATTATGTCCCTGTCTTCCTAAGCTATAAATTTTATAACATTATAAACCAGCATAATGTTATTTTCAAGTACACCATAGCCCATCATCTTTCTTTTTGTACTTTTAGTATTTCCCCATATCACAAATCATTGAATTAGTCAATTCAGACCATCCGTCCCTTCTTTCTTTCTTTCTTTCTTTCTTTCTTTCTTTCTTTCTTTCTTTCTTTCTTTCTTTCTTTCTTTCTTTCTTTCTTTTTCTTTCTTTCTTTCTTTTTCTTTCTTTCTTTCTTTCTTTCTTTCTTTCTTTCTTCCTTCCTTTCTTTCTCTTTCTTTCTTTCTTCCTTCCTTCCTTCCTTTCTTTCTTCCTTCCTTCCTTTCTTTCTTTCTTTCTTCTTTCTTTTTCTTTCTTTCCTCCCTCCCTCCCTCCCTCCCTCTCTCCTTTCTCTTTCTCTCTTTCTTTCTCTTTTTCTCTCTTTCCCTCCCCCATTCCATCTCTCCCCTTTCTCTTTCCCTTCCTCCTTCTAGCCTTTCTCCCCACCCCACCCTCCTTCTCTTCCTTTGTCTCTCTCTCTCTCTCTCTTTTCTCTCTCAAGTGTTTTCAATTTTATTCTGAGTGGAATTAACTACCCCTGATGTCAAATTGCCGCCGAAATCGATAATAATATCTTTACAAAAGAGGATATTCTTCTCTCTCGGAACGGCCCCTGAAAAATGGAAAATTTAGTCGAAATTGATTCATTACTTGACACTTTATAGGACGGGCCTGCTATTGATCGGAGCCTGTCATGTCCTATCTGCCTTAATCGAAGTTGAAGTCCAGTGTCGATGGTGGGTATTTTTCATAATTCCAGGAGACCAGACAGATACAAAAACACACACACGCGCACACACATACACACTGACTCTGCTCTCCACCACCTTCTGCAGGAAAAGAGGGGGGGGGAGAGATATCTTCCTGAGCCCCCCACCCACCCAAACAGACTGCCCTGCAGAAGGAAAGAGCTTCCTTGAAATACACAAACCATTCCTTGCACACTCAAATCAAGAGAACTTCTCTCACAATTCTCCCGATTAAAAGGGGTGTGTGTAAATTTCTCTCCCTCACATCTTCTTCCTCCCCTAGGTCCTCTGTTATTTGAATGGGTGTGAGAGAGAATGTGGGGTTTTTGTGTGTTTGTGTGTGTGTGCGTGTCTGTGTGTGCGTGTGCAAGGGAGAGAAGGATGGGACTGTTTTGTTTGTGATCATGGTTTTCTAGTTTGCCCAAGGAAAGCTATGAAACAGAATGCATGTGCTAGGTGGAGGCAGCAAAACACAACAAGTGTGCAGATAAAACAACCAACCCAGGCACCATCATGTGGGCTCCTTGCTGTTATTCACGCACTCAACTCCGCTGAGACCCTTACACAATATTTCACACTCCTCAGCCTGAGCACACCCCAAGCTCAGGGTCATTCATCAAGATTTATAACAGGTGCTTTTACTCTACTGCAACATGTTGTCACGTTACACTCTCCCTCCGTTTGCCCACAACTCACTTACACATAGAGTTGCCCCTCACACACACTATTCAGTATTTCCACCAATGCAATGTCTTCCAAGGAAGCTTCTTCACAAGATGGGTTTCACAGTTCCTATTCACCTTTCCACCTTCTCAGGAAGGTATTTTTCTGACCTATGTCTCTTTAGTACACCCCAGCAGATTGTGGGTCTCTCTCTCTCTCTCACACACACACACACATACACGCACGCTTCCTTTTGCACAATATTCTGTGTCACATGCATGCCTCCTAAAAACAGCTCCTTGCTCATACCATCTTTACACAACCTGGCTTTCCCCCCTTGTCTTGTCTTGATACACACACATACTCACTTTTCTCCTGGACCGCAGTCCTTATTTCCCTCTTTTGTAGCCAGCCAGGCCCTTCACACTAACCGTTCTGCACACTCATTTCCCAGCTTCTCCAACTTGGTGCCCCTCCAAATACGTTGGCTGACAAGGCCTGTGTTTTTCCTGCAGAGGATGGTTACTGCCATTCAGCCACCCTATCCGGAAGGCTCCTTCCCTGCATCTCCTGTGAATTGGGAGTGAGAAGGGCTGAAGTTAACCAGACTTTGGACTTGCTTTCCTTTTCGCCTCCTCCTTGCTTTCTAGACTCTTTTTTCACCAAAAGGCTCTCCTGTCAAGGCTGGTTTTGCCTTTGTTCCTCTATGCGTGCACACACACACACACAAACACACCATCCCCGCCTTCACCCTCTCCAAAGGATTTATCCTCTCCTATACCCTTATATTATCCTTCGGCACTTTGATCTCGAAAGAGCCTGCAAATATATTTCCTCTTCTCTCTTCGATTCTCACCAATTGAACCAAGCCCAGATATATATATATATATATATATATATATATATTTAAAACAAGAGAGAAGGGTGTAGGTGTGTATACCTATGGGGACACAATCACACACACACACACATGCATACATAGGAAGGCACACTCAGTGTAAGAGAAAATACCTTGGGTGCAGTTGGCAGTTTCTCCAGCACCCTCTGGAGTGAGAGAGCGGTCGATATTTAATTGTTATTGCAAGCAGGGAGTGCAGGAAGAGAGAGAGAGAGAGAGAGAGAGGGAGAGGGAGAGAGAGAGAACCTCCTGTGGACCATTTGTATGTGCATGTTGCGGTTTGTTGGTGCAAAGGTGGGACTCGTGTGCCACAGCTTGTACACCCACACAGGTCCTGGCTTCCTGAAATTCCAGACTTCTGGTCTGCACAGAACAATAGTGAGACTTACTCTCCTGTAAAGGGGTGCACTTTTGCCGTGCAAATTAATACGAGTTCTATCTTACTAGAAGATTCAACATTGGCGCCTTCATGGTTATAATAATAATAATAATAATAATAATAATAATAATAATAATAATAATAATAATAATAATAATAATAATAATAATAATAATAATAATAATAATAATAAAGTTGGAAGGGACCTTGGAGGTCATCTAGTCCAACCCCCTGCTCAGGCAGGAAACCCTATACCATTTCAGACAAATGGCTGTCCAGTCTCTCCTTAAAAACTTCCAGTGTTGGAGCTTTCACAGCTTCTGGAGGCAGGTAGTTCCACTGGTTAATTGTTCTAACTGCCAGGAAGTTTCTCCTTAGTTCTAGGTTGCTTCTCTCCTTGGTTAGTTTCCATCCCTTGCTTCTTGTCCTGCCTTCAGAAGGTGCTTTGGAGAATAGCTTGACTCCCTCTTCATCATCATCATCATCATCATCATCTTAGCCATTGTCTATCCACTGCAGGATGAAGGCCTTTTCCAGGCTTTCTTTTGACAATTGGGCCCGCCATACTTGCTGGTGTCGTGGCTACCATCTTGTTTTAGGTCTCTTTGGCGGAGGCTTTTGATCAAGTGAGATGCTCAGATAATGCTCTGGCATATATCCGAACCCAAACAGTGGCGCTGGCTGCACTCACCAAGTGTTGCTTCAAAAACTCAGGGTGTCATCACACCATCCCCTGCATTCTTATTGTGGTTCCGTCTCCCACTTCCAAAAAAACCAAACAAACAAAAAAACTAACCAGCCTAACATTGGACAATCCAGTTTAAAATGTGGGTGGTCCTTTTTTTTTTTTGAAAGCAAGAAAGAAAAATTTCAATTTCAAAGAGAGTTCCCTTCGGCAGCAATGCTAGTGTAGGCCTGATCCTGTTTGGAGGCCCAGTCTAATTTCAGAGTGGTGGGAAGCAAGGCGCTCTGTACGTGCTCAGGAACAAGCCTGCCCTTCTGGAAAAGGTGAAATCCAAGATCAAAGCCTGGAGGCTGATGGGATTTGGGTGAAGTAAGAGTACTTCTCTACCCCACAACCTTGTGTTCAAAGAGTGCCAGGGCCAGTGGGTGGGACTCTCCACTCACATGTGTAGCTATCCCTTGGTAGTAAATGTGGGACCCCCACCTTTGTCCTGTTCCCAAAACTGGGAGAAGGCGGGGTGGGGTGGGGTGGGGTGGGGTGGGGAGGGCTGAGGAATTTTGAGAGTTACATCTAAAGATTTCAAACTCACCAAAGGGGATAAAACTGGTCTTGTTGCTCTCAGGTGCCTCAAGCCATCCATCAAAATTTGAGGGAAGGGAAAGAGAGGGAGGGAGGGAGGGGGTGTCAGAATTGGAAAAAGGGGGGGGATGGAGGGAGGGAGGTTGACCACACACACACTCCCTCACTGACACACACACACACACACACACTGGAGCCTGCACGCATACACACAAATCCCATTTTCTGCAAACAGGTTGGTGGCTCGCAGCCTCCCTCTCTCTCTCTCTCTCTCTGTCTAAATGAAATCAGTCATTTTCATCAAGTGCCCAGCCAAATATTATCCACAGTCCATTCAGGAGGATCGAATCTTATTTAGAGTCGCGATTCGACATCTGTTTTCAAATTTGATCAGCTATGAACTTTATTTTCCGAGTTTGAGGAAAATTATATTCCATCGATCCGAAGCACTGGCGTAGCCTACATATATCCGCCGCGCCCCCCCCACCCCCCCCCCCGCCCGCCTCTCTCTCTCTCTCTCTCTCTCTCTCTCTCCCTCCCCGCTATCGATGGGAAAGGCGCGCTTGCGAGAGCCACACCGCCAAGGAGACTCTGGGCAGTTCTCTCGGCCGGCCGCCCAGATTTCTCCCCTGCTCCTCTGCCTCTGCCGCCCTCCGCGTGCGCCTTCCTCCCTTCCCAACGCCCCCCTCCGCTCTCTTCCTGGTCCCTTCTGGGGCTTTTCCCCTCGGCAGACGCGCCCGCTCCCCCTCGCCTTTCCCACCTCGCCTTTCCCTCCGCCTGCTCCCCAGCGCCGCTGCTTTATCCCGAGTTTTCCGCCTCGCTCCTTTGCCTGCCCGGTTCCCTCGCCTGGCGGCCGGGCTTTTCGTCTTCCCTTTACGCAACGCAGCTTCCTTCCTTCCTTCCTTCCTTCCTTCCTTCCTTCCTTCCTTCTTTCCTTCCCTGACCTTTCCTTCCTTCCTTCCTTCCTTCCTTCCTTCCTTCCTTCTTTCCTTCCTTCTTTCCTTCCCTGACCTTTCCTTCCTTCCTTCCTTCCTTCCCTGACCCTTCCTTCCTTCCTTCTTTCCTTCCCTGACCTTTGCTTGCTTCCTTCCCTCCCTCCCTCCTTCCTTCTTTCCTTCCCTGACCTTTCCTTCCTTCCTTCCTTCCTTCCTTCCTTCTTTCCTTCCCTGACCTTTCCTTCTTTCCTTTTCTTTCCTTCCTTCCTTCTTTCCTTCCCTGACCCTTCCTTCCTTCCTTCCTTTCCTTCCTTCCTTCCTTCCTTCCTTCCTTCCTTCCTTCTTTCCTTCCCTGACCTTTCCTTCCTTCCTTCCTTCCTTCCTTCCTTCCTTCCTTCTTTCCTTCCTTCTTTCCTTCCCTGACCTTTCCTTCCTTCCTTCCTTCCTTCCCTGACCCTTCCTTCCTTCCTTCTTTCCTTCCCTGACCTTTGCTTGCTTCCTTCCCTCCCTCCCTCCTTCCTTCTTTCCTTCCCTGACCTTTCCTTCCTTCCTTCCTTCCTTCCTTCTTTCCTTCCCTGACCTTTCCTTCTTTCCTTTTCTTTCCTTCCTTCCTTCTTTCCTTCCCTGACCCTTCCTTCCTTCCTTCCTTCCTTTCCTTCCTTCCTTCCTTCCTTCCTTCCTTCCTTCCTTCCTTCCTTCCTTCCTTCCTTCCCAACATTGCCCCCCCTCAATCTCTGAAGACGCCCCCCTCCCCATTCCCCCCCCCCGCCCGGACCTGCTCCAAAAACTCCAGCCTCGACACAGCCTGGATGGTGAGAGGCGCGAACGGTGAGTAACAAACAGACTTGGGAAAGTTTCTCCAAGTGGGCTGCCCGCAGGGTTGGGGCGGGCGGGGGGGGGAGGTGAAAAGTTGAGCCACTGGGTTTAATGGGGGCGGCTTCTCTCCTTTCGAGGCGGGGAGGGGGAGCGGTGCTGTGAAGTTTCCATAATGTAGCAAGCTAGGGGGGGGGCGGAATGTCTGTGTATGGGGGGGTTCCTCTCTCTCCCTCCCCCCCCATCTTCCAGTTTCTTTTCCTCTTCCCAGCACTTTACTTGCTTCGACCCTGCCTCTTCCTTGCCTCTTCTCCTCTGCCCCTCCCTGACCCCCTCCCCCGGCCTCTCTCTTCCCCGTGCCTTTCCCCCCTCCCTCTCTTCCTCCTCCGTCCTCTTCTCTCTCTCTTTCCTTCCTTCCTTCCTTCCTTCCTTTCTCTCCGTCTCCCATCCTTTTCTCTGCTGGCTGGTGGCGGGCTGGCTGGCTGGCTCGCTTCTTCCCCTGTCCTTTCCCATTCCCTGCTCGCTCACTCACCCTCCCCCTCCCCTCCTCCCCAGCTAACTGGAAGCCGGTTTCCGTTTAGATTAAGGCAGGGAACCTAATTCCAGGGCAGGGGATCGAAATTTCTGGCAACAAAGGGAAATAGCGTATTGATCAGAGGCTCCGGAGATTAAGAGACAAGTGTGTGTATCCATCAGCGCTAAACTGCCTGCCTGCGCCTGCGAGGCGGACGCGCCTGGCATGGCAAACGCGGCGGCGCCCCGCCTGGAGGGCAGGAGCGGGAGCCGCGGGGCCGCGGGGCCAGCGCGGGGGGGCCCCGAAGGGCGCAGGGGGCCAGATCGGGCGACCCCTGGCTAAAGGGGAGCAGCTGATCCGAGGGAGCGGGGTTCGAGTCTCGCCTCCGCCGGCAGGAAATCTGGGGGAAGGGGTCTGTGCGCGGGCAATGCCCTCAGAGACCCCCTCGGCCTCCCCAGTTTATGGGACGGTCCTACCCGCTCAAGGTCCTTCTTAAGCCTACACCAGAGGGGTCCGGGTTCAGATTTCGCTACAGGATTAGGTTGTTGTTTTTTTCTCCCCTCAAATGCAGTTAAGTGGCGAAGGGACCCGCGTTGGTTAACAAGGGCTGTGGGAACAGCGTCTTCCCCAACCCGGTTCTCCCTACAGAAGTTGGATCCCAAGTTCTAGAATCCGCAGCCGGTGGGGCCACCCTGTCCCACGCATCTGGAGAGCACAGGTTTGGGAAGAGAGGCTTTAAACAGTCTCCTGGGGCAGCCCCACCTCCTCGGGGAAGGTCCCACTGAGACTTAGTCCCACGGAAGTCTACCTGGCGTTGCAGTCCAAGCAGCCTTTAAGTAGAATTATTCGGGAATATTGCAAAGTGGGACTTTCTTCGGAATAAACGCATATAAGGGCTTGGGTTGTTCCCCCCCCCCACCCCGGCCAGTTTTTTTTTTTTCACTGACAAAATATTGGGTCTAATATATGCGGGGAGGGGGCCCTTAAAGAACGGAGAATTATTGGGGGGGACGGGATTCTTAGAAGGGGAGTGGGCAAAGACAAAAAGACGCCGGTCTGTTTATTGCATTTATATCTTGCCTTTCTTGGGGAGGGTGTCTGGGATCCGTGAGGGTCCAGTCCAACTTTCTTTCCCCCCCCCAAACATCACCCCCCCCTTTTGAAGCTAGGAGAGAGTTGCGATCGGCTTCTGAGAAAAGTCAGATTTAACTCGCGTGGAAAGAACTCCGGTTGAGGAGAGTAATGTTAGGCTGGCTCCGTCTTTCCCTCCCCAAGCCAGAGGGCCTACCGGAGTGTGGGGCGGTTGCATGCTGTCGGATGGGCGGGGGGGGGACAGTGATAGATGCAAGGGCGGGAGGGGGTTGGGAACGACCCGGACCGCAAGAATCGTGGCGCGTGAAAAGCCTTGGGAAGCAAGAGGCGAGAAAGCGGGGCAGGGAATCCACTGGAACGCGCGAAGAAGATCCGGTTCCTTATCCTCCAGCTTCAAGCCACGCCACAAATATATTATGAAGCCCGTTCCCAACCCTTAAATCTTCTCGGCCTTGCCTTCAACCGTAGTGAAGGTGCTGGGCTAAAAACCAGGAGGCTGTGAGTTCTAGTCTAACCTCAAGCACGAAAACCGGCTGGGTGACTTTGGGCCAATCACCAGGAGACAGTGAGTTCTAGTGCTGCCATAGGCAGGAAAGCCGGCTGGGTGCCTCTGGGGCCAGTCCCTTTCTCTCAGTCCAACCCACCTCACAGGGTTGATGTTCTGGGGCAAATAGGAAGATGAAAAGAGGTATGTTCACCGCCTTGAGTTACTTATAAGGCAATAAAGGCGGGATAAAAATAGAAAATGAAATAAAATAAAATAACAAACGCTTTGAATGGGAAAGGGAAGGGGAGACAGAGGTGCCCAAACAGGCAGATGTTTTCTAACGTAAAGACGATCGCCCTTTGCTCCTTCCATTCACACATACAACGTCAGCAAGCTTTGCACGTGCGGGGAAATCGCCCTGAACTTTGCTAAAGTTTTCCCATCTGAAGGGGATGGGGTAGGTAGGGAAAAGCTGGTGAAACCCCCCCCCCCCAGAATCTCCCCAACACACACCCCCAGTGCTTATGGGCTTAAAACAGCATCTTCTCCCCAGTTTGTCCCGGCCATTTGAAGAACAGATGCTGGCCGTGGAGGGATCTTTTCGGGACCACACAGCGGGGAGCGTGCCTCAGTTTCCAAAGCCAAGGGTGGGCCGCGCGCGAGAGGGAGGAGATCGCCTCTTCCCCTCTCAATAAATCCCCGGCCTTCCTTCCTCCAACGTATCCGGTTAGGTAAGATAACCTTCCTTTTAAAGTTAATTCGCCAGCCTTTCACTCTGGGCTAAACGGGAAGCGTATTTCCAGTGGCAGGGAGTTACAGCGGCTTTAACCAATCACACCAACTCTTTGAAAGGCAGGGAAAGGGCCCGGGGTAGGGAAGGACAGGCCCGGCCAAAGGCTGGCTGCTAGACAGAGAAAAAAAGGGTTTGAAATATCTCTGAAATGGAAGGGGAAACCTTTAGGGGGGGGGGTGTTGAATTTAACCCGAAGGACGGCGTCGGCGTCGTCGTAAGGATTTCTACCGCTGCGCCAGATCTTGAGACAGCGCAACAGGAGGGCGGGCGGGATGGTAAGTACAGGCTTCAGAGAAGCTTCACCCAACACGCAACTCCTAAACTGCGGTTTCTTTCCCTGCGTTTTTCCCGGTCGTGCGAATCCGCCTGCGAGTGCAGTTGCTAGATTCGGTTTAGCGCGCGCCCCGATGCCCGGGCTATTCTCGCGTCCCTAACAAATCAGGGTTAAGCGAAGCAGACCGCGTCGCGCAAGCACACAGCCTGGCTTGGCAAAGGCGCGCAAAGCCCGGCTTCTCCTGAGCTTTTTTGGCCTCGGGGAAGGGACCAGGAAGGAAGGAGACCCTCAGAGTCAACCCCACGGTAGGACAAGGGGATTATCCAGACGTTCCCTGTCTCCCTGGCGTGCTCTCTCTTTTATTAGCTTCTTCAGCTAAAAAAAAGGACCAGGGGTCTCTCCGGACCCCTAAGTGACAAGAAGCTAGCTCGCCTTTGCTCGCGCAGTTTTTCCAGCAGAGCGCAGGTCTCTGCAAACCCGGGTTAAGCTCGCCGCGCATCTCTTTTCCTCTTGTCCCTCCAAAGGCACACACAACACCCACACGAGGGGGTACACACACACACACAACACGCACACAAAAACCCGGCTTAAGCCTTAGCCAAGCGTCCGCCGGGATCTGCTCTCATCCCTGGCTAAAGCGAGGGTGGTCTGAAGTTTTGGCCACGCCGAGGGGATCCTGGATGCCGGGGCTTTGGCTGCCGAGCTTCGTGGTTTCTGTTCACACGCGCGGGGCTGGCGGCAAAGCCAGAAGCCGGGAGGTTTTTCCCCGGGAAGGCGGGCGACCGCTGGCTAAGCGGTTACTCCGGAGCAGGGAGGGAGGGAGGGAGGATCTGGAACGGGGCCGCCGTCGCCAAGCGCCGCGCTGAGCGCATTGCGCACCTCTCTCTCCGCGCGGAATTAGAGGAGCAATTCGGGAAAGGAAGCAACCGATCTCCGGAGCGGGAGAGAATCCGATTTAATTGTGTGTCGGATTTTTTTTTTAATGTATTTCTAATGTATTTAGCACAGTCTGCAAGCGCTGCGGGGTCCTAGCGAGGAAAGCGACTGCCTGAATCACTAAAAGAGAAAGATTGGGTGGGTGGGATGCTGTGGGGGGGGGGCCGTAGGGCAGATTCAACGCCCCCGCCGCCACCCCCACCCCCCTGCGGCTGCCCCTTCAGCGCCGGACTCCTCTTCTCTCCGAGTCCCTCGGGTGCAACGGAACAGGGGTAGGAAAGAGCAGAGGGAACCGATTCAGGCCGTTAATTGAGGCTTTTCAGGCTAAAATTAGCCCTTCCCCAAGTAAAGAAAGTAGAGAGAGAGCCACTTTGGTCCAGGAGTTAAGGGGCGCCAGGCTAAGAAAGCAGGAGAGCCTGAGTTCAAAGTGCAGCCTTAGCCGTGAGAGCCGACTGGGTGACTTCTCTCTCTCTCTCAGCCCAATCCACCTCACAGGGATGTTGTGGGGAAAATAGCAGGACGAGGCATTGGCAGCCTTGAGTTATTGGTGCAAATAATAAAGGCGAGGTACAAATCCATCAATCAATAAAAGTACCGCCAGCAGGGAAAATTCTAGCCCCAGGGTCTTGGCTCTGTGTTAGCTTTCTACTTGCAGGGAGTCTTGTTAAAATAAAAGAGCAGGCAAAGAGGAAGTCTTTTACTTGCCTTCTTGTTTTAATGCCAGCACCCCCAGTAGATCAGGTTTTACCTTTCTGGCCAAACTGATGCAAGATTCCCTTCTTTCTTTCTTTCTTTCTTTCTTTCTTTCTTTCTTTCTTTCTTTCTTTCTTTCTTTTTCTTTCTTTCTTTCTTTCTTTCTTTCTTTTTCTTTCTTTCTTTCTTTCTTTCTTTTTCTTTCTCTTTCTTTCTTTCTCTTTTTCTTTCTTTCTTTCTTTCTTTCTCTTTCTCTTTTTCTTTTTCTCTTTCTTTTTCTTTGCTTTCTTTTTCTTTCTTTCTCTTTCTTTCTTTCTCTTTCTTTTTCTCTTTCTTTGCTTTCTTCCTCTTTCTTTCTTTCTCTTTCTTTCTCTTTCTTTTCTTTCTTTCTCTTTCTCTTTCTTTCTTTCTTTTTCTTTCTCTTTCTTTCTCTTTTTTCTTTCTCTTTTTCTTTCTTTCTTTTTCTTTCTTTCTCTCTCTCTCTCCCTCCCTCTTTCTTTTTCTTTTTCTTTTTCTTTCTTTCTTTCTTTCTCTTTCTTTCTTTCTTTCTCTCTCTCTCTTTCTTTCTTTCTCTTTCTTTTCTTTCTTTCTCTTTCTTTCTTTCTTTCTTTCTTTCCTTCTCATTCCTTCCTTCCTTCCTTCCTCATTTAAAATGGCCTCTGGGGATCTAAGAATGGGGTGGACTCAGGTGTGTGATATCTTAGTGGCTAATCGTGAGGAGAGAGGGGTTTTTTTTTTGGCACCCCAATATTTTATTTTCCTGCCTGCTCCAGAGCTTTGCCTAAACATTTTCAACAGCCTTTGAAACTGTTTTTTTCTGTATTTAGATGCCAGCTGAGCTGGCAGGGCAGGGCAGGAAACCCTAATCCCGGCACTCACTTCTCTTGCAGGGCTTGATGTAAATGTGATAAGGGGGAAAATGTAATTCATGCTGAAATTCAGAAGCACAAATGCACATGGGGAGAGACAGACAGAGACACAGAGAGACAGACAGTAAGTACATACAGAGAGTCATGGCTGATGCAATGGCCAGGTTTTACATACCCTGCAAAGCCGGAACAGGTATTTTATTTTATTTTTTTTGCTTAATATGTCAGGTGTGAATCCCGGCTCTTTCTCAATCTTATTTATTTATCCATTATCTTCTGAACAGTAAATACAGGATGACCTATTTGAGAATAGTACACATTGCTGCATGGACACACTCCCCCAGCTAATCCCTGGTCATTTGCCCTTATCACATTCATGAACAGACCTGGAACTGAATCTCAGTCAAACCCCTTGGGGCCTTCCCGTCAGACCTGTGTGACTTTGCTGGCCAAGTTCTCAGAACCAAGGAGATTAAGGTGTGGACATGGAAAATCCAAAATGATCTAAATGGAGGGAAACATGTAATTATGGGCACTTACTGGGGGGGGGGGGAAGAGAGAGAGGCAAGTGACGTCATGCATCTTATTATGTCCTTCCATGCATGATGCAAATTATGTAACTTTGCATTCAGAGACACCATGAGTAGTGAGGGCTGCCATAGAAATTTAATCCCTAAATAAAATAAGTTCTGTACACGGTGCAGAATTTAATTCTAATTATTACAATTCTGTACATTTTTGAAAACGTCCAGTTGCGGGTGCTCTGTCATTGAAGGTTTTTCAAAAATAGACTGGAGAACCATTTGACTCTGATGCTAGAAGGTCTCCTGCCTGGAACAGAGGGATGGACTAGAAGACCTCCGTGGTCCCTTATAGGCCCTGGGATTCTACGTTCTGTGTTCTATATATATCATTGTGGCTTGTACCAGAGGCCTACACCTTGATGTTGGCAGGGAAAGCTGGGCGTTGTAATACTGGGGTCCCAGAGATTCTTTACCTCTGGACTAGTGTTTTATATGTTCACATAATAAGCTATTAGACTAGAAGAAAGGTGGTTAGATATTTTGTGGTTGAGAGCATTGTTTTAGCAAGGTTGTATGAAGTTGGGTAGGGTCATGACATTAAATCGTTTCATTTCTCCAGGCATAATTTGTGTGGAAAAACACAAGAGCTTTTTGGCATGTTGTGTGAAGCCAGGCACAGATATCCCGGGAAGATATACGTGTTACTCTACAAATCAAATGCATTTGCTCACAGGATCATTCTGAAAAAAAAAAGAGATTGTAATTCTATGTACACTTTCTAGGGAATCAGTCTCGCCAAACCCAGTGCGGCTGGCTCATGAAAAGGCCTGTCTTATCATTACCAGATCCCTCTGCATTTGTCTTGCAAACCACGGCAGTTTAAGAATAGAAATCAGCTTTCCAAACGGTGGAATGAAAACCCTCAGCCGTTTTCAGATATAGTTTCTGAGCATTTTCTTCTTTCTCCAGAATTGCTGGAGCTCTGCAACCTCACAAACAGGATTTGGCAACACGTTTCCAAGAAATAAATAAAGAATCTCAAATGTGGCACTAGGGAATCCAGCTTTGTTTAATATTGTGGAAGAAAGCAATGGCCCCCGATTCCTCCATCTCTCTTAATCCTTTGATTTCTTTGCACGCCAGCCATAGATTTGCATTTGTCGTTCCCTGAGAATTTTTTGGGGGAAGAAATATTTAAATTTCTGCCTACTGGATGATTCTGCTCCTTGCCCATGTTGACCACATCCCGTCTCAATTTTAGCATCCAAGAACAGGATGGAGAATTGAGGGAAGATTTGCTTTTGCTCAGCCCCACCAAATCATTTTTTATCTATTTTGTTTTGTGGAGGTATTTTATCCTGCCTTTATTATTTTTTATAAATAACTCAAGGTGGTGAACACATCTAATGTTCCTTCCTTCTCTTATTTTCCCCATAACAACAACCCTGTGAGGAGAGGTGGGTTTAGAGAGAGTGACGGGCCCAAGGTCAGCCAGCCGGCTTTTATGGCTAAGGCAGGATTAGAACTCACAGTCTCCTAGGTATTGGTCCAAAGTTCCGGAGCCAGTTTTCATGCTTAAAGCAGGACTAGAACTCGCCATCTCCTGGTGATAGGCCCAAAGTCATCCAGCTGTATTTCATGCCTAAGGCAGGACTAGAACTCATTGTCTCCTGGTTTCTAAGCCAGTATCCTCACCGCCAGATCAAACTGGCTCCATTTGTAGAGTATAAATATACATCACAACACATCTAATTTATTATGAGATGCCTGTTGCATTCCCTCGTGGTAAGAATTCAATGCGAAAAGTCTTTTACTGCAACAATTATTTCAGTCACTGCAAAAATATATATCTATATATATCATAGCATTGGGAGAGATCAGGAATTAGGAAATGAGAAATACAGTAGAATCAGGTAGAAATTGGAGGAAGCAAAAGAAGAGGAAAGCAAGGAGGGAAAAAGTCTAGCCCAGAATCTACCGACTGGGGTGGATTAAAAAAAATGGTGAAATAAATAAGGAAATAAATAAAATCTTTCCTGAAAAAAAGATCTAGGCTAACGGAAAGTGGTTTGTTGAATATGGACAAACCAAGGGAAAGTTCACTGAAAAAGTCATAAATCCCCAATAAAGGTAGTTTATTTCTCCCTGAACAAGATGGAGGAATGTTACTTACATTTTGTAAAGCTTTTTATTCCTCTTCCAGTGATCCCAGGACTAGGCTTCCATAACTGAACGATCTTCAGAACGGTTGGACTACAACTTCCATCATCCTCCAAGCCCGGGAGGGATCTTCTTTTATAGGTTCCTGTTAAAGCACAATTTCTGTTTTTAGCCTCTTGTTAGTCCTCTTTTCAGGAAGTCCAAAGTCTTCATTTTTTTGTAGCACGTACTACAAAGCCCAGCATGATCTTCTCGCTGTGGGCAGCGGTCTTCTTCCAGAATGGAAGTCCGCTTGTCCACTCAGCAGTCCGGCCCGAGGGCCGCACTGCTTGTTAAGCTAGATTTTTAAAAAATGTTCTTACTATCAGTTGCAGTTCCTCAAAGTCTGGCTTTTCCATTGTGGATTTTTTTAGATGTTAAACCTCCAGATTTACTGTCTATCATGCTCAGCTCCGTACCTCTAATTCTTCTGCAGGTGCATTCAGTTCCTCTGTTGTGTCACCCATGGAGATATATTTTAAAGTGTGGATAACACATTGCATCTTGCCTCTCGACCCGCAATTAGATCTTTAACCAAAAAAATAAAATAAAATAAAATAAAGACACCACAGCATCTCTTGGATTTGCAAAGGACAAGATGGTTGCAGTATATATAGAGAGAGTGTGCATAAAGGACAGGATTCTATTTGCAAATATTCTTTGCGCAAACGTCTTTTAAGACATTGACTTCAGTCAGCTTAGATTTCTTCACAAATGTATTCTACCCCTTTTTAATAGAAAAACAAGATATAAATCCAATAAATTAATCTGTATTACCATTGCTTACATCTGATCTTTCGACCAGCTTTATCCCTACAGCGATCTTTAGAATTTAGGCTGGCTAATTATAGCCCTAATAATCCATGGTTTATTTTGACTAAAGGTTACCACTCAGCGGGTTCAGATGTTGTGTTAAACCATCAAGGATATTTCTAAGTGGTAGGGGATGAATGCCGACAAAATGCTAAACCAAATTGTACAGGTTATTTTACAGCTTAGTTAGATTAACCGAAGAAAAGAAGGGAATATAAATATTTGGTAGGGTGCTTTTCTCCATAACTGATAAACCCCATAAGTAACAGGAAGCTGGACTGAGAATTTCTCAGATCACATCATAGAATGAAAGAGTGGAAAGGGACCTTGGAGGTCATGTAGTTCAGTGTTTCTCAAAACCTTGGTCCTTTAAGATATGTGGACTTCAACTCCCAGAATTCCTCACTCGGCAGGAAATGGGTCTATTGTAGATTTTTTTCTTCTCAACCCTGGTCATTTGAAGACCTGTGGACTTCAACTCCCAGAATTCCCCAGCCAGGAATTTTGGGAGTTGAAGTTTACAATTCCTAAAAAGCCCCAAAGGACTTCATCACATATATGTAGTCCTCGACTTATGACCACAACTGAGCCAAAAACTTCCGTTGTTAAGTGAGACATTTGTTAAGTGAATCTTGCACCATTTTACCACTTTTCTTGTTATAAAGCGAAACCTTGAAGTTGATAAGTTAGTAACCCAGTTGTTAAGTGAATCTGGTTTCCCCATTGACTTTACTTGTCGAAAGGTCGCAAAAGGGGATCCCGTGACCCCGTGACACAGCGACGGTCATAAATATGAACCAGTGGCCAAGCGTCTGTATTTTGATCACATGACCGCAGGCTGCCAAGATCGTAACAGTCATAAGTCGCATTTTTTCAGTGCCGTCTGTAACTTTGAAGGGTTACTAAATGAATGGTTGTAAGTCTGAGGACTACCTGTTTTAAACAAAATGAAAGGAGATCCGTTTTACAGCAGCACCTTCAACAGTCTCAAAGCTTAGCTTGGAGAAAAAGGACAGTCCGATGTATAGCTCTGTCTGACTCAGAAACCTGCACCCCTGTCAGCCAAGCTAAGAACTTGTCTTGCATCTGGACTCAGACCAGGGGTAGGCAACCTTGGCTCTTTTATGACTCGTGGACTTCAACTCCCAGAATTCCTGAGCCAGCATGGGGGAACTATGGCCCCCTCATGAGTCGTGGACTTCAACTCCCAGAATTCCTGAGCCAGCATGGGGGAACTATGGCCCCCTCATGAGTCGTGGACTTCAACTCCCAGAATTCCTGAGCCAGCATGGGGGAACTATGGCCCCTTCATGACTCGTGGACTTCAACTCCCAGAATTCCTGAGCCAGCATGGGGGAACTATGGCCCCTTCATGACTCGTGGACTTCAACTCCCAGAATTCTTGAGTCAGCATGGGAGAACTATGGCCCCTTCATGACTCGTGGACTTCAACTCCCAGAATTCCTGAGCCATCATGGCTCAGCATGGCAACCTCTCCATTTCCCCTCAGCATGGCTGGCTCAGGAATTCTGGGAGTTGAAGTCCACGAGTCATAAAAGAGCCAAGGTTGCCTACCCCTGACTCAGACCGAGCGAATGTCGGCTTCTCTCTCCCTCCTTCATCAGAGACATCCTGGTCTCTTTCATCCTCTGTCCAGAAAGTTCAAGAAGGGAGGGCCACGGGCGCCGGCTGCAAGTAAACAGGGAGAAGAGCTGTGGGCAGCACAGCTGAAATCGGCCAGGATGTTGTACTTGAGAACCAATCTCCTCTTTGACAAGTTCCATCTCTCTTCTTTACAGCTTTCATGGCTGCTGACGCAAGCAGGTGTGGTTGGAGAGGGGCAGGCAGGAACAAGGAAGCTGGTGCAACCCTGTCCCTTTCCGTATGGATCATTTCTCCCTGTAGTTTTTCCGAAACCTCCCTGCCCGGGCCAGTCATAATTTTCCTATTTATTTTTGCACAATTCCCCCCCCCACCCTGCCCGCCCACACTGTGTAGCACCGCACCGCATCAACCGGGCGAGAAAAGGAGAGCGATTCCTTAGTTTGAAGGAATTTCCTTTCTTGCACCCTTAAAGGTCCACAGCATCCCCTAGGCCAGGGGTGTCCAACCTTGGCAACTTTAAGACACGTGGACTTCAGCTCCCAGAATTCCCTGCTGTAGAGCCATCAGAGACAGACAAGCAAGAGGGATGTAGCTGAAGGTTTGACATGTTTGCTGATAATCTGAAAGGCTGGGATCACACCCCAACTCATAAGCAATAGCTTCTGCAGGTAGCCAATTGGGACCAAAATTTATTTATTTATTTCCTTCCTTCCTTCCTTCCTTCCTTCCTTCCTCCCTCCCTCCCTCCCTCCTTCCCTCCCTCCTTTTATTTTTTTATCTTTCTTTCTTTCTTTCTCTTTCTTTTTCTTTCTTTCTTTCTTTCTTTCTTTTTCTTTCTTTCTTTCTTTCTTTCTTTCTTTCTTTCTTTTCTTTCCTTCCTCTTCCTCTTTCTCTTTCTCTTTCTTTCCTTTCGCCACCCATCTCAGCAAATGACTCTGAGCAGTTCACATAGCTAAGTGAGGCAGTTGTTAAATGAGCCAAACCCAATTGTACAATCTTTTTTTTTTTTGCCATAGTTGCTGAGCCAATCACTACAGTTCTTAAGTGGATCTCACACAGTCATTAAGCAAGTCTAGTTTCTCTCCCCCCCCCCTTGATTGTGCTTGTTGGAAGTGGCTGGGAAGACCACAAATAGTGATCATGTGAGCCCTGGACATGTCGGTCGCCAAGCACCCAAATTTTGTTTATGTGACTCTAGGGAGGCTGCAATGGTTCTATCTCCGAGGATTTTTTTCAGTGCCATTGTAACTCTGAATGATCTTTGAATGAATGGCTTTAAACTGAGGACTACCCATAGCCAATAATGATAGGGTTCTTACAGTATGCTAAGCCTAAACCGAGCCAGCCATATTGTGGTTTAATGCAGCCCTGGTCAGCCTTAACTTATCTAATAAACGTCAGAGCAGAGCAAACATTTCAACCGAAATATCTGCTTTCCTATTAGCAAGGAGACATAAGCTGTTCTTCCATAGCTCCATTATGAATCTCTTGATGGTTTATATTTTGTGTTAGCGGTAAATCAGCATGCATCCGAGTTTGAGACTCAGCTTGGATTCTGGAATTAGGGATGGTACATAATGCAGAAAGAACTCACTGAATCACTTTAAGTCAGTGGCTGGATTCACACAACATGCAGGCCACATGGTGGCTTAATGAAGTTTGAAGAGCAAGTCAACTCTATCAAGAAACAATGGGGGAGCAGAGAACCAAATACGCAGCAGGCTACCTCTCAACTTTATTTTTCTTGCAGAAATTAATTGGCAAATTCAGGGACTCCTTAGGGCACAGTTCTTCTTTATTTATTAAATTTTTAAATTAAATTAAATGTTTGTGCCACCCACCCATCTTCCCCTACAAGGCAACTCTGATTTCTTCCTATCAATTCTACAACCTGGAAGAATTTAAGCTTTTAACAATTGTATTCGCTTTTAGCCCAACGCCTTTGTAATTTTGTACCAATATATACCACAAAAGGTACACGGAGATAGACAGGCATTTTCATGTAAGTACTCTCAAACTAAAGAAACAGAGTTTCAGAGTGTAAATCTGCTATTCCAATAACTGAAACCCCCAGACAGAAAAATTGTGTGCTGTTTTCCAGGTGCCCCTGCAAACTTTTTAGTACTGTCCACTATCAAAGAACTGAAGTAGCACTCTAATAAAACAAAACAAAAAATAGACTTTTTAATTTCAAATTAAGGTGACTAAGAAGCGATCTGTTTAGAGTTCATATAGCAGACAAAGGTGGTAGGTCTGTTGCTTCCAAATTAGATGCTTTAAATTCCAAATAGTTTTTTGTAATACATTACAAAGCAGCAGGAGAAAAAGTAAGAATTATTATCTAACCTTTTTCTGGTCTCAGAAGTCATCGCCACACTTTGCTTAAACTATCTCTCCACGAAACTTAGAAATAGATCTGAGAATCAAGCAGCCATCCACCTTCTCTGAGGATTTTCAGATTCGTAGGAGATTTAAAAACAAAAAAGGCTGAATTACGTGTGGAAGCAGTGAGCCAGTTCTCCATCAAGGCCCTTGTTGTTAATTAACTAGAATATTTACAGGTGTTTCAAAGAGATCACTTGGAACTATTCTTGCCTAGGCTTAGAAGCTAAGCAGGGTAAGATCCTGGGCAATTCTTGGATGGGAAATTACCAAAAATTCTCAAGATTATAGATTAAACTGGGAAGTAAGAAAGCTGCACAGATATAGCACAATGACATCCCAATTCAACTCTAAGGAGTCTAAATTTCTATTTCTACTTTATATTGCTTCAAATGGTCAGACACCACTCCCCCAATCATAAATTACTTGCTTACTTTCTACTTTAGAGAAACTTTAAATTATCTCTTTCCCAGACATTCCCTATGTTTGCACACCTGCTTAAGTGATTCATTTAAGCAGTTGCATTTGCAGAAAATACTATACCAGGGTTAGTATGTTGTCCAGTTGAGAACTAGTTTGGTGTAATGGTTAAGGCGCCAGGCTAGAAACCGGGAGACCGTGAGTTCTAGTTCCATCTTAGGCACGATGCCAGCTGGATAATCCTGGGCCAGGCATTCAGTCTCAGCCCTAGGAAGCTGGTAATGGCAAACCCCTTCCAAAATCTTGCCAAGAAAACTATAGGGCAGGGGTCTGCAACCTTGACAACTTTAAGACTTTAAGCATAGCTGGCTGAGGAATTCTGGGAGCTGAAGTTAACAAGTCTTAAAGTTGCCCAAGTTGGAGGCCCTGGCTGAGGAATTCTGGGAGTTGAAGTCCACAAGTCTTAAAGTTGTCAAGGTTGCAGACCCCTGCTGTAGGGAATTCTCCAGACAGTTGCCAGGAGTCAACAATGACTGGAAGGCACACACAAATACACCCACCCACCCAATTTGTCCACTTCGCTTACAGTTCTACGTATTGTCCAGCGTCCTCTTCCCCACGGAATAATTCCATAAGCAGTGTAAGATTGTTGTGTGAATCCAACCGAGGATCTATTTCAGCAGGGACTGGAGGGAACCTGAGTATCACGTGTGGAGTTTGCTGTGCATGTTTTATTTTTCCATGGATACAGAGAGCAATCTGGAGTAGTGATTAAGGCACTGGGTTAGAAACCATGAGTTCTAACGGTTGCCTTAGACCAGGGGTGCCAAACTGCCGGCCCGTGGATCGGATGCGTCATGGCGAAAGCGCGCCAACCCCATTGCCGGCGATGGGAAAAAGTCGCAATATGTCGTGACACATCACGTGACATGGCGAGTTTGACATCCCTGCCTTAGACACAAAGCCAACTCAGTGGTCTTGGGCTGGTCACTCTCTCTCAGCTGAATGAAGAGGGCAATGTCAAGGTTGGCTTGCAGGACGTTAGGACACTACAGTATGCCCAATCTAGCAGTATCAAGCTCTGTTAAAAAAACTGCAGTTCCCATAATTCCTTTGGCTTGGCTACTGAAAGTTCTAGAAATGGCTGCCCAAGCTAGCTGGAAAGTCCCAGGAAGATGGTGGCAGGCCTTGGCAATTCTAGCTATATCCAAACAAACACTTGCAATACCAATCTAATCTTATTTTCTCCCCTTGCAATAAAAATATAGGAATGTCCAAGTATAACGGCTCCCGCCTTGGGCCGGGGATAGACTAGAAGACCTCCAAGGTCCCTTCTGACTTCTATAAAACCAGACTCTTTGGAATGATTCACGCTGACCACGTCTAGATTTGAATTTGCCTTAACTTTGGTTCGTAGACTAAGCCCCCTTGGCTGGTTGGGATCACATCTCATTCTGCATCGTAAACTGTGGTTTATAGCAGTAAGGCTTATGTAACACTAGGTTAAAAACCAAGCAAACAAAATTCGGATTGATGTCTACCAGATCTGGCTAAATCATCCAAATTTATACTAGACTTTTTACTAAATGGGAGAACTTTATGTGTGAACCCAGTTTGGGAAAATGCTGGTGCTCTGGCATAATTCTGTTGTGCCGATCGGCAGGTAATCCTGACAGTTCATCTAGTGACCGTTTGAAGTTACGACGGTACTGAAAAAAGCGACCGGCTTTCACACTTAAGACCGTCGCAGCATCCGCATGGACATGTGTTCAAAATTCAGACACTTGGCAACTGACTCACATTTATGACTAGTGCAGCATCCCAAGGTCATGTGAACCCCTTTTGCAGCCTTCCAACAAGCAAAGTTAAGGGGGGCAAGCCAGATTCACTTAACAAAGGGTGTTGCTAACTTAACAATTGCAGTGATTCACTTAACAAACGTGGCAAAAAAGATGGTGAAACGGGGCAAAACCCGCTTTACAAATGGCTCACTTAGCAACAGAAATTTTGAGCTCCCTTGTGGTCGTAAGTCGAGGATTACCTGTAATCACCACACAGGGGAGCAGGGAAGCGTCATAACGCAGAGGCCCCCAACCTTTTAGGCACCAGGGACCGGTTCCGTGGAGAGAGGTTTTTCCGCGGACCGGAGGGTGCGTGGTTTTGTGTGCTGCCTGCATCCCGTGGATGGGGCTTTGCTTGTTTGTGCGGACCGGTTGCTGGCATGCCGCAGCCCGGTACCGATCCACAGACTGGGGGGTTGGGGACCCTGTCGTAAGGGAAGCAGTCAAGCTCTTGGTGAAAAAGAAGGGCTCAAACCTTTCAAAGGCCGGAATCTGTATGCTCCAAATGTCCCTAAGGGAGAGATCATGCCTGAAGAATTCAGATTTTCTGGAGCATGGAGAGATTCTTATGTCAGCCTCTCCAGGTTCCCATTAACAGACAAATCTACACCTTAGCCTATGTCTGAGCACTTAAATTACTCTCTCTTCCTTTTCACGCGCTAGCTGTGTGCAGATGGAGGGGGAAAAGTCCCTGCGCCTGGAAAATAAACGAATTGAGGAAATCTTCATAAAAAAAACAGATTCAGTCGTAGCATACATTCTTTGCATGCTGAAATCACTTGGTATTTCCAGGTAGGTCTGGAAGTTTTTCTTTTCAAAAGAAAAAGGATGGAACTCCGCTGGCAAGGGTTACTCCTAGTTGCAAGCGGTGGGTGGTAGAGAGAAGGCCACAATCACGTTAGGGCATGAAGGATTTGGTCTGGTTTTCACTGAGCATGTCAAGTTGGACTTACCGGCATTGCTTAGGGCTTGGGGTATCATATCACATGAGCCTAGCTAATGGTGGTTTAGTCAATAAACCACGGTTAAGGAAACCACGGGAGTGTGAATTGTGAATTTGTGAACCATTCTATGCTATAAATCAGGGGTGTCCAACCTGGGCAACGTTAAGACCTGTGTACTTCAACTCCCAGAATTCCCCCAGACCATGGGTCGGCCATCCGAAACGTCGGATGAGCCGCACGGACCCATTTAGCTTAAAAAAAAAAAACGCTGGGAGCCGCGCGTTCGCGCATGCGCGCGCACCCGCGCATGCGCGCGACCCCGTTCGCGCATGCGCGCGACCCCGCGCACCCGCGCATGCGCGCGACCCCGTTCGCGCATGCGCGCGCGCCCCGCGCACCCGCGCATGCGCACCCGCGCGCCGTTCGCGCATGCGCGCGCCGTTCGCGCATGCGCACCTGCGCTCGCGCACCCCCCCCCCGCACCCGCCCGCGCATGCGCGCATGCGCTCGCGCACCCCCCGCACCCGCCCGCGCATGCGCGCATGCGCTCGCCAAAATGGCGGAGGAGGCTCCGGAGCCGCAGGTAAGGCCTCAAAGAGCCGCATGCGGCTCCGGAGCCGCGGGTTGCCGACCCGTGCCCCAGACCAACTCCCGCTGTAAATAAATTGTAGTTGGCCAACTAAACTGCATGATTTCACATACAATCCTAGCCTAATCAGAGAAAACCACATTATGGTTTGCAGCACTGAATGAACAGAGGAGAATAATGTGGCAGCTTCTGGTTCTGCTCACTTCTGCCTGATTAGGTCTGCCAATATAACTTGCAAAACACACACAAACACACATCTAGCTTCTATTTTTTGGGGGGGGGACGACTTTTTTTTGCCTTTGTAGATTTGGCTGTCACTGCCACTCAGACTGTCATCGCTGGACAGTCTTTTAAAGCAGGGATCCCCAACCCCTGGGGGGGCCACCATGCAGCTCCATTCGTGTAAGAGCAGCACCCCAAAGGCTTCTCTTCCCTCTTGCATGAGTGGGGCTGCGCCTGCAGCTCACGTGGCCCGGTTCCACTATCCCTGCCCCAGCCGGGCCACCAAGCCGCAAAGATTGGGGACCCCTGTTTTAAAGGTTCGGGGTGCCAGAGAAGGCAGCAGAGCAGGGACAGAGCCAGGAAAGACAGAAAAGGGCTGTTTCCAGAGCAGAGACGTCCAGCCCAAGAGTTGCAAAGATCCCACCAAGAAGGGGACCCCCAAGAGGGCCTAGCTTTAAGCAGTGCGGGGGGGGGGGAAACCAGGATCCCATGCACAAGCATTGGGATAAGAACTAAGCCCCAAGGTGGGCAATTAGAGGGGGAAAGTATGTGTGTGGGGGGGCTTGGTGGTCTAGCAGGGCCCCAATAGGGAGATGTTTGGGGAGGCGACCTCAGCAGCCGCCGGGCCCTTTAAGCGAGGGCAGAAAGTGGGTGCAGAAGCCAAGCAGAAAAAGTGGGGTGCATGCAAGCTGGAGGGGAGTGTGGGGGGGGGACTGCAGAGCAGAGCGAGGCCAGCCGGGGCTGCCTTGGCACTTCGCCCAGGAGGCCAAATCCAGCTGCCTGCCGCCCTCCCTGGGCGTCTGATCGGGGCAGGGGCGAAGGGAAGACCCCGGCCGGGGGGAAGCGCGGGTGCAGGGCGCCGCCCAGAGGGCTTACTTGGACGGCGGTGGCTGCCGGAGCCGAGCCGAGCCGGGCCGCCTGGATCGATGGCGGCAGAGGCGCCGGCCGCGAGGATTGCATCTTGTCACAATAATTTATTGCTCTCATCCCCGCCTGATCGATGGTTTGAATTAGCGAAGCGCCCGGCTTTAATATTTACCCTCCGCGCGGATCCTCCAATCTCGGGTCTAATTGATTCGGACACCGGCAAGCGCTGGGCTGGGCTGGGCTGCGGGGGGAGGCGGGGGGGGGCAGGGAGAGGTTTGGGGAGGGGGTCGGGGGGGGTCTGGGGGTTTGCACCGGGGACTCACGGGGGTTTTCCGTGGGTTGGATGGGCAGGGGGAGAGGCACCCGGTGCATTAGACTAAACCCCTCGGAGAGGCAAGATATTAAAAAGAAGAAGAAGAAAAAGAAGTGGGTAGATATTGAACTGGGGGGGGGGGAGAGACCGGAGTCTGCAAGAGAGATTATTGGGGAGGGGGCGGTTAAAGGGGAATAACAGAATAACAGAAAAGGCTTTCCGGAGAAATTTGTGGGGGGGGAAAGGACTTTGAAGGTGATGCAAGCAGTCCAAAAGCTAAGGACCAACTTTTAGGGAATGTTGGAGGAACATCGGAGTGCAAGAAAAAAATAGGAGTGGGGGGGGAGAGATCTGGAATTTGGGGGGGGGGGTTGAGAAGACCCCACCTTCCAAAGGGGCTCCAGGCCAGTCTCAGTTCCCTTGAAATTGGTCCTTGGAAAGACAAGTAAGGGGTGAGAATTCAGCCGAAAGAAAGTCGTCACGCCAGAAATTGTATAAAGAAAGAAAGGGGCACAGATCATCCTCAAATTTGCAAACTATTCATTTAATGACCGTTCAAAGTTACAACGGCGCTGAATAAGTGACCCGTGTCCGCTTTTCACACTTACAGCCATTTTCAGCATCCCCGTGGTCACGGGATGAAAATTCAAACACTCGGCAACTGGCGTGTACTTATGACGGTTGCACAGTGTCCCGGGATCACGTGGTGCCCTTTTGCGAGCTTCTGACAAGCACAGTCAATGGGGAAGTCAGATCCACTTAACAGCCCTGTTACTAGCACAACAAATGCAGCGATTCACTTAACAACTGTGGCAAGAAACGTCATAAAGCGGGGCAAAACCTAACAAGTCTCTTGCTTATTGGACCCAGTTGCGGTGGTGAAGTTGAGGATTACCTGTATTTTTCCTAAAAGATTCAAGTTTGCTAAATACAGTGCAGCTTTGTCCACAGGCCCGCAACAGTGTGCACACACCAACACAAGAATGCTGCATGCACACAAAGGCACAAACAATTTGCACCTTGGCGTCTCAGGCTTCTTTTCCACGTTGCAGGCGAAAGGGATATTATAAATGTCTGTCCATTATATGATCCGGGCTGTCTTTAATAGGTAGGGACAATTTTTAGAGATATTGTACTGAATTCTCATTTCCTCCAAGAGATTTTCAGCCAGCCTGGGCTATTTGACAAGGCCTTCGGGTCAGTAGGATTTACTTCCTTGTGTCTTTCCAGGCCCTCAGCAAAGATTTGCGAAGGACCTTGAGTTGGCCGCAGATTTTTTAAGACACCCAATAATTTGTTTCTCAGATTATCCTGGAAGATAATTTCCACTTGCGGTAAAATTCATGTACGTCTTGAGTTATTGCTGAAAATTGTTTGGGGAATTCGAGACCCAGAAGTGTATATTTGGGTTGATTCGTTAATATATATAATTTAAAAAATCAGTTTAGGAAGTGATTTTTGAATTCAGATCCTGCCCATTCACAGGATAAATGGAATATTTGCCCCAAAGAGTCTAGATAGGCAATACTTTTACACTGTAAATGTGCGTTGTACTAGTGCAAAATGCAAATGAATAGGAGTAGAATCCTTACACAGGGGAAAAGCACGTGGTATGATATATTATGCTTGAATATTTTTCTCGGATGCCCAATTTTCCACAGGCAAATGAGTCAGTTGCCAAACGCCTGAATTTTGGTCATGTGACCATGGGAGATGCTGCTTTATCTTCGAACGGTCACTAAATGAACTGTTGTAAGTTGAGGACTACCTGTACAAGCCTGTTTGTATTAATCTTCTGATAATAATACTGTAAACCAGGGGTCCCCAACCTTTTGGGCACCAGGGACCGGTTCCTCGGAGAGAGGTTTTTCCGCAGACCGGAGGGTGCGTGGTTTTGTGTGCTGCCTGCATCCCACGGATGGGGCTTTGCTTGTTTGTGTGGACCAGTTGCTGGCATGGCGCGGCCTGGTACCGGTCCATGGACCGGGGGTTGGGGACCCCTGCTGTAAACTATTCAAGAAACCGATTGGCATTTAAATTGCAGGAATTACATAAACAAAGATCTGTGACTACAGTTAGTCTTCGACGTATTGGGATCAGAAATGTCCATTGTTATGCAAGTCGGTTGTTAAGTGGGTCGTGCCCACTTTTGTGGCACGGTAAGCAAATCACTGCAGTTCTTAAGTGAATCGTGCGGTCGTTAAACAATCCGGCTTCCCCCTTTGACTTTGCTTGTCGGAAGGAGGCTGGGAAGCGTTAGGATTTTGATGACGTGACGGTGAGGATGCTGCGACAGTCATAGGTGTGAGGTCAGGCCGTCAGTCACTTTTTCCGGTGCCACTGTAACTTTGATTGGTCACTAAACGAATGGTTATGATTTGAGGACTACCTGTATAGGATGGGACTCTATGTACTATATTTTTAGATCTGTCCATCTTGTCGTCCTCCTCTAAACTCTTTGGGTTACCAAGGTTTGAGAACTGTTGTCTTTCTGGTGTACAGAATAAGTGGGACCACAGATTGTTTACTGCAATACGTCTCCTGAGTTGAACTCTGTACCAAAATAAACCATGTTTCTGTGCCTTAGAAGGAATCCTGTTGGCTAGGGGATGGTCGTCTAGCCTCTCTAGTTCTCAACAACATTGTGGCCGTGGTTTGTTCTCCAAGCTTGTTTCAATGTACAGTAGTTTCTGAACATTTCCTTACCAAACTAGGTAATCTCATCAGCAAGATTTGACCTAGTTTGGTAAGGAAATGTTCAGAAACTATATTGAGACAAGCTTGGAGAGCAACCCACTGCCAAAATCTCAACAAGATTGTCAGAACATGCATGTTTGCGTGTATTCCTTTTCATTTTTCTATATACAAGGCAAGAGAAAAAAAACACAGAGAGAGAGAGAGAGAGGGAGAGAGAGAGAGAGAGAGGGAGAGAGAGAGAGAGAGAGAGAGAGAGAGAGAGAGAGAGAGAGAGAGAGAGAGAGAGAGAGAGAGAGAGAGAGAGAGTATTCCCACATCACTGTTAGTTTTTCCAGTTTGGCTTGGTTTATGAAGGTGAAGCTTTCATAAGATTTAAGCCAGCGAAAAACTAAAAGAATTTAAGATCTGTTAACCTTCTACTGTGTTTTAATTGATTTTTAACAGGATATTTCTATTTGTTTTTTACCTCCTCGGAGCCTTTGGGAGAGAGAGAGCTATAAATTTAAATACAATTTTTTTTTAAAAAAAAAATAGATCGTATTCTCTCATTCTAGCAATGTGTGCTGAGCTGGTCTATATGGATTCTAACAGGTTTTAACCAGCAAGCTTGAAACAGCAACCTTTTTAAAGGTATTCCTGGAAGACCTGGACTGAAAATATGATGTACAGGTAGTCCTCAACTTACGATGCTCATTTAGCAACCATTCAAAGTTACAATAGCACTGGGGGGGAAAATGATTTATGACCGGTCCTCACACTTACGACTGTCACAGCATCCTCAGGGACACATGATCAAACTTTGGGTGCTCGACCAGCCAACATGTATTTACGACGGTTGCAGCATCCCAGAGTCACATGATCGCCATTTGCAACCTTCACAGCCAGCTTTGACAAACACAGCCAATGGGGGAAGCTGGACTTGCTTAACGACTGCGTGATTCACTTAACAGCTGCACTGTTTGCTTAACAACCGTGGCACAAAAAAAAGGTCATAAAATCAAGTGCACCGCATTGAACCAGCTGGCTTAGCAACTAAAATTCTGGGCCTAATTGGGGTTGTAAATTGAGGACTAGCAGTATTGCCAGTTTGGCTGTTTAAAGCTTGTTTTTGCTGGCGTATATCAGCCAAGACTCGAAAAGGGATAGCAATAGCAATAGCCCTTAGACTTATATACCGCTTCACAGTGCTTTATAGCCCTCTTTAAGCAGTTTACAGAGTCAGCCTATTGCCCCCCAACAATCTGGGTCCTCATTTTACTGACCTCGGAAGGATGGAAGGCTGAGTCAACCTTGAGCTGGTCAGGATCGAACTGCCGAACTGCAGGCAGCCGGCAGTCAGCAGAAGTATCCTGCAGTACTGCATTCTAACCACTGCGCCATCATGGCTCTTGTATACTTGTATACACCAGGGGTCCCCAACCCCTGGGCCATGGACCAGTACCGGTGGGTGGCCTGTTAGGAACTGGGCCAAGCAAGCAGCAGGCCAGTGAGTGAAGCACAGGATCTAGGTTGCGCATGAAAGCATCTCCCCCCACCCCTGGTCCGTGGAAAAATGGTCTTCAATGAAACCAGATCCCAGTGCCAGAAAGCTTGGGGATCGCCGGTATATACCGTGGTTGATGTATACTGTAACCAAATGATTTCTTATGCAAAAGGCTTTTTCCGGTGAAGAGTTCAGAGGACTTGAGAAGAGTTAAAACAGTATTTTTCAAACTTGGCAACTTTTAATCCACGGGGGCTTTATTCTCTAGCTGAAGTTCACAATCTTAAGATTGCCAAGCCTGAAAAACATTGGAGGAAAACAGCAGCATTTTACAGATACTATATGTCTGGGATCTGCAGGATATGGTTTTTTTAAAAATCAAGATGGCAATTCAAAGCATCGCCCAGATTTTTGCATTAAAACAACTAATGTTTCAGCTTGCATACCTCTTCTTAGCTAGCTGTAGCCTCGTGTGGGAAAATGGTTTAAACCTCCTGTGATTTAAGTTGTGATTAGCTGACCAAGCCACCCATTGCAAATGCTACAAACCTGAAAAGCACACTCAACTTTGCTCTGTGCCTTTAATAAACCAAGTGCTATAATATTAATGCATTGGTTAACAAACTAAACGGCTACAGGCACACCTACCCACAATGGGGCAGCCTATTTCAGCTCTGCAGGATAACTGTATTCACTGAAGACTCTTAAGCTGAATAGTATATATTAATGAACGTACGTTTAAGCGAAGGAAGAGCGGCGTGGTGGCGCAGTGGTTAAGACACTGGGCTTGTCAGCTGGAAATCCGGCAGCCTGGATTCAAGACCCCAGTACTGTCCTTGCCCCAGATCCTGCCAACCTAGCAGTTCAAAAGCATGCAAGTGCAAGTAGATGAATAGGTACCGCTTTGGTGGGAAGGTGCTCCGTGACATCATGCCACATGACCACATGAAATGTCTTTAGACAGCGCTGGCTCAATGGCCTTGACAGGGAGATGAGCACCACCCCTAAAGTCGGCAACGACTAGCGGAGTAAAATCTGCAGGGACTCCTAAGCAAGGGAAAACCACCGTAGGAAGTTCTGTTTATCAGTGGTGGGTTGTAAAATACTGTTACCTGCTAAAGGCTGTCGAATGGGAAATGTTGCTAGGAGCTGAAGCTTGAACAGCAATGTGTCAACGCTGCTAACATTGGATGTTCTTGCTTTGACAACAGATGGAGATGCAGCCTTTTTCTTTCTTATGCTTTACTCTTAGAATTAGATGATGCTGGGGGGGGGGAGGAGGAATGTGATGGGAGTTAGTTAGACATAACAATATTGTAATAGTGTGTGAACTCAGGGCTTTTGAAATAAGAGATAATAAGAAATGGCGGATTGTAGAACTGGAGGGAAAGCCTACATTTCAAACCAATTGGAGAATGTGATTTATGATTGTTAATTAGAGGAGGGAATTGTGTTTGATACTATGTGCTAAGGGGAGGGGAATCCAGATTTTGGCTTCGCTTATGTATGTTCCGATGCTATGCTGCTCGAATAAAGATTCTTTAAGGTAAACAATGCCTCAAAGTTCTTTGAAGAGTTACATCTGTTGGAACCATGACACAATGTATCTCAACTTCAGCAATTTTTAAGATTTATGGAATTCGATTCCCAGAATTCCCAATTCAACGTTTGGATAGACAAAGCAGCTCTAAGACAGATAGTCCTTGACTTAAGACTATAACCGGGGCCAGAACACCTGTTGCTTAGTGATGCGCAGAGGACAGGAGATGAGATGAGCATGGAAGAATGAGATGAAGACCAGGACGTATCAGAAACAATATAGAATTCAAACGGGCAAGTCAAATTTAGCAAAAACGCAGCCTTGGTGGAGAGTATTTATAGCAGGGGTCTTCAAACTGGTTCCCTTTTATGACTTGTGGACTTCAAGTCCTAGAATTCCTCAGCTAGCGTGCCTCTCTCTCTCTTTTTTTTAAACCTTTATCATTGCTTTTTTAAAGGATATATATCTTTGCTCCAAAGCAGGGGGTCTTGAAACTTGGCAACTTTAAGACTTGTGGGCTGGCTGAGGGCTGGCTGAGGGCTGGCTGAGGAATTCTGGGAGTTGAAGTCCACATGTCTTAAAGTTGCCAAGTTTGAAGACCCCTGCTCCAAAGCATGTAGTACCTTTGCATACAGGTTGCATACATCCAACCTTAATGAAGCTTGACCATCACCATGGTGTGTCACGATAGTCCAGTTTTATGACCTTTTTGAGGTGGTCATTAATTGAACACCACGGTTATTAAGCCTGGTTGTTAAGCAAATCAATGGTTTCCTAAGGGCAGGGTTTATGCCCCAAACCAGAAATGATGGTTTTTGGCAAAACCATCATAAAATGCGGTCACGTGCCTGTGGGAACAACTATAAATGTTGCCGAGTGTTTGAAGTTTGATTATCTAAGCATTATCTAAGAGGGGGCCCAACTTTCAGAAACTCAGAATTTTATATCAGGTTGTAAATCCCACTTTTCAGGTCCAGCATAACTTCAAACAGTCGCTGAACCATCAGTCGTAATTCGAGGACTACCTATGCATGAATAAAAGATCTTCTCCTATTGTACATGTATGTTTTGCTCTGGTTTGAATGTTCCTTGGGCATCCCTGGGGTCCTTGGAGAAACACCTAGAATCCTAGCTTTATTTCACATCGTCGATGCTTCAAAGCTTTTGTCCGCAGACACATGGCCCCTGAAAAGCCAAGGAATGAATGAAGTTATTACTTATTTCATCAGTTAATTAAATACGTTTTTAATCCATCCGTCTCCTCTGTAAGGGGACTCTGGTCTTTGCAATAAAAGTTGTGCTTGCAATGGTAGATTGGTCAGGGTTGAGTCCGTTCTATGTGCAAATCACCGCTTCACAACAGTCCCTCCCGTTGCGTGGTTCGGAGTGCCATTTTGCCTTTTTTGTCCTCCCCCCTCCCTGCTTGCAGTCATCTCTGGAAGTCTCGTGTATGAACACTTGCAGCAAAAGGCGAACCTTGTGTGTGAACAAACCCTTACCGATGGCGTCTGGGTTCTTCACACTACTGGAAAAACAGGGCTATTTAAAAAGCCATACATGGTGATTGGCAGCTAAGGTTTCTCTGGGCCGTTATCCTGATCCTGTTCAGCCATGCCTGCTATCATGGTTCTGACAGATGAAACTCTTCAAAGAACTTCCAGGCATTGTTTTACCTTAAAGAATCTTTATTCGAGTAGCATAACATCGGCACTAACATAATTGAAGCCAAAAACTGAATTCTCCTCCCCTGAGCACCTAGTATCAAAGGACAATTCCCTCCTCCAATTGACAGTCATCAATCACATTCCCCAATTAGCTTGAAGCGTGGGCTTCCCCTCCAGCTCTCCAGCCCGCCAATTCTTTATCATCTCTTATTTCGACAACCTTGGTTCTCACGCTAGGTTCAGTGTTGTTATGTCTAGCTGGACTCTCATGCCCATCCCCCCCCCTCTCCCCAGCATCATCTAACTCTAAAAGCGAAAAGAAGAAAATGGTTACATCTCCATCTGTTGTCAATGCAAAAAATCCGACATTAGCAGCGTTGACACCTGCTGCAGAATGAACGAACAGATGAATGAATGCGTGATTGGTCCCGTTCATTTCAGAAAATGAGCAAGATTTAATTGCAATGACACTTTCACACTTACCAGCTTCCTTGCTTGCCCGTGTGAACCAGCAGTTCATTTATTTCTTCTTTTGATGCTATAGACTTCTTCAATGTCCCACATTGTATTTGCAAATACAAAGCTAAATAGTAAGATCTTTGCTGAGGTGCGTCTCCCTTAGTTGTGTGTGTGTGTGTGTGTGTGTGTGTGTGTGATGGCTGAATGTTTTTGCTCCCTCCCAGAAATCATATTAACAATACTAGGAGATGGTGAGTTCTAGTCCCGCCTTAGGCGTGAAAACCGGCTGGGTGACCTTGGGCCAATCACCAGGAGACGGTGAGTTCTAGTCCCGCCTTATGCATGAAAGCAACTGGGTGACTTTCAACCAATCACCAGGAGACTGTGAGTTCTAGTCCCGCTTTAGACATGAAGACCGGCTGGGTGACCTTGGGCCAATCACCAGGAGACGGTGAGTTCTAGTCCCGCCTTACGCACGAAAGCAGCTAGGTGACCTTGGGCCAGTCACTCTCTCTCTCAGCCTAACCCACCTCACAGGGTTGTTGTTGTGGGGCAAATAGGAGGAGGGCGGAATATTAGAAACGTCCCCCCATCTTCAGTTGTTCATAAAAATAATAAAGGCAGGATATAAGTAAAATAAATAAAAATAAGTAGGCACCAAGGATGAGGAGAAAAGAGAACTGACTCCCGAATTTAAAAAAGCATTTGGAGAAACTGAGGCTGTATGTCCAGTCCTTCACTGGTTCCATTGCCGTTTGTCTCCAACCCCTGATTAGCATTTCAAACCCTTTTCTGTCTTGCTGGCTTTCCCTCCCCAAGCCCACTGCAAACCCCCTTCCTGCGCCTCTCCTGGCTCCTGCCCCTGACAAATTGTGTGTGCAGTCGGGAACCCAAAGTTCAATTAGCAAACACACCGAGCAAGCCTTTGGTGTAAGTGACCTTACAAGTTTAATTAAGGCCCCAGCATTATGAAAGATTGAGATCAACTACCCGTCACTTTGATAAATTAACAAATTATCATCCCTGGAGTTCTGGTGGGGATCTACTTGGGTTAGTTAAGTAGGCAGGAAGGTGGGGGGCGGGCGGGCTGGGGTGTTCTGCTTTTTCTCTGCAAAATTCTTTGGGGTTTTCCTCTTCCTGCATAACTTAAATCTCTCTTTTTGCCTCCCTTGAGCAAATGATGGACTCTCTCGCCCTCCTTTTTTCTATGATTTCCATTTAATTCCAGGTTTGGTTTCCCGGGGTGGGGCGGGGTGGGGGCGGTTTGAAACCCTGACCTGCAAGGGAGATTCGAGAAATCAGATACAACCACTAGGTGGCAGCAAATAAGCACAGAGAAACCTGACTATTTACTGCCATCTATTATTAGTTTGCAGAACCTGGAGGTTTGTCTGGGTGCTCAGGGTCACCTGAGTAGTGCAAATGTGTGTGGAGCTTCCTTGACTGCAGGACACAGGGCAGAAAACCTCCTGCAACCAAGAAGACTCCACAGACATTGGCACTAAAAGAAGGCAAAGGACCAGCTGTCTGCAAGGAGTATAAATCCTTCCATTCCCCACCATCCAGTCAGAGCTGAAGAAGCTTCTGGGATGGAGAAGCGAAAGGTCTTCAAAGAAAAACAAGCAGATAAAAACATACAGGTCAGCTCAAACTTTCACAGCTGCTGAGTGGTCCACCTCCACCCAGCCTACATAAGCAGGTCTAGTAAATATTTAGCAACTCTATTTGCCCCACTTAGCTAAGCTAAGTTAGGGTTAAACCTGGTTAGGTGTTCTGAAGGATGAGTTCTTTGCACAAGCCCAGCCGGTTTGGTGAAGCGGAGGGTCACTGGGACCAACCCAGAACGTGAGTTGATGTTTCCTGAACAAACTTAGGTAGCTGAAATGAATTTGTCCAAATCATGGGGCATTTTTTTTATCTTTTATTTTGGCTGAGAACTTGGATCCGCGCCAGTCCTCTGCTTTGACGTCGATGCTCCTCCGCTGGGGACGGCCCAACAGCCCCCTCCCCACTGGGGAGCCTGCTTGTTTTCCAGCCCTCCAGCTCCAGGCCAATCCACGCATATCCCTCCTTTCCCCAAACGCACCTCCGGCTTCCTCAGGCTTCCTTTGGGATCGGCACCAGCTCAAACAACCCGCAGCCGCCTGGCTGCGCGTGAAAAGCGGCGGCGGGGGGAGTGGGGTGGGGAGAGAGAAAGGAAGGAAGGAAGGAAGGGAAAAACGGAAAGAAAGAATGAAAGAGGGAGGGAGGGAGGGAGGGGGAGGGAGAGGAAGGAAAGAAAAGGAAAAAGAAAGGGAGGGAGGGAGAGAGAGGATGGAAAAGAAAGGAAAGGAAAGAGGGAGGGAGAGGAAAGAAAGAAAAGGGAAGAGAGAGAGGGGGGGGAGAGAGAGGATGGAAAGGAAAGGAAAGAGAGAGGGAGGGAGGGAGGGAGGGAGGGAGAGAGAGAGAAGGTGAAACCAACCAGCCTCGTAGTGAGTTGAGGAGGAGGAAGATGGAGTGCTGAAAAGAAGGGAGGGAGAGGAAGGAAAGAAAAGGAAAAAGAGAGGGAGGGAGAAAGAGGATGGAAAGGAAAGGAAAGAGAGAGGGAGGGAGAGAGAGGAAGGAAAGAAAAGGGAAGAGGGAGGGGAAGGAAAGAAAGAAAAGGAAAAAGAGAGAGGGAGGGAGAGAGAGGAAGGAAAGAAAAGGGAAGAGGGAGGGAGGGGAAGGAAAGAAAGAAAAGGAAAAAGAGAGAGGGAGGGAGAGAGAGGAAGGAAAGAAAAGGAAAGAGGGAGGGAGGGAGGGAGGGGAAAGAAAGAAAAGGAAAGAGAGAGAGAGAGAGGGAGAGAGAGGATGGAAAGGAAAGAAAAGGAAAGAGAGAGAGAGAGAGAGAGGATGGAAAGGAAAGGGAGAGGGAGGGAGGGAGAAAGAGAGAGAGAAGGCGAAATCAACCAGGCTCCTAGTGAGCTGAGAAGGGGGAAGATGGAGTGCTGAAAAGAAGGGAGGGAGAGGAAGGAAAGAAAAGGAAAAAGAGAGGGAGGGAGAAAGAGGATGGAAAGGAAAGGAAAGAGAGAGGGAGGGAGAGAGAGGAAGGAAAGAAAAGGGAAGAGGGAGGGAGGGAGGGGAAGGAAAGAAAGAAAAGGAAAAAGAGAGAGGGAGGGAGAGAGAGGAAGGAAAGAAAAGGAAAGAGGAAGGGAGGGAGGGAGAGGAAGGAAAGAAAAGGGAAGAGAGAGAGAGAGAGAGAGGATGGAAAGGAAAAGAAAGGGGGAGGGAGGGAGGGAGGGAGAGAGAAGGCGAAATCAACCAGGCTCCTAGTGAGCTGAGAAGGGGGAAGATGGGGTGCTGAAAAGAACTGGGGAAGGCAAGGAGAATTTATGCTGTTAAGGGGACGGTTTGAATTTGGGCAGGCGGGAGGCTCCTGGATTGTGTGTGTGTGTGTGTGTGTGTGTTTCATTCTCGTGTGTGTGGGGGGGGGGGGCGGAAAGGGGTCTGGAGTCAGACCAGGGGAGACTGGGAGATAGAACGGGATTTGCCTTGGGGAAATTCTCCCGGGGAGGCGCTGGTGGGGGGTCAGGTGGGGTCTCGCTTTGATGTAGCGAAAGGTTTTCCAGCTCTTCTTCCCCGCTCTTGTCCCCCCCCCCCCCGTTCCCGCCTTGCCACAAATTGGCGCATATTAGAGCGGCCTAATTGCAAATCGATGCGGTTGGCAAACCCCCGGGGGGGGGGGACTGGTACCCTCCCCCCCCCCTTAGATGCCGTTCGTCCTTCTCCGGCTTCTCCTGACCGGTGAAGCTGAACACGTGTGTGTGTGTGTGTGTGTGTGTTGGAATTGTCTTCCTAAAGGGAAGGCTAGCTCGTCTTTTACCGCCCCTCCCAGTTTCCCCCGAGAACTAGTTTTGCAACTCTTCCCTCCAAAGGAGATCGAATCCGAAGTCTGCAGGACTGGAAGCGCCCTCCTTTTCCAATTCGAATTAAAGAGTCTAAAACAGGGGTGTCCGACCTTGGCAACTTTTAAGACTTGTGAGCTTCAACTCCCGGCATTTCCCCAACCAACATGGCCCCTGGTCTAAGCCATCTGGGCAAAAGGGGGGGGCACTTTCTCTCGCGCGCGATCCTATATCTATGTCCCTGGTCATAAATTCCACGCAACTCTTTGGCAGTGACCTCGGAGGACAGTCGCAAGTACTCTCCTAAAACTAAGCAATAAAGAACATCTCTGCCGACTTTAGCACCAACCCTTAAAACAAAAAGAGCCATAAAAGTATCAACTCTCCAGGAAACAAATTCCTAAAGATAAACTCGGGAGCAGATTTAGCCCCCACAACTTCGGTCCCTATCTTTTTCCATTGACCGCCCACCGAGTAATTTAACCGATTCCCTATTAAATGATCCGTACGAGTTCTCGGACGCAGATTCACACGTGTAGCTGGCATCGGATGCCCGACCCAGGTGGTGTAAGTGACCGTCAGGCTACACGAGGAACTTTGGGTGTCCCCAACAATGAGGGCTCCTAGGTGCTCTCTGAGCTTGGTGGTTTTCTTGCAGGCGTTTCATTACCCAAACTAGGTAACACCAACAGTGCTAGATCCCACTCCATTTAGCGCTGATGAGGTTACCTAGCTGGGCCATGAAACGTCTGCAAGAAAACAACCAAGCTCAGAGAGCACCAAGGACCCTACAGTCCTCCTCCTCCTCCTCCTCCTCCTCCTCCTCCTCCTCCTCTCCACAAACCCCACTCCCTCCTAGCACTGATGATGTTACCTAGTTGGGTAATGAAACGTCTGCAAGAAAACAACCAAGCTCAGAGAGCCAAGCCAGAAGGATCCTATAGGATCCTCCTCCTCCTCCTCCTCCTCCTCCTCCTCCTCCTCCTCCTCCTCCTCCTCTCCACAAACCCCACTCCTCCTAGCACTGATGATGTTACCTAGTTGGGAGTAATGAAACGTCTGCAAGAAAACAACCAAGCTCAGAGAGCACCAAGGATCCTATAGTCCTCCTCCTCTCCCTCCTCCTCCTCCCTCCTCCTCCATGCCCGCAAGCCCCACTCCTTTCTTGCACTGATGATTTACCTAGCTGGGTAATGAAACGTCTGCAAGAAAAACCACCAGCTCAGAGTGCACCAAGGACCCTCATTTCAACCTGAGCTACCAATATTCTCCCTTTATCGGCTCCCCCCAACAGTTGACAGGACTTTTCGCGAGTGGAGCAGTTCACACTGACTTCCAGCTGCCTTGCCGACGAGACTCGCCAGCCTGCCAGAGATGCGGGGCAGAGAGATTCGCAGACCGCCCGCCCGCGCCTCTTCCTGGACCCTCTGGACTCCCCCCACCCCCCTACCGCCTTTGACTTTCCTCCTGGTTGCTGGAAAGCTTCAGGGACAGCCAAGGCTGCCTCCTCGCCTCCCGAGCGTTTCCACCGCGCGGGCGCCTGCCCACGGGTGGAAGGCAGCGGATGCTCTCCGGCGCCCTCTAGGCGCTTGAAGCCTACTTATTCCAGAAGCGCGCTGCTTCAGGGCGCCTAAGGAGCGGCGAGGGTCTTTTCTTTGCGCCCCCTGCCCGCCACGGCCTCCTCTGTGGCCGGTTTCCTTGCGAAGCCGCCTTGGGCCGAACCTGCCAAGTTTCGCCCAGTTTTTGCAGGCCAGCGGAGGGGAGAGGGACGAGGGAAAGAGAGAGAGAAAGAGGAGGGGGCAAGCGAGGGGACCCCGGCGCGCCCTCCTTTCCGCGCACTCGGGAGTGAGGGCGGTGCGCGCACCCCCAGTTCAGGCGTTCTGGGAAATGTTTCGTTAACACGGAGACTCAAAGAAAGCAAGTAGCCTGAAGGGATTTATTTTATTTTATTTTATTTTATTTTATTGAGGAAGAGAGAAAATTGGGGTAGGGGGAGACTAGGTGAGTCGGGCGTGGGCGGGCGGGCGTTTGAACTCTTAACCAGCTTTTCAAGCGCTGCCGGTTTCTTCTGAACCCCGCTGAAATCCAGCTGCTCAAGAGCGCGTTTCTGTGGCTTCCCCGGAATTCCTGTTTTTTGTGTGTTTTGTGAGCCTGGCTGGACACAAACCCGCACCCCCTTTCCTAAGTCCCCCGATTCCGGGTCTACTCATATCTCGCCTTTCTTGTCTGTTTTTTTTTTGTTTTGTTTTTTTTGCACCGCTAACTTTCCTCTCCCCCCTTCCCCCCCCCCCCCGCGGAGAAAGTAAATTCCTTTATTCAATCCCACCTCCTTCCTTCCGCTCCCCTTGAAGGTTGACGGAGGAGGAGAAGGAGCCAGCTCAGTAAATGTGCTGCTTTTTCTCCTCGTGGTTCCTCAGGGGCTCTTTCCTTGCTCTTGTCCCCAAGAAAGTTAGAGGGTATCCGGGGGGGGGGGGGAATCACAATTAAATAGAGAGCAGGTAAAAAGGGGGATTGGGGTGAGAAACAGGTAGTCTGACAAACGTCCGGGAAGGTGGGCTGCGAAGTAATAATATACTCTGGTCAGGAGGGGTCACGTTTAAAAGAGTTGAAATTAAATTGTGATTAGATTTTTTTTTTTTTTGTAAAGCGTACTGGAGCCTCCTTTAATGTGGTACAGAAAAGCACAGGGCAAAATAGTCCAAATTGCAGCCGAGTCTGAAGTAAACAATGCAGAGTTTTCACCCTTTAACAATTCCTTTTTTTTCTTTCCTTTTTTTGCAAAGCAGAGATGGCTTCAGACACGCCGAGCCTCTCTTCACTTCGACCAGCAAATCGTTCCAGATTTCTGGAAATTAATGAAAACTTTCAGGGCTCTTGTTCAATGGACCTTCCATTTCTCTCTCCCAGTCAGTGACCGAGTGACATTTGTTTGGGTCCTCTTATTTCAACTCCTTCTCTTTTGCCAAGATCAGGGAGGGGGAAAAAAAATATGATTTTTTTTTTTTTAAAGAGGAAAAAAAAATCAATTTTAATTTCAGTTCAGAAGATGGTGTTAACGGGGCAGCTAGATGAGTCTGGCTCTCTGGAGCTTCTCTCTAGCCTTTCCCTCCTCGATTCCCCCCCCCCATTCCTTTGTTCGGACTTTTCAGAACAAAGATTTTATTTTCTCTCTCCACCCCCACCCCCCTCGCCCCCTTCAATCTTGCTACTCAGCTGACATTCGCTGGGCTCCGGGACTCAAAAATAAGTCTGATTTTCCTGGCTTGTTTAGAAGTGGGAAGATGGCTGTCTGTCTTGGAGACACTTGACATAACCTACCAAGTGATGATATTTCTCCATTCAGTCGTGTCCGACTCTTAGCGATTGTTTGGTCTCTCCATATCTTCCGATTTTGCACTCATTTTTCGAGTTGTTCTATATTTCACTCCAAATTTGTCTTCTCTCCCCATTCAAACCAAAGCAAGGATATTCAGTCTTAGCAAGGTGGGAGAATCCAGGAGCGGAGGCCATGCTGGTTGGGAGTTTATCCTTGTTATAAGATACAAGGGTTGGGGGAAGGGCTGCTATCTACAGATCCAGACAGGGGGACTTCCCGTGGCCAGGTGGAGGATACCTGCGGCTGCTTATGGGCAAAGTAGGAATGCCCCTGAGTCGTTCCCCAGAGTAGCACCCACACCAGCTGACTCAAGAAAGCAAGCCAAACTGCATCCTGGCAGCAGATCTTGCTTTCTGTTGATCTGCATGGTTTGGGATAATTCTCCTCTCTCTCTATGAAGGTGTCCGTATCATTCACGAATGGGACTCTAGGAAAAGCCAACACGGTTGCATTAACAGAGGGATAGAATCAAGATCACGTGAAGTGTTAGTACCACTTTACAATGCCTTGGTAAGGCCACACTTGGAATACGGCATCCAGTTTTGGTCGCCACGATGTAAAAAAGATGTTGAGACTCTAGAAAAAAGAGTGCAGAGAAGAGCAACAAAGATGATCAGGGGACTGGAGGCTGAAACATATAAGGAACGGTTGCTGGAATTGGGTATGTCTAGTCTAATGCAGAGAAGGACGAGGGGGGACATGATAGCAGTGTTCCAGTATCTCAGGGGCTGCCACAAAGAAGAGGGAGTCAAGCTATTCTCCAAAGTGCCTGAAGGCAGGACAAGAAGCAATGGATGGAAACTCATCAAGGAGAAAAGCAACCTAGAACTAAGGAGGAATTTTCTGACAGTTAGAACAATTAACCAGTGGAACAACCTGCCTCCAAAAGTTATGGATGCTCCAACACTGGAAGTTTTTAAGAAAAGATTGGACAACCATTTATCTGAAATGGTATAGGGTTTCCTACCTGAGCAGGGGGTTGGACTAGATGACCTCCAAGGTCCCTTCCAACTCTGTCATTCTGTTAAAGGCAGAGAGCCACTAGTGTTTGACTTTCTGGAGCCCAGATGTAGAAGCCTCAAAAACAGTCAGTTTGAGAAAATAATTGTCTCTTTCTCTCTATGGCAGTATTTCTCAACCTGGGGGTGTGTGTTAAGATGGGTGGCCTTCAACTCCCAGAATTCCCCAGCCAGCATGGGAAGGCGGGGGGGGGGAAGTCCACACATCTTAAAGTCCCCTAGGTTGGGAAACATTACTCTGTGCATTATATAATAACAGTCCTTGGGTGCTTTTCTGCCAGTACGAAGCAGTTCAATCTCTCCTTTGCAAGGCTGGCCCTGACCAAGCCTCTCTCTTGATGCTTCCGACGTTACTATCCGTCGCAACTCCACCCTTTCTCTTCGTCTCTGCTGCTACTTCTAGTCGTGGTTTCCCCCCCCCCCGGACCCCTCCAGGGCTGGCGCATTCTTCAGCACCAGGAGTCTCTTCCTATGCTTTCCGCTCATCCCTCCGCCTTAGCAAGTTCAAAAGACCCCCGTCTCGAATAAGCAGGGCTGAAAAGTGATTAAAAAAAAAGAAAGAAAAAAAGAAAGAAAGAAAGGAAAACCCGAGTCTCTCCCAACACACTCAAAGCTTTAGATGTGAGATTTTCGGAAGTTTCCCCCGGAGCACCGAGAGAGATCGGCTGCAGAAGTCCCAGGTTGAGCTCACGTCTTGGAAATCCGCAGATTTCCCCCCCCCCTTCCTTGTTTGTTCTTTCCTCTGTTCCGTTGCTTTGAACTCAACCGTTTCCTTTCGCTGGCAGTGTTTACAGCAAGAAAAGGGCGCAGGAGAAGACATCAACTGCAGACTTTCATGCAATGCTTGGTTTTTTAACCAAGCTCTCTTGGAGGGGAGAGGGGGACTTTCAGTCCAGCCAAGATATTACACGAATATTTGGTTTTTAAAATCACCTTTAGGCATCCACCTTGCTGAGTATCCAGACAATTCCATATTTCCCAGTCCCACAGCTTGACAATAAAGGACTGGTGAATCTGGGCTAGCACCCAACCATCCCCTTTGCCGATCTCGGAAGCTAAGGAGAATCAACCTGGGTGATATACAAGGATGGGGCACCACCAGGAAGCCCCAAGACTAGCCTACATTGGGTAGCTGGAGGAGGGGCGGGGGGAGAATCCAAAAGACAATACCAAATCACTTCCCTACAGTTTCCAAAATTCCTGTATGGAGGATTCCTGCAGGAATCCAGGAAGTCTGGAGGAACCTTGTTGGAAAATTATAGATCAAGTAGCAAGTTGTAAAAAGGCTGGGCTCCCATTGAAAAACATGCAAACCTTTCCAGAAAAGTAATACACTTTTGTATTGGCAGAAATGATATTTTGTCATATGCTGAATTGTACACAGTACTTGTAAGTATCTGAGTAACAAAAACAAAGGCCAAATTAAAAAAAACTGACCCCAGAACTTTCTTGATGCAGGGAAAAGACCTAGCCATTAAAATTAGGTTAGGGATACCTGCAAGATTCCTTGGAATTCATATTATGATAA